>ML660774.1:10662914-10977043 GCA_007570785.1 Antilocapra americana
TCTCTCTCTCTCTCTCTCTCTCTCTCTCTCTCTCTCTCTCTCTCTCTCTCTCTCTCTCTCCCCGCAGGCTCTGCTCTGTATCTCAAAACGTGACTCCTGCCAGCTGTGTTTCCTGGGCTCAGCTGGTTCAGAAGCTGCTTACCTCTGACTGGGTTCAGCAACGGGGAAACCCAGACAGAGATGGGGGTGTAGAAGGAAGGAGGACTAGGGTATTTCTGCTCGTGCAGCAGTGCCAGCACCCGCTGGGCATCCTCCACAGTGAACAGAATGGGAAGAGAAAAAAAAAAAAAAAACTTGCATTCTGGATCTCCTCTTGGATTGCCAAGAAATCTTCTTTGACATGTGAAGGCTCAATATATTTGCATTTTTCCCAGTCAGTTTTAAAGATTCAGTTTTAAAGATTCACCCACAAAGATTTAACATCTGAAGAGAAAAAGGAAAAATATGAAATTCCAAGTCACTGAGAACACTGTGACTGGGAAAGGAAAGAGTCTTGAAAGCACCTCCAGCAACCTCTCACCTTTCTAAGGGCACTCAGACCCTCAGACGGCGCTCTTTAGAAGGTCTAGGAGCCACGGGCATGATCACCCAGCACATTTCCAGAAAGAACAGACCTCTGAGAGCCAGATCTAGGAACATGCTTTTAACAAGGCCCAGATGATGCTTCTGAACACGAAAACCCAAGAGTGATTTCACATCTCACTGAAGTCGAAAGCAGCAGACAAATAAACAAGGATCAGGTCTTTCTTTCTTTTTTCTTTCCACTTTCTGCGCCACACTAACTCCTACAGAACAATATACTGCCTTGGAAAAAGGGGGAGAAAAGTACATGTATCCTGGTACAAGCATGACATATTGCACAGGTCTTCTTTTCACCCATCTTAAAGGGAAAAGAACAAAAAGTAAAAGAAATAAAATGTGATGCTGGCCCAAAAGAGGGACATCCATGGGGTCGCAAGGAGTTAGACATGATTTAGCAACTGAACAACAACAACAAAATACTAGGAATATTCTTGTATGTTCCAAAATCACATGGATATTTAGAGTCATTACTTAGAAATCATTGAAAAAATAAAAAGAACTCATTCTTTTCTAGGACTTCTTTTTAGAAAGGTTAAAAAAGCTTTCTGTTATTTTTGCTTTCAACCTACACAATTCTAAATCAGATGAAATAGTGTCCTACTTATGGGAGACTTTTATTTTCATGGTGTTCTCCTTTCAATTGTTATAATAAATATAGCTACCTACAATCAGCATGCTTCAAAACTGGATGGAACCATGGCCTGTATTATACTCCAAAAAAAATTGGCTTCTGGAAGAAATGTAGTTATTATGAACACAATCCACTCGAATCTAAGGTAGCAGTGACAGACAGAAGACGGCATATATAGCACCTCTAGAGTAGCCCCGCTAAAGTGGTGTACATTTCAAAATAGAAATCAAATATTCCTCGGAACTAGAGTCTTAATATTTTCTGAGTTGTCAAAAATACTTTCATCTGACATAGGACCGCAGATAAATCAACTTGGGGTTGAATACTATTTCTGCCATGAAATAGCTATGCAAGCCACCTATTCTTCCTAATCTAATTCTTATACTCTCATCTTTAAGATGAAGTCAAAATTTAAGGATAATGTGAACTTGAAAGTATATCAAGCCATGCAACAGAGAGGCAACACATCCACCAGAATCCTGCCCCAAATCATATTTTATCATGTACATTCTGTAAAATTGCAAATATTAACTTAAATGACCTTCCAGTCATTGACAACAAAATGATTTCAGGTTAATCTTTGTACTGTGTAGTAAGTTAGGGAATACCCAGCCCACGCCATGAAGTTTGGCTGGTATTAGAGAGGAAGAAAGTCTTCCCTGGTGACTCAGCTGGTAAAAAAATTCCTCCTGCAATACAGAAGAGCTGGGTTCGATACCTGAGTCAGGAATATCCTACAAAACAGAAACAGAACTTATGGCCACCTGGGAGAAAAATGAGGGGAAGGGATAATTAGGGTGTCGGGGATGGATGGGGACACACTGCTATATTAAAAATGGATAACCCACAAGGACCTACTCTAGAGTGTAGGGAACTCTGTTCAAGGTGATGTGGCAGCCTGGATGGGAGGGTGTTGGGGGGAAATGGACACGTGCATGTATGGCTGAGTTGCTCTGTTGTGCACTGGAAGCTATCACATTGTCAATCAGCTGTATTCCAACACACAAAAAAAGTTTAATATAAAAAAGCTATTGTTTAACTGTTGTTTTATTTGCACTCAGGCTTAATAAATTTTGGAACAGATTAGTCAAAAAAAGAGGACAATTTATGCTTAAGCTTACTATTAAGATAAACATATGTAAGAGCAACTGCATTTCAACAATCCCAAAGACATGAATAAGGATGAGATCATGTCCTTGGCTTATAGTTTATTAAGGGAATTTAAAAGTTGAGAAGATTCTATTCTGCCCTGTAAACTATAAGCCACCTAGCAGTTGAGAAATTGGAAACCACAAAGCTTAGGAAGAAAAATGAATGCTTTGAAGCATAAATTTTTCCATTAAATTATGCCAATAAACTTAGGGCCTTGAAAGTTACTAAACTCAAATATTTTTTTAAACAGGAAGAAAATCCTCTTTGTCTACCTTCAAAATAAAACTGGAAATTGGAAGAACAGAATAACAAGGTTTTTTTAATGCTACAAAGATAAACTGATCAATTTTATGTTCACTGAACATCAATCAGTATGAACTGAATATAAATTTATCAATGCAGGAGATAATGTTTCCAAGTTTTCAACTAAAAGAAGTGTAGGCATGTCTCCAATTAGATCTTCCCTAAGGTTTCCAGATGAATACTTGTTCTTCCACTGGTTGAATAAGAACACCAAAGATGAATTAAGGTTGTTACATTAAATCAAAGTAAGAACAACTCCCAAGATTTAAAAGCCACAGAAAGGTGCTGAGCTCAACTCTCCCTATTTCATACTAGTTATAGTTAGTGGTAGTAGAAAAGCTTGTATAATTTAGGGTTGGGATAAAGTACAGAATGCTATGTTACTGCAGACAAATCAGTATATTATTAGTTCCTACTAATTCAGTGCATGTACAGAATGGAATAAAGTGAATTTATTGTAGTGACGCTACTGTTCTCTTCATTTCTTTCCTCCCTCCCTAATGCTCTTTATTTTTATCTTCCTCCCTTTGAATAAAATCAAGGCTTTGATAGGACTCAGTAGACAATGTATGGATTAACTGTCATGATTCTTGGGTTCTAAAACAATTTTGCCAGTAACTGACAAAGTAACTATCTGATCATTTAATTTCATTCTAAATGAGAGCAGCTGAAAAAATGATTTCAATATCTGTTGATTCTACATTTATAACATCCTATTGTCCAATTTTATCTCAAGGAGGGATAAAACAGGAGAGCAAATATAAATCAAAGTGAAATAAAGAAAGAAGCTTAAAAATTGGGGACATAATCCTAGTGCTATCTTCAAAAGATTCTCAAGTCTAGGTTTGGTTGTATACAAATTCATCTATGTAGCCTGCCCTTACGAGATTTTCTTATCTATAATGGAAATATTGATTTCACTGTGACCTCTGGCGTTTAGAACTCTGGAGATCAATAACCAGGAAAAGCCATAGAATCACATCATATGAACAGGACTGCTCAAGATCCATGGATCCAATGACCTCCCAGTGATGTGGCAGAGGGCGCGCCCTCCACTATAGCTAAGGGAGGAGGCAATTTCTAAGTGCTATTTTCTACCCAAATATCACATTCTCCCCACCTTCTGTCATCACCCTCCCCAGGCCTGTGCAATGTATGCAAATGTCAGCACCCTAAACCAAAGCTCTCTTTCAAAGTGTCCATGCCTCTCTCTTCAGCCCGGATGTGCTGTCTCACTCACCTGGTGCTCCAAGTCCTCCCCACACTCCCTAACTCCTCAGCCAGCACCAGGCCTCTCCCATGCTCCAGTCGTCTGCCCCTTCGTGTCTTTTCTCCTCAATAAAACTTACACAGAAGTTATACCAACAACTGCGTATACTAGAAAAAAATACCTACATTAGCTGACATGTTAGTAAGGATACACTGGGAATGTGCATTCAATGAAGAATAGTCGGAAAAGGGGAAGCCATGGAAACTGGTCAGCAGAAATATTCCAGTTTTGGAAAACATGCCAGAAAAGACGTCATACATGAGATGGGATTTCTAAAACTGCTAACTCAGATTTAGTCTCCTTAGCCATGTTTGGATGAAATAGTCCTTTCATAACATCAGGATCTACAGTATCTGAGATACCCATGATCTCGCTTATGTGACCCTTCATTACCATCATGTCCAGGGAAAGATCTCGCTCTGTGACCCTTCATTACCATCATGTCCAGGGACCTTCAAAGAGGCTCTGCTCTGAATCACATTATCTGCCCCAGTGGTGGTTTAGTCACTAAGCTGGTACTGACTCTTGTGACACCACGGACTGTAGTCTGCCAGGCTCCTCTGTCCATGGGATTTCCCAGGCAAGAATACTGCAGTGGGTTGCCATTTCCTTCTCCAGAGGATCTTCCCGACCCAGGGATTGAACCCAGGCTTTCTGCATCTCGGGTGGATTCTTTAATGACAGAGCTCCCAGGGAAGCCCTATCTTCCCAGAAGGTATAGCAAAGAGCCAACTTCTGAAGTTGTAGGACAGACAGAATTTCCTTTGGTTTGGCATTACCTGTTGGGTTCGTCATCGGTTGCTCTTTTTAATACTTTATCACATTTGTAATTGGAAAACATACCCATGCTGGTAGCTTCACAAGGACACCAACTAACTTAGAAGCACATCTGGTTGGTCCACTTCTCAAATCACAGTGAGAGTAAAATATAAAAGACAATATGCCTTCCCAGTACCTGGAGCGATGCAAGCCAGTATTCGTCGCAGTAAATCCTTTTTAAGACAGAAATGTAAAATACCTAAAGCAGTCTTAACACAACAAGAAAGCTAACAAAATAGTTTTTGCTTCAATACTTATAAACTCTCTCTAATCACAGGAGGAAGCATATGATCATACAGCAAAATAATCTGGGCAGAGAGCATACAGTCCAGGTCCTTTGTAAATACTGCAATTAGAGGAAGGTGATGGGAATACTTCTTTGCCTCAACTGCACTAAATCAGTTAATTTTTAATTAGTTACAATCACAATATACACACAAACACACATTTATCTTCTATAATGAGTCTTCTTAAATGAGTTTTTTTTTTTAATTACAATTTGGTTAATTGACTGAAGAAACAGTTTCTCCTATAGGATAGGTGCTTAGAAGCAGAATTTCTGTTTTCTACTAGATGTGTTAATTCCTCAAATGGAACATTCTTGATTAAGGAGCCCAGACACCACAGTTCATGCTGAAGGCAGGAAACTGGGCTTCAGAACATAACGAGAATGGGCTTCCTCTGCAGCTCTTCCCATGCTCATTACAATCTTCCTCGTGAGAATAGATTGCTATCGTGGAATTTTCAACGCCTGTTATCATCACTGTCACAAGCGTGAGGTATTTGAATTTTAATGCCTAATGAGATCCGACACAACATCCTGTACTGTCACTATTTTATACTCTGGGAAAGACACATACTAGGGTCTGTCAGAATATCCCACGGGTTACAGAGCTATAAACAGAGGGGGACTGGAATACTAGCCAATCAGATCAGCAGGTAGGACTTTTAAAAATCCACATGTCATTTTGCATCTTGGAGCATGCTGTTCAGTTGCTAAGTCATGTCCGACTCTGTGCGACCCCACGGACTGCAGCATGCCAGGCTTCACTGTCCTTTACTACCTCCTGGAGTTTGCTCAAGTTCATGTCCATTGAGTCTTGGAGCATAATGGCTAATAACATGCTGATAATGTACTTATAACAAATGAGAGCAATGAACGTTGCACCTCAGGACACACTTATAACCAAAATACATTTTAAATTCTGGAAGAACATCACCCATAACCCCTAGAGTGAGAAAGAGGCACACTGTCATGATCCTCAGAGCTGAACATAGCCAATAGTACACTAACAGCATGATCTAAGGAAACAAACAAAACCAGAAAAACCACACTTTTAAAAAAAGAAACCAGATCTACCATGTACAACTATTTATTTCCCAGAGATACAGTTATTATTTATCTTAAAGTTCAAAAATTGAGTGTCCCTGAGACTTCCCTCGTGGCCCAGTGGTTGAGAATCTGCCTTTCAATGTAGGGGACACGGGTTCGATCCCTGATTGTGGAACTAGGATCCCACATCCCACGGGGCAACTAAGCATGTACACTGCAATGAGGATCAAAGCAGCAAAAAATGAAAAAAAAAATCCACTGGAAGAGCAGCAAAAATGGACAAAACATTTTTTTAAAAAAAACTTAGGGCCCAATGCTGACTCCCTAATTAGCTTTTGAGTCTCTATTTCATCTTCCATGACATGGATAATAGTACCTGCTTTGTATATCTAATAGGAGTTTGGCAAGAATTAAATGAAGTGATGTGTCTGCAGACACTTTGATGAGTATAGGGTTTTTACAAACATGACATGATCAATACAATATTAATTATCTTTAAATTGGGCACACACTAAGTGAAGCCCCACTTTTGGAGACTATTATAGAATTCATAACTGTGACCTCCAGTTTCAAGGCAAAGTGGTGGCATTGCCGGCAGTGTACAAAATCGCATGGCAGTGAGGGGCAGGAGGCCCACAATAAAAGGCTTTACTCGTTCCGGCAGACACGTTCAGCTCTGTCCCCAATCCTGCAGAGCATGGGCTGAGAGCTCTTCTTATATTCTCCATGAGTTTCCCTTCAAATCACCTCTTCTCTGACACGGTTGAAAAATGTGCAGGCTAAGGAAGACAATGCAAATAGGGCAGCGTTGTCACTTACCATCCTAGCCTGCACTGGCGTTGAAAAAATGAAAAAGCTTCTGATATATTGAAACTTAGCAGCAGCATTCTCACTGGGGTGAGAATAATATTTTTAATCCTCCCTGGAAAGATCAAATTAAATCAGTGGCAAGCACTGCCTGATCCAGCGCTATGTCACTGACTCTTTGGATGAGAAGCCTTCAGAAGTCTGCAGCGCCTGACTTTGTAGCTCATGTCTTTCTATAGAAATTCAGGGAGCAGGAACAAAGCATTCCTGCATACAGATTAACCTCAAAGACAGTGAGGTGGTGTCAGAGGGTGGGTGGGGACCGAAGACACACATTTTGCCTAGCTTTTAGGTTTAGCCAGTCATCAAATTTCACAGCTGAGCTTAAGACATGACGCAGTCAAGAGGTTTGACTTTCCTTCTCTCCAGCAAGGCAACACATCTGTACATGTCAGTGCATATAGCTATGTATTTTAGTGACTATATACTTAAAGCAGATTCTATCAATAAGTAATATGAAATTATGGCTGTATCCATTAAAAGTTCTTTTTAATGACAATTAAAACTTGAGGGCAGTGGTCTTCAACCTTTAGTGTGCCTAAGAAACATCTGGAAAGCGTAAAAATTCAGATTCTAGGAGTCCGCCTGCAGAGTCTCACTGAACAGATCTGAAATGAAACCCCCAGAAATTGCATTTTTTTAACAAGCACCCCAGGTGAAACTTATTCTACAGTCTTTCAATCTTAATGTGATTTTTATAATCCCAATTGCATTTAAATCCTTTGAAAGAAAAGAAAAAAAAAAAAAAAAAAGGAAGGAGAAGGACAGCCCAAAATGCATCTTGACAGTTTTGTAGACGGTCTTACTCTGGTTTTTAGAGATTGTAAATCAAAATTTTATGGCATATTAATTCATATATGAATGCTTTTTTTAAAATCAAACAAATGAAAGATGTGTTCCCAGAAAATTATTCAGCTCCCCCAAAGCAAATATCTTTCATATGAGATATTTTAAGGAGCTTAGTTTTTATATGTTCAAGTTAATAGTCTTAAGCACAGTATTTAATTTAAGCTTAAGGCTTTAAGCTTTTGCATCACTTTGGAAGTATTCAAAACTGAAGTATAAAAGTAATGATACTAACTCAAGATGCTCAAACAGCCACAGCATATTCAATTGGCAGTGAAATATTAGGTCAATGTTTCTCCAAATACAAAGGTCAATGCTTATCCTTACAATAGCCACAGTTTTTCTTTTAAAGTCTAAGACTTCAACTACTAACTTTTCATAATGATAGAATTAAGTATAGCAAGTTTAATTAGACCAACGGTATATAACATACAGCAATCACTCTTTTCAAACCAATCTTAATAGGTTTCTTCTTTGGAAGAAATACTAAGTTCTCCAGTCCTAGGCAACTGAAAACCCTCAGTGGTACTCTTTGGTTTGTCTTTGTTCTTTGCACTTGAAACTGGGTTCTATTTCCTGTGGTCCTTAACAGGGCTGGTTTCAAAAGTATGTGATGTGTACAGTCACATAGAGCCCAGCACATGGCTTAATGCTTTACTGTCATTCTTGAAATTCTTCGTATTTATTTTTTAACAAGCTGACTCACTTTTTCATTTGTCCTCATTGTTGTCACTAAGCCATGTCCAACTCTTTAGGATCCCACAAACTGCAGTACTCCAGACTTCCTTGTCCTTCACTCAAACTCATGTCCATTGAGTCAGTGATGTCATTCAACTGTCTCATCCTCTGTCAACCCCTTCTCCTCCTGCCCTCAATCTTTCCCAGCATCAGGGTCTTTTTTCAATGAGTCAGCTCTTCACATCAGGTGGGCAGAGTATTGGAGCTTTAGCTTCAGCATCAGTCCTCCCAGTGAAGGACTTCCAGTGCTTTGAATGAAGCATCAGTTCTTCATCTGTCATTGGGCCCAGCAATTACATATTTAGTCCTACTCCTTAATAATATTTAGGTGTAACATTTAGTATTTCTTTCAAGAAACATTACCAGCATTGATATCCTGCTTGGGTGAGCCCACAGTCCACAAAAGTATTTGTTCACCGTACTATGTGTTGTGTTAGTCACTCAGTCATGTCCGACTTTTTGTGACCCCATGGACTGTAGCCTGCCAGGCTCCTCTGTGCATGGGATTCTCCAGGCAAGAATACTAGAGTGGGTAGCCATTCTCTTCTCCAGGGGATCTTTCCAACCCAGGGATTGAACCTGTATCTCCCCCATTGCAGGCAGACTCTTTACCATCTGAGCCACCAGGGAAGCCCTTCACTGTAATAAAGTTATTACCAATAACTAAACTACAGAAAAGAATGAAGATGCAGTCTCTGTCCACACAGCATTCCAAATCCACTAATGAGACTAATCATCTATGTTAGATAGCATGCAATAAATATTCCCCATGCATTGTCTTCATGAATAGTCACAACTTCACATGAATTTATTTATAAACTAACAGAAACACTGCACCTATAATTCTAGCTATAAGGAAATTGGGAGTATGTCTAAAAGGCAAGTAACGTCAAGTACTTCACATCATGAAAAACAACAGAATTGTTCACTATTTAACTGATGGTGGGTGAGTCAGGTAGACAGCTACAGTGGTCCACAATGTCCAAAGTACTCCTCAATAACACTGGAAGATAATTCTTGATGAAATAAATAGTTTTCTCTTCTTCCCTCACTCACAGATACTGGTTTCTCTGTCAACCGGATACAAGAAAAAACCAGTTCCACATACACATGTGCTGATAATCTCTGCATAAACTTTGGAAGAAAAAGCACAGATGAAATCTCTCTAACCTGTGAAGGCCACAGAATGCAGGTCAGCAACAGTTATTCTTGATGCTTCATTTAAGAAATTAAAAAGTACTGAGCTACAAGGCAGTGATGTAGGAGTTTTTCGGCCTGGGAGTTAAGGGTTGAAGAACACTGTACACATACTCGGGCTTCCCAGGTGACGCACATGCTGAAGAACCCACGTGCCACTGCAGGAAACATAAGACACTCGGGTTCAAGCCTTGGGTCAGGAAGATCCCTTGGTGGAGGGCATGGCAGCCCACTCCAGTAGTCTTACCTGAAGAATCCAATGGACAGAAGAGCCTGGCAGTATGCAGTCCATAGAGTTGCAAAGAGTCAGACCCAAATGAGGTGACCTGGCATGCATGCACACCCCTAGAGTATTCAGCAGAGTACTGGTTAGTGCATTCACGTCAGGGTATTACATGACTTAAGAGAAAAGAACTACCCAAAAGAATTTGAGTGATGGAGAAAGAGACATGGAGAATAGACATGGACACGGGGCGGGTGGGGGGGGAGGGAGAGAGTGAGATGTATGTAGACAGTAACATGGAAACTTCCATTATCATATGTAAATTAGATAGCTAATGGGTATTTGCTGTATGACTCAGGGAATTCAAACACGGGCTCTGTGACAATCTAGAAAGGTGGGATGGGGAAGAAGATGGGAGGGAGGGGACATGGATGTACCTACGGCTGATTCTTGCTGGTTTATGACAGAAAACCACAAAATTCTGTAAAGCAATTATCCTCCAATTAAAAAAAATGATTCAAGGGGAAAATATTGGGAACATTGTCTTTTCCTACCAACTAAAATAGAAAACTCATGATTTATGGATTATTAGATAGAAAACTGAGAGGGTAATCAGTAATTGGGGTCGATTATTCCTAAACTAAGCATTGCTCTGTTATCACATAAGAAGCCTTGAAAGCATGATCTGGAAAGAATAAATCTTTTTTAAACAAAGTAACTGTGTCCCAGGACAAAGTTCAAAAGTATTAATAAAATTATTCAGTACCCTAAAAGACAAAATTTATAACATCTAATATTCAATCAAAAATCACCAGGTAGGCAAAGAAACACAAAAATAAATCTCATAATGAAGACAAAAATCAAATCAATTGAAACCAACCCAGAAGTTATGTAGATATTATAATTACTAGAAAAGAACATTAAAACAGTTATCTTTTCATTCCGTATGTTTAAAAACTTGAGTAGAGCCATAAAAGCTATTTAAAAGGCCAAAATTGAACTTAAAAACTGTACTTTTTAAGGTTAAAAAATACACCAGAAGGGAATAACAGCAGATTAGATACTGCAGAAGAAAATAGCAGCAAACCTGAAAGCAGGTCAATAAGAATTATCCACAAAGTACAGAGGAACAAAGATAAGGGTGACAGCAGATTTTTCATTGAAAAGTGCAAGTACAAAGTCCGTGGAGCAAAATCTTGAAAATACTAAAAAATATTGAAAATAGACTGAGAAAATCAACCTAAACTCCTTTATTCAGTAAAGGTATCCTTTAGGAATGAAGGTAAAATATAGTTTTCCAGACACATGAAAGCAGAAATAATTCATTAGCAGCATATACTGCACTGTAAGAAAAGCTACAGTCAATGCAAATTGTTGTATCAAAGTATTCCTCAAGACCCACTGATATAATGATTTTACTTTCCTCCTAAATGAAATAACCCCAGTAGGCTGATTTTGGTGTTGTTCTGTTCTGTTTTAGTTCATGTGCTTAATTTTACAATTTTGCCTTTTTCATGCTTTCAACTATCAATTCTCATAATTATTGTTTTTTTTAAACAGTCTTAATTTACTGCTTCTTATCAGTGGACTCAGAACCTAGATAGGAAAATGTATTAGAATTGTGAATAAATGAAGCTAAAATAGCCTGATCATCTTTGTTTTTGTTGTTGAGATTCTCAAGGGAGTCTCAGGAGTCTTCTCCAGCACCGGGTTGAAAGCACGAATCCTTCGACACTCAGCTTTCTTTCTGGTCCAGCTCTCACATCCTCACATGACTACTGGAAAACCCACGGCTTTGCTTAAATGGACCTTCGTCAGCAAAGTGACGTCTCTGCTTTTTAATATGCTGTCTAGGTTCGTCATAGCTTTTCTTCTGAGGAACAGGCGTCTTTTAATTTCGTGGCTGCAGTCGCTGTCCACGGTGATTTTGAAGCCCAAGAAAATAAAATCAGCTGCTTTAAGTCATCGATTTTGTATGATATAATTATTCACTCAGAAGATTTTTCCTCCAGCTTTATTCTTTTAAGAACATATAATAGAACAATTGTAAGTAAAACTATTACATATGAATGTCCCCTATGTGTTAGTCATTATTTTATATCCTTTGCAAATATTATTTTTAATTTTTCCATAGCCTTCAAATCCTTCAGAATTGGCTTCTAAAATAGAGAAATTTATGAGCTAAGAGGTGGAATGATAAAGTACTTTAGAATATTAGCTTCAAATCCAGATATTCCAAGATATGCCGGAGACTCAGATTTGATACCCGGGTCGAGAAGCCCCCTGGAGTAGGAAATGGCAACCCACTGGATTACTGTCTGGAAAATTCCAGGGACAGAGGAGCCTGGTGGGCTACAGTTCATGGGTCCCAAAGAGTCAGACACAACTGAGCAACTGAGCATGCACACACACATTCCAAGATAAAATTGCAGCTTTTCACTTCTGGCACTATATTTGTGGAGAAACTGCTTAGCCTCACATTCTTCATCTAGCCAGTTCCAAAGATCATGCTCTTGCTACTTCATTACCTGTCCCTGTAGTTACTAAAAGCACAGTATACATAGGGCATTTGAATATATATAAGAATATGTATTTAGAATATAAGTAAATAGATTTCTAGAATATGTTTAAGTATATATGTTTATAATATAGTTATCTAATGTTCATAAAATAAATAACAACACTGAAATTCATCACCACACATCTATTCTTGCTACTTTGATCTTACTCTACCAAATGAAGGAAATAAAAAATTTCAAGCATACAAATGGCATACTCTCAGATATCTCAGGGATAACTAGATTGACTACCTACCTCTAATAATCTCCCAAGAACAGCAAGTGCCACAGTTTCCTTGAGGGAACCCAAAGTCTGCCAAGAAAATCAGAAAGGAAAATTGGGCCCTGTAGCGTGATAGATGGGTTAGATTCCGCCTGTCACTGCACGGTATGCTTCCAGAATAATTTGCAAGGACAGTGACTTAGCAATCAACCATAACTCAAGAAACATAACCAGCAGTCGCACAGCTGAAATAACCCCTATTTAGGTCTGATCCTCAAGACAGTGGAGGTTGCACTTCTTACTGTTGAAGGCACATTAATTCTCTCAATGTTCATCCAGCATTTTACTGGCAGCAATTTGTAGACATGTCATTTCATTTATGCTTTTCAGATATGTATTGAATTTATAGATGGCTTCTTTTCCAAATGATCAATGAACTCCAACTGCAAGGGTCTCTGAGTCAGAATAGGAAGCCTCATGTGCGTAGGTAGATCTAACCTTTCCTTTGATTTCACTTGGACCTCAAATTAATGTTTCATCACTGACACTGCTGCTCATGACTAATTTATACTCTGTGGGATTATTATGACATCCCACTCAGGGTAGCATCTCTGAAATTTAAAGAATGAAGAGTAGTGAATTATCTGTGAATGTGGGCCAGAATTAATCATTTCAAAGCAGAGTGGGAATATATGCAAAAAACTGCAGGCCAGGGGCCAAGTCAACACCAGAGGCCATTTCCACACACTTGATATACTGACCCATCAGTCATCCACACCTTACTCTCATCATCATGCCTGTACCCCTCTTTCTCTCTATTCAACTGTCCTCATTTCTTCCTCTTTCTTTTTCTTATCTTTTCTCTTTTTCTCCATTTCCTTTGCCCCGTTTCTTTTTTCTTTTCCTTCATCCTTTATACCACCCATTATAGAATATAAAATTCAGGTTAAGTTGTTATATTCATCGAATTATGTTTTACAATCCCACTCTATTAAAAATTGGACAGTTTTTCATTGATTTTCTGCCCCAAGCTGAGCCGAAAACAAACCTTGTATTAGGGACTCACAAACCTGAAACTCACTTTTGAATTATCTATGTTTTGGTAATAGCCTGAAAGAATGTTTTCCTTTTCTTCTGAGAAGCTGATAAAAAATAGGAAAGAAGAAAATCAAATGCGAAGCCAAGTAGTGAAATACAACTTGATTATATCAAATAGCCTTTGATCATGTAAAAATTCCAACAAAGACTTTGAAAATGAAGTTCCAGTGTTTAGCCCTGAAAGTGTATTTTGTGGAAGTATAGAAATAACCAAAGCTATGTATGTTTCTATATATTTCTAACATGGAAGCTGCCAGAGGACAGAGAAGCAAAATTCATGATGTTTGATGAGTATTTCAAGAACTCTGCAGAGCATCTTACTAGAAACAGGGAGCAAAATACTTAGAAACTCAAGAATAATGGCAGCAAGTGAAAAAAAGAACATGGATAAAGCATAACAGCTAGCTAGTGCTGCAACCACCTTAAATCAATCAACAAATCTATACTTCAGGTCTACTCCATACCAAACCCCCTGCCAGCTGTTACAGCATGCAGGGTGCACATGCTGTAGTGGGAAGGAAAAGAAATTTTAAAAGTGAAATGTGATTTAGAGATACGAAGAAGGCGCCATGGAAACACGGCCCTCTAATTCAGAGATGTAGCGACGGCTTCCTGCAGAAGGTGGAATCTCTCCCAAGTTTCAGAGGGTAGTAGGAGGTGGAGAAGGAGGATGAAAACATGTTTTAAGCATAAAGGGAATCTGGTTCAAATACAGGGAGGCAGGAAAGCAGGGATATCTGAAGACACTCAAATGTAGCATCTGACATCAGAAATTTAGATCCCACGATTTTTAAATGTATGAAATTAAGTGAACAATTTCACTCTTCTCCATTTTCCAATCTCTTTAAGAGACTTATAGTAAAGATACAGTGAGAGTTCTCAAATTTGCCTACCATTGAGTCTAGCACAAAGTATGCCACAGAAGTGTTCCATGTAATTGCAATTTATCTAATCCAGTACATAAAAGATAGTAAAATACATCATCTTATGCAACTCAAAGAAATATTAACTGCAATTAATAATAAGCTATAATCAATTCTAAGATTCATCCTAATTTAAAAAAAAACAAAACCCTAAAATGTGAGGGAAAAAACTGTGCAGCTTAGAATGCATAAAATACAGTTAGTTTATTCCCCTGACTCCATTCTGTATATTGAAACTGAGAAAATCCAAGCTAAGGCCATTATCAATTGTCAAAATGGATGTGAAGATTTAAACAAAGTATACTATGAAGACACATCTGGTTTTGTAGTTAACTCTTCATGATATCAGTGCATGTATTCATTTGTTAAGAGCCAAAATCATTCTGGGTATTTATCCAAAGAACACAAAAACACTAATTCAAAAAAATGTGTGCACCCATATGTTCATTGCAGTATTATTTACAACAGCCAAGATGTAGAAACAACCAAAGTGTCCGTGGATAGATACGTAGATAAAGAAGATGTGGTATATGTACACAAAGGACTACTACTTAACATTAAAAGAGATTGAAATCCTGCAATTTGTGACAACATGGGTGGACCCTGAAAGTATTATGCTAAGTGAAATAAGTCAGACAGAGAACACAAGTACTGTATGATTTCACTCATAGGTGGAATCTAATAAGCCAAATCAAAGAAACAAATAAAGCAAATACAGACTCACGGGTAGCACTCTTTCTCCTCAGTACTGATGATTACCGGGGGGAAGGAGGTTTAGGGATGGGTAAAATGGGTGAAGAGGGTAAGTTGTATGGTGATGACTGGAAACTAGATTTATGATGGAGGTCACTTTGTAGTATATACAGATGTCAAATTATAATGCTGTACACCTCAAACTTATAAAAAAAAAAGATTAAAGTCAGCTAAACACGCTATACTATTTCTTTATATTTTCAGGTTGGATTACACAGTCCTCTAGTTCTTATGTCAAGTGAAATACACGTATTTTCATATGAAATATATAACTGTGTGCTTCAGATATGATAAAATAAAATTCTGATCTCTTATTTTCCAAAGTATCCTAAACACCATGAGTATTTGTAATTCTGGTTAGCAAATTTACAAAATGGGTGGCTTTTAAATTTAAAAAAGTTTAAATTTAAAAAAAATCAATATCATATCAATCAATAATTATTGAATCTTTGTTGCTGTAATACATCAAATATGTTAGCAGCTGCATTTCTTCCTGCAGCCATTCCAATTGTTACCTGGCTATCTTTCATAATATGCTTCCCTGGTGGCTCAGACAGTAAAGAATCTGCCTGTAATGCAGGAGACCAGGGTTCATTCCCTGGGTCAGGAAGATCCCCTGGAGGAGGCATGTCTACCCACTCCAGTATTCTTGCCTGGAGAATTCCCTGGACAGAGGAGCCTGGTGGCTACAGTCCATGGGGTCTCAAAGGGTTGGACACAATTGAGTGACTAACAGTTCACTTCACTTCTGTTTTTCATAAAAGCAGTGGATAGCTGGCCAGTATATTAAGTCCCATGGACCAAACAGAAGGAAGTATAGCCCAAGAAATACAGTAAAAATTGCCCACTCACAATTCATTTACAACTGCATGATTAGATGTCATTCTAGCCCCCGTTTATAGAACTGCTGAACTACTGCTTATTGATTTTTAAAGAATATTTAAATATTAGCCTACATTGCTCTTAAGTTAGCATTTCAGACAATCTCAAACTTGTCCAGCTATAAGTTCAAAGGCCTTTTGAAAAACGGCACTGTCAATGTTACTATGACAGAAATGTTATTTTTCAAAATAAATGAGAAGCATAAAAGGGAAATATGATTTCTAAAATATTTTCTTAAAAATGCTAATGAGAACAACTATTGGTGATATGCTCTTAATTATTAACAAAGAATATTAAGGGGAAATACTAAGCTACTTCTCAGAATTGAGTTACTTACTAGAGAGAAAATTCTAAGAAAGACGTGAGGCAAACTTGATGACTGAACCAGATTCTAGAATTCTTTACCCAGTATAGCAACCACTAAGCTACTGAGGCTCTGATGTACTTGAATGTGCCCTCTTCAAATTAACATGTGTTTTCAGTGTAAAACACACAGTGGGTTTCAAAGATTTGGTACAAAAAAGAATATTTTTATACTTATTTCAGCATAAATTTTTTATTGTGCTTGCATGTTCAAATAAAAAATACTTTCAATGTATTGGGTTAAATAAAATATATTACTAAAATTGGTTGCATATGTTCTTTTAACTTGGTTTAATGTAGCTACTGGAGAAATCTTAAGTTATGTACAGACTCAAAGTTTTAGCTCACATATTTCTATGCAGAAGGCTCTTGCAGAAGTGGCCCTGTGTAGAAGGCACAGACAAGCTGCCTGGGAGTACTCCAAAGCAATGGTGAGAGGTACAGAGCTATTTATTTAGCTCACATGACCTCACTCCCCAGTGAATCTATGTAAAGCCAAGTATTGAATGGATGTGCAATGTGTTTCTGTGAGGAAAAAACTACCCAGTTTGCTGTGCATGTTCTGTGCTTGGTTGCTCAATTGTATCTCACTGTTTGTGACCCCATGGACTGTAGCCCACCAGGTTCCTCTCTCCATGGATTTTCCAGGCAAGAATATTGAAGTGGGATGCCACTTCCTACTCCAGGGGATCTTCCTGACTCAGATTTGAACCCACGTCTCTTGCATCTCCTGCAAGTCCTCTGCGTACACTGTCAACAGAAACCACCTACAACAAGAACTTTTGTTCTTCCAAATATACACTCATCCTACAAGCCTACAGTTTTTTTGTTTCTTTCCTAAATTTTTACTGGCCTTCTGAAGCATAATCCAGGGTGTCAAAACAGTCTTGAGCTTGGATTCCTTTCAAAAATATAAGAAACATTCATTTTAAAACACACTAGGGAGTTTCTGCCAATTTGAGATTTCACTAAGTCGGGAAAGAAGGTCGTCCATGTCTTAGCGACAAGTTTAGAGGTGCCGGTGGCATTTGGCTAAGTACCATTGCAATTCATTTAGCATTTCCTGTGGCTTAGGAACCTACCATCCCACAAGGCGCATCATCACCAGATTCTACAAGGTGGTCACCCACGTGGTAGGTGACTTTCTAATATTCACACTGACAAGTGTGAGATGGAAAGAAAGAAGACAGCCAAGTGGCGGGACTGAGAGTTCAAAGTCACAACCAGCAGACTGAGAGTTCAAAGTCACAACCAGCATTTGTTCCCCTTGCCCTTCCCAGGACCCTGGTTTCCCTGTGGACAGGAATGAGCTAGACTGTGCAGTAGCCCTGAGCCCTTCCTGCACAGCAGAATCATCTGAGGACCTCTCAAAACACACCAGTACCCCTGCTTTCAGGGCTCCCGATTTAAATTGTAAACTTTTTCTGTCTGTGAGGCCCCAACATGGATAATCTTTAAATCTTAACAACGACAACAATGCAGATGCCTAGACCCTACTTCAGAAATTCTGACAGGGAGCATCTGTCTACAATATTGTAAGGGCTCAGTCATGTCCGACTCTTCGGTATTCCCTGGCCTGTAGACCGCCAGGGTCCTCTGTCCATGGGATTCTCTGGGAAAGAATATCCTTTTAGGAGAAGGTAGCCGTTCCCTTCTCCACATATCAAACCTGGGTCTCCTGCATCGCATGCAGATTCTTTACCGACTGAGCCACTAGGGTAGACTGTGAAACCTGCCTCAGAGTTGCCTGGAGGGCTTGTAAAATACAGATCACTAAACCAGCACTGCAGGAGGTCTGGAATGTGGTCCACAGTTGGCATTATCACTGTGCCCAGGAGGTGCCGATGCCTGTGGCCTGTGGTCCACATTTTGAGGAGGGCTCAGGAGTGCATAGCCTTCTCCGCCTCTTTCATCTAGTCCTTCTGTGACAAGGAATGGCTGATCTCACTATAGAGTTTGGGAGAAGAAACAATGCACAGCAGAGAAACTTCCTCTCCCTTTTTTCTTGACATGGAGCCAGGAGAGAGACGATGTATCAGGGGAAGCTGCTCACACAGAATACCTTCTGGCTTTGTATTTTGTTCTGTTTTGCTTGGGGAAGGAAAGTTCAGTTTAGGCGAAGTATTAGTAGAGCTAAAGTCATTCCCCAACACGATTAGAATTTTTAAAATATATAACATATTTTAAAATTTTGGTCTCCATTCTTCTGTCTTCTGCATATATGTCTCATAATATTCTGAACTCCACAGGGAAAAATGAGTGTCATGTATTAGCCTCCTGAAATGCCAACATAATTCCCCTTTTGCAAGGGTTCCTCTTCTTAGCCCTTTGAAAGCCTTATAAACAGTTTCATTGACTCTTAAACAGGGCTATAAAATCTGAGGCTAAAACATGGCCCTGTTCAATGGGATCAATTCTTTTGAAGGAGGGAGAAGATAGACATGACACACCCACAATAAACAGTTACTAAGATGTATGGGTGAGCTCAACGTTGCTCCACTCCACAAGTTTCACCTTATTTAGCTCTAATTTTCTACCACTCCCTTAAAAAAATATATAGGAGAGACACCCCAGAAACCACCAAGTAAGAATCATCAAATCAAACAAACAGTTACTGAGAAATAATAATAATAATGTGCCTCTGCTGTGCACCAGATGCTGTCCTAACTGCCTGCTACGCAGTGTCTCGCTCTATGCGACTCTCTGCCCAGGGAAATATTAGCAGGTAAGGAAATGTAAGGCATGGCTGTGTTAACACTGCGCCAAAATAAGACTGAGGTTATTATATTCGTGCGCTGGTCTGCCTGGGTGGAAGCTGACATGATGTCCACTGTATTCATAGAGTTGCAGGCAACACCTTTTTAAGGGCTATGAAAGATGCAAAGAAATAAAATATATCATATCCATTCCCTAAGCTCAAAAAGCATGTGGCCTAGTTACAGAGTTAAAAGCACATGTAATGTATATGTTTCAAGGCCAGTCTCTCAAATCATCCCACTCTCTCTTTTTCCCACTGAGTCCAAAACTCTGTTCTTTATATCTGAGTCTCCTTTGCTGCCATGTGTAAAACAGATAACCAGTGCAAGTTTGATGTATGATGCCAGGCACCCAAAGCCTGTGACAATCTGGAAGGATGGGCTGGGGGCAGAGGTGGGAGGGGGGTTCAGGATGGAGCTAACACATATATACCTATGACTGATTCATCCTGATGTATAGCAAAAACCATCGCAATATTGTAAAGTAATTATCCTCCAATTAAAATAAATAAATTTAAAATAAATTTTTAAAAATAGTACGTGTACATGAGGACCTAGGGGGATGGTATGGGGGTGGAGTGGGAGGGAGACTCACGAGGGAGGAGATATATGTATACATATGGCTGATTCACACTGTTGTACAGCAGAAACTAATACCACACTGTAAAGCAATTATAATCCAATTAAAAATAATTTTTAAAGTATATGTACAAAAAGTTAAACAACATAAAATCTAAAGATTAATAAAATATGAATGGGATTCCAATCTAGAAAGTGTTTCAGAAACAACAGAGTGACAGGAAGAAAACCAAGTGCACTAATAATCAGACAAGATGAAAGCCCCTCAGAGAGAGAGAATTGGATGGAATTGCTAGAATCAAACATAACAGAGAAAACACAGCTGTGGGAGAATCATAAGGCAGAATCAGCAATAAAGGCCATCTTGCAATTCAGTAAAAAAGGAGCAGTGAGCTTGGAAAAAACAGAAATGGATTAAGGGGATCAAGATTGAATCCCATTTGGTCAGCTATGAACTATGCGATCCTGGTAATTCATTTTACATGTCTGGCCCATTGTTTCCTGATAAAATTAGGAAATCAAACTAGATTGGGGCTTCTGAAAATTCACTTAAGGGGACCATAAGCACAAAAGGGAAAATGTATCTTTATTTTCTTTAACTGAAATTTATAGCACTTCCTCTGATTATGAATATAAGAGGGCTACCACAATAGTATTAGCAATATTTGTGATCCAAAATATAAATTATGGATATTTTCATATTACAGTACAGTTTTACAGATACTGCAAAATATTTATGATCATCAGCTCTTCAAATTTATAGTAATCATCAAACTCACAGCGATTTCTTATTATTTAATGCATTAGTAAGGAGGCACATATATTCTTGTATCACAACATCCTTTAAAATGTTTTGATAAGCAGATTGAACATAATTCATTATTTTATAATCATATGCATGCTAGCTGATGCTTTTTAAAAGGTTTTCCTGAGACAGGGCTTTACCAGACTGTCAAAGGGTCCCCTGAGTTTGACAGCGTCTAAGGGTTATTCCCAGTAACTTGGTAGAATTCTAAACCTGTTGGCTCAGAACCAGAGATGCCTCACTGGCTGGGACACACGTCAAAGACAAGCAATAGCAGGTCACAAGGTATGACTAGGAAATGGCAAGAGAGAACAGAACAAGATGGAGCTACTCAGATCATCAGTCTGAAATACTTAGCAAATGTACCAGGCAGCCAGACTTGACACACACTACGGAACAGCCCACACTCTCAGAAAGGGACAAGCATATCGTCATCCCGACATCAGTGAGACAGCAGGCTATCCTAGCCACCCTCCAAGCCCTTTACCACCGCTCCTGTTCAGAACACAGGGAAGCCTTTCAACCACAGGTGAAAGAACTGCAGAAGGGGATGTTCAGAACAAATATGCTGATAGGGCAGCACATTACATGGCTTTTCCGGAATAAAACCTGCACTTGAAATGTAGAGGAAGGAGAAATCAATGGCCCTTCATGTGAATTAGATCTTAGAAAAGTGGTCATCAGATTATGTTATTGAGGGGAAAGGGTGACAGAAACTAGCATTCACTGACCACCGAAGTGTCAAGCTTCTAGGTGAGTATTTTATGGGCAACATTGAATCTGGTAGCACTAGCCAACAATTTGGCAAATAGGAGAGTAGAGACTCGCAGAGTCACATTATCAGAGCTAGAAGTGTCCTCAGACATCACCCCTCCAAGCCCCTCACTTTGCACATGAGAAAACTGAGGCCAAGAGAGGAGCAGGAACAGACCAGATACTCTATATTCTTTTCTGCCCCCTCATCTAACCTCTTCCCAATGTCTCATGAGGCCTCCCACAGAAGCAATCATGTGCGTGTATTCTGTAAGGAATTAGGCTCTTTATTGAAAGTCAGAATATTCAGTGAACCTGTATGCCTCGGTCTGCAAACTAATATGTGCAGAAAATGAGTGAAGAAGAGTTGCTTTTATTTAAAAATTCTTTTTTTGAGATTCTAATTCTATTGGAATTGAGAAAAATTAGTTATCAGTCAATTTGCTTCTCCTTCTTATCTGAAATGATCTCTAAGTTCCAGGGAACCACAGTACAGGGGAAGCAGCTGGTCTGAGACATCATTTATGCAGTCCAGCATCAGTGAGATGTTTGTCATCATGTTGGAGAATTCCATCCCATATGTGCTTGTACTACTGATCACACATTTCTGTCCACGTTTCTCCTGGTTCGTGCATCTCTTGGCTACGTCTATGCCATAGACAGAGACACAGGATCCAATCTTACATTTGGTGCCACCAATATCATGGAAAGCTTCATGACTCTGTCTATGTCACTGCCCAGACTCACTCTGCGGCCATCGCCTCTCCTTCACCTCTAAGTGGCTCTCTCCATATGGATGACCTCCCTGCTCTTATGTTCACAAAGCTTTCTGAGGATTTGCAGACCACCCAGACCCATTCCTGGGATCTAGAAAGTAAGGTTTCTCTCTCTCTGGAGCTACCATTCTAACAGCATCCTACTTGTCTGCATCCAGAGGAATTTCTAGTCTCAGGGATAAGAGAGAAACAACCCCTTTCTTCTCTCGGTTTACCTGAAGTTCTGTCTGGTTGCCTAATGTCATAGATATTTACAAGTTAAATCAAAGAAGACCAACTTCCTTACATTTTCACCCTGGGATATCCTGACACTGGGGCAAGGAACACAGACCACAGGATCACAATCAACAAGGATGAGGAAGAAAACATATGGAAATAAATGACGAAGTGTGTTCATTTCTGCTGTGGTTTGTCACCAAAGATTAAAGTCAGTGGAAAATAAGGAGGGAGTAAAAGAGATCCATTAGGAGAGGCATTTCTAATTCATCAAGCTGTGAAAAATAGCACTTTCTCTTTTTTGCAGCTATATTAAATAACAGGATGCAGTAAGATTTTAAACAAATATAAATGGTTTATTGGGCTTGTCTCAGTGGTAAAGAACCTGCCTGTCAATGGAGGAGCAGGAGGGGTGGGTGTGATCCCTGGATCTAGAAGATCCCCTGGAAGAGGGCATGGCAACCTACTCCAGTGTTCTTGCCTGGAGAACCCCATGGACAGAGGAGCCTGGCGGGCTATGGTCCACGGGATCACAATGAGTCGGACACAACTGAAGTGACTGAGCATGCAGCACGCAAACAGTTCATCCTTAACATCATACCAGAGCTTTATTTCTCTTACTTGTTTGGTGAACTTTCACCTCTTTCTCATATTTAGGGTGCCTCACCTGCAGGCCCAGCTAGTCTTACTGACTCAACCTTTAGGAGGTAAAAGGTGAAGCACTTGATATTGACCTGTCCATACAGTAACCTACTTAGGCATCAGAAATTCTCATATAACAACACAGAATATAACTTAATTTAACTTCTGCTTTCCTCAATCACAAACTTCAGTCACTCAGTCATGTCCGACTCTTTGCGACCCCATGAACTGCAGCACGCCAGGCCTCCCTGTCCATCACCAACTCCCGGAGTCCACCCAAACCCATAGCCATTGAGTTGGTAATGCCATCCAGCCATCTCATCCTCTGTCATCCCCTTCTCCTCCTGCCCCTAATCCTTCGCAGCATTAGCTTATTTTCCAATGAGTCAGCTCTTCCCATGAGGTGACAAAGTATTGGAGTTTCAGCTTCACCATCAGTCCTTCCAGTGAACACCCAGGACTGATCTCCTTTAGGATGGACTGGTTGGATATCCTTGCAGTCCAAGGGACTCTCAAGAGTCTTCTCCAACACCACAGTTCAAAAGCATCAATTCTTCACTGCTCAGCTTTCTTCACCGTCCAACTCTCATACCCATACATGACCACTGGAAAAACCACAGCCTTGACTATACAGACCTTTGTTGGCAAAGTTATGTCTCTGCTTTTAAATATGCCCTCTAGGTTTGTCATAATTTTCCTTCCAAGGAGTAAGCGTCTTTTAATTTCATGGCTGCAATCACCATCTGCAGTGATTTTCACACTCAATCACAAGAGATTTGCACCTCAATCACAAGAGAGTTACAGTTTCAACAATCAGAAATTATTATGACCAAACTTCTGAATCCCTGAGTTTGTTCAAAAAGTACTATGATAAATTGAACTGAATTTAAAATTTCCTTTTGTTGTCATAAAAACATTAATGAGCCGCTAGTCTTGGGGTGTTTAATATATCTTCATAAATATAGCTTATTTATAAAGGGGAGAACTCGAGTTTTCTGACTATGCTTTCTAGAATTTTGAAAATAATTTAAAATATGATCTTCATGTGTGCCTGGAGGCCAAAGTAGCTTTTGCAAAAGCAAATTAAAAGCATGTTTAAAAGACTCATCTTGTTCCTACACATAACCTCTCACAATGTCAGTTGTAAGACGGTGGTGGTGATTGTGGTTTAAGTCACTAAGTCATGTCCGACTCTTGCGAACCACGGACTATAGCCTGCCAGGCTCCTCTGCCCAGGGGATTCTCCAGGTAAGAACACTGGAATGGGTCGCCATTTCCTTCTCCAGGGGATCTTCCCAACCCAGGAATCGAGCCCGGGTCTCCTGCATTGCAGGCAGATTCTTTACTGACTGAGCTTTGAGGAAAGTCCCTGGAAGATGGTGCCACCCTGATAATTTGAAAGGAACAACAAATTTTCAACTAACTCCACATTTATCTTGACAAACCCTTTGGGCATATTTTTAAAGGTGAAACTTGCACGCTCCATGGCTTTTTGTTTCCAGGCAAGGATTTTTGTGGTACTAATTATGAACTGAAGAGCCTAATTTTATGGTCCTCAGAGATCCTGGAATCCTGCCCAAAGTTAGAGGGGCAGAGTTTGAAGCGAAGTTTGGTTCACAGAGTTCCTACTCCTTCTGACTATTGGATTCTTATTTACTGCAGCAGATTTATCATGTGCTAGATAATTTCACATTCATGGCTTTTCTAGTGCTCAATTTATCAAGGAGAGCGGAGCCACATCCTCCTGTATTTTATCGCAAGTACCATCAGGGTAAGAACGACAGGTTCTCCTTCCCCTGCAGTGACTCTGCCGCTAAATCATAATTCATAACGATGCATCTTTCCTGGGTTCAATTTTTAACGTTGTTTCCCTTTTTGGAATGCTTACATAACAGGAGAAAAGAGGGCATTATATATGAGTTGCACCTGTCTCACTCCTGTGTTCTCTATGAGAGGATGAAACCAGATAGCTGAATAATACTCGGTGATTTCAGCGACCAGCTTTGGACATTTTTTTTTTTTTGAAGTCACGCATGTTTCCATCACCAAAGACAAGAAAAATGAGGATAAAAGCGATGAAGCCCGAAGTCATGACTTTCACTTTCCTTCTAGGTTTAAACCGTGAGGTGGCTAGTGATATGGAACATCGATTACATGGTCCACAAGCAGTCAGAATGGGGACCACATGGATTAGTGAAGGGTCATCATCCATCAGCACATGAAGCTCCATGTTTATGCTTTTCCTCATGCTGTGAACGGGCTTCCCAGGTGGTGCAGTTGGTAAGGAATCCGCCTGCCAACGTAGGAGACACAAGAAACATAGGTTCGATCCTTGGGTAGGGAAGATCCCCTGGAGAGGGAAATGGCAACCCAGCCTAGTGTTCTAGCCTTGGAAATTCCATGGACAGAGGAGCCTGGCAGGCCCCAGTCCACGGGGTGGCAAAGAGCTGGACATGACTGAACACACACACACCCATGCTGTGAATACAGTTATTAGTGAAATCCATTTTACTTTAGACAAGAGCAACAGATCCTCTCATTTTTTCCTGGAAAATAACACTTGTTCTTTCTTAATACTTTTCTCTCTCAAACCTTCACTAACTTGTAGATCTATATGTGCAAGGTGAGCCCAGGTGTAGTTAACTTCTGTATGGAACATTAACTTTAATGATTCCCAGCTTCATTTCCATGAAAGTTACTGTAGATTTTCCAAACAAAGACATTTTCAATAAGGGTGAATATTAGAGAGCAGTGATCTTTCCAAAAAAAAGCTCAAAACATCTCCTTCAGATGATCTTCTAGTGAATACCAGATGGCCATGAGCCAAAAGTCAGAAATCAGAGGAACACCACCCACTGAGTGACTTTCAACAAAGCACTTCACCTCTCTGGGCCTCTGGCACCTCATCTGTAGATTGAGGACAATTCTTGTTTCCAATTGTATTGGAATTCCTTGACTAACAATTTTCAAGTCTTTATTCTACTTTGTTGCAAAAGCAAAAATATTGTGTTATCTGTTTGGATTTAGAGACTCATTTTGATTAACATAAACTGTGACTGTCAGAACCTCCATTCCAAAATCTTAGTCAAATTCATTTGGTCTCCTTTTGTCTATACTTTATAAGTATAGATCTACAATATTTGGACAACAGGACTACATTTTTCAAAACTTCAGAGGTTTAAATAAGATGAGGGTTTTGTATCCTCAAGAATTGTGAATGAATGGGTCAGCCCTCAAAATAATTGCATAAACATAATGACTTGTTATTACTTTGGCAAAGCTTTTAGCATAGTATTAGAAAGTTAATAGCTGTTTGGAAGCATTTTAGAAATCAGTTATTATCTACTCACTCTGAGTTAAATTCTTGTTTCATTCTAATGGTGCCCTAAATTGCACATTGAAACTAAATTGAATCCTGAGGTTAAAATAAATTTGATGTTACTATCATATAAGAAAAATCATAATAAAGACTAGATGACTTTAGGATTATCCAATAAGTCATGGGTTAATTTTTCAGGGAAAAGAAAGTCCAACAGATTAAATTAAGCTATCAGATTCACTTTCATTGGAAAAAGAAAAACCTGATCTAGAACAACTCAGTGTTTTCAAGCAACTTCATGAATAAATTAGATCAATAAAATGAAATCAGTTGCTGCAAAATGCCCCTAAAACATGATTGGGGTAGGAAAATGCCTGATACACACTCAGTAAATGTTAGCTCTCAGCAATACGATTACTAGGGAGTCTGAGGCACTGCTTTCACAATGGAGAAAGTTTTACCACTGACAAATAGTCAATAACCACAGTTCTTATTTCTTGTCTCTTCCACCTTGAGAAGGGTTTACTGGTGAGAAATATATTCCCCTTCCTCACAAACATCAATGAGGTGTAGTGTTCTGGATTTTGTGGTTGTTGTTCTAGTTTGGTTTTTTATTTTTTATTATTTTTTGACAAATACACTAAGTACTCACCCCAAACAAGTGTTCTTTTAAAGCTAATGGTGTCTGCCTTCCCATTTAAAACCAAAACCAATTTTAAGTGTTACACTATGTATCATAGTATCCTCACATGGAATTATGTTCCTGTTGCCTCATCTAAGTTTGCACCCAAAACAGGAGATAAAGGGCGTGCAGGGCTCAATAAAATCATGCATTTACTGTAATTAATCTATGTAAAACATTGCGAGCATGCATGGGTGCATATAGCCATGTGTATATACATATCCACACACATAAATACGAATTCAATTATTAAAACTTATATGCTTAAGAGATGGGAAGATAGATTATTTTTATCATTTGCTTTGAGGAATATATATGACTTCTACAAGCAGTATAAACAAACTTAAGTATGTCTGGTGATGGTTAAACAATATGAATGTACTAAATACCATATCACTGAACTGTACATTTAAAAATTGTTAAGATAATAAGTTTTATATGTGTCTTACTGTAATAAAAATGTTAATAATAAAGTATGTCTAATCTATGAAGAGGGCTTCCCTGGCAGCTCAGCTGGTAAAGAATCTGCCTGCAATGCAGACGACCCCAGTTTGATTCCTTGGTTGGGAAGAGCTGCTGGAGAAGGGATAGACTACCCACTCCAGTACTCTTGGGCTTCCCTGGTGGCTCAGCTGGTAAAGAATCTGCCTGCAATGCAAGAGACATGGGTTCAATCCCTGGGTTGGGAAGATCCCCTGGAAAAGGGAACAGTTACCCACTCCAGTATTCTGGCCTGGAGAATTTCAGGGACTGTAGTTCATGGGTCTCAAAGAATCGGACACGGCTGAGTGACTTTCACTTTCACTTTCACTCTAGGAAGCAAGAACAAGTAATAATCACCATTCAAGGGCAAGTACAATCCCCACAAGACCATCTACCCCTTGTACACTTAATATCCCTGGATCCCAAATTGGGGTCTAGAGAGGACATGCCCAGAAGCTCAGTTTGCTCTTTGGTACTTGCAGGGAATGGATGAAAGTAAGAGATTCCCTGCTCAAATCTGGCTACAAGACCATTTTGGAAGAGTGTGTGTTGCTGAGAGAGTACAGTCTCTAGCTGCAAATTCAAAATATTTTTATGTGATAAATGTGGTGGGAATGTGGAGGTGGGTCACCTAAAGACATATATGTTACCCAGAATTATTCGCAGTTCATATATGACTATTCTCTCTACAAATTAGTGGTTGCACTATGCATATCGTTAAGGTCTCATTACTGTGCACACTTTCAATGACATTAAATATTCTTCTAAGTAGTAATTTTACAGCCACCTCCAGATGCATCGTATTACTTAACAAATCCCTTATGCTTAATCCTTTAGATTATTTCCAGTTTTTCTCCATTATAAATAGGATTGCCAGGTCATTGCTATTCAAGTACCTTTTTTTACCCGCTCTGTGGACAATGGCATTCTCCTACATTTTTTTCTGTTGTTTTGATTAATAAGCTTTATTTTTTTAGAGCATGTTTGGGTTCATAGTAAAATTCAGCGGAGAAGCACAGTTCCCATTTAGCCCACCCCTACACATGCACAGCTCCCCCTACTGTCAGCATTCCATATCGCTGTAGTGTGTTTGTTAACAATACACGAACCTACACTGACTCATCATTATTATTCAAAGTCCATAGTTTTATATTAATGTTTAGTCTTAGAACATATTTTTAATATCAAAATATATCATCCTGAAGATAAATCCCTTGAAGTGTAATTGTTGAGAATCAAAGGATATGAACATGAGACAAAATTTTACACATATACTTTGAGTGTCAGTTTCCCCAAGTTTAAACCTGAGACATCTTCCAGCCTGGCACAATGATTTGCAGTCCAACATATATGGATTCAAACCCCAGCTCTGGACTTCCTAGCATGCTGACGTTTTGTGCAACTTGATTTCTAAACTTCAGTTCCTTCACATGAAAAATGGGGATAATTACAGCCACTTCAGATGATCATTGTGAGAACTAAGTGAAATCATGTGTTTAACCTGCTTAGCACAGCTCCTAGTATCAACAGCTATTTTTGCCAAGAATTTTCTTGAGGTCAAGGCTGTGCACTGAGTCAAAGTTCTGAAAGTCAGAGTTCTTTCCTGACATTTTAATAAGATCCACCACACACAGAGCTTCTCTCTCCTCTCTAGAACACCCACTTTGATCGCAGAGATCATCGGTGAAGATCCAGGCCATCCAATTACAGGACTGCATGACCAGCCTACCTGCATAATCCACAGTATGTTGAATGGGATGAGTTGATCCCAGTTCATCCTTACCTCCTCATCCTGGCCAGGATTGGCTGTGGGAGATACACTTCCTCCCTCCACTGACTTGGAGCCTAGCCATGTGACTTGCCTCTGCCACTAGATGTGAGCAGATGTAAAGTCTACCACACCCGCTCAGAAGTTCCTGATGAGCTCAGGATGTTTTACTCAGCTTCCCGGGTTCCTTCCCGCCTTGAGGAAAAGCCTTCCCCTGTGCGGATGCTCTTCGACCTGCACCCTGGACACGAAAGGCATGAGGATCAGACCTGAGCTCCACTGCAGCCAACCCACACACCAACCTAGGACAAATTAATCTGTGCTGGTGTCAGCCACAAGATTTGGGGGTCCGGACTGGCTAATACCCATGGTTTCATTTCTACCAATGGAGGCATGCTTCACGGCAGAACAGAGACATCGAGGGGGAGGAAGGTGCCTCTTGAGGGGGCATATTTGTTCTGAGACATTTACTAAAAACAGAGTCACCACAGTGACCCAGCCTTCCTTTCCTCATAATAAAGGCAAGGTACCGCAGAGTGTTAGCAAAGAGAATATGGTTGAGAAACTGGAGCCAAAGCCCCAAGGTGGCCAGGCTGGTAATGGAAGTTGGCCTTGTCTCGCTTTGGTTATTTCTCTCCAGCAGTGATTTACAAGGTGATAAAGAACTTCAAGCCACAAAAGGTACTTAGGCTGTTAAAAACCAGCTTTTTATGATCCCTTGTTCTTTATAGTACATGTTGTTTCATTAATCAAATGCTTATTCTATTACAAGTCCCAAACCTTTAAGATGGTGGGACATTTCATTTTTATTGCTCTGGAGTGGCATTAAAATCCACATGTTCCCTAGCAGGGCACTGGTGAACGCTTAGTGTGCGGGCTCTTTGCATCTTCTGTTCTCTTTGATCCTATCTATTTTGTATTAATATTTTGGACTTCAAAAAAATTTTTTTTTTGCTATTTGCTTCATGTCAGTACTGGAATAAATGCTGAGAAAATTAGCTAAAACCCTTTTTGTTCCAGAGCCATGTGTTTGAAGTCTAGGACTAGTCCCTGATGTCATAATCAAGCACATGGGCTTCCACGGTATACCTCATCTCTTCTGGCCTGAGCTGAAGCTAGCCCTGTCTCATCCTCAACTGGTAAAATCAGAAGCTCCCATCCTGTCGGCCAGGAGCAAAGCTTGTATGAGTCTTTCTCACTCTTGTCAAACGTGGGTTTTATCCTAGAATTTCTTGTTGTGCATTTTCATGACTAAAGTGACTAATCTTTCATTTTTCAGTTTTCATTTTTAGGTTGTTCTGAGTAATAAATAAATAAATATCCATTTATAATTTGTAATCATTTTATAACAGCCACTTCAAATCACTCCTTAGATGGAATATGTATCAGGTAAGTAGAAAGATAAACTGATAGAGACATAGATCAACTAATATGAGCAACATTTTTTTCAGGGAATTATAATGAATAAATATTTCAGAGCCTTTAGAAGGTGTTTCCAGATAAATGCAACTCCTGTCTTAAAACTGCCTAGACTATAAAAGATTCGAAAATTTTTTTTTAAAGAAATGGCAGGCTCCAAGCTGCTGTTTATCAACAGTATTTGATAAACAGATCCTATTGAGAGAAAGGAAGGAAGGAAGGAAGTGCAGAGAGAGGGAGGGTGGAAGAAAAGACTAGTAATCTCCATCAGAACCTGGAACAGAGGAAAGCACTGAGAAGCATAGAATCCCTCCCAGTTCCATTCCAGTGGGAATGGGAATCCACTTCTGATCAAGGTGTTGGCAGGGCCATTCTCCCTCTGAAGACACTAAGTATTTTTCAGTGCGTCTTTACTGGTTTCTTCCTCTGACTTCAAACAGGCATAGATCTCCCACACTGGGGGGGAAAATGTGTAATGAACCATCTCTCCCCCTAATATTTGCCATTTCCTTTTATAACAAAACTTTTAATGTTTGCCAATCTCAGTTTGCTCCACACTCTGCCGAAAGTGGTTTCTCGAAGCTGGCAAGGCACCATGAATCCCACATCTACTACTTCCTTAAGTTCCCTTCCTTTGATCTCTCTATAAATTTGACTCTAATGACTCCTTTATTCTTAAAAACCTTTGCTCTGATAACTGTTTCTCCTCCTATCCATCACACCATCCCTGTCCAGTCTCCTTCACTGGCTCTCTCTCCCTCCACCCTCTATCATGGCATCGAGTCCCAACCGAGCATTCTCTCTCCTCCTCTCTCCCTTTGAGCGCTTGCTGGTTTCCATGTTAAATATGGGGATGATCCTAAAGCATCTGTGTCTAACACAGACCTCATGTGGCTGTTTCATCCCCCATAGTAAATTTCCTCTGGGATGGGCAAGTGCATCTGTTTCACCTCTAATTGCTGTTCTCCAAACATTTACTGTGCATTCATCAGACCAATCAAAGCACCTTCCTTTCTAGTCCAGGTTCCTGAGTCTTAATCCAGCCCCACGTCGCCACCCATGTGGATTGCTAGAATTGATTCCCCTTGGGTGACCTGAGCTCAATCTCTGCCTCCTCTGCTCTGCCATGAAGACTATGGGGCTTTGAACCAACTGTGGGCTTAGAATCAACTGTGGCAGGTATGATGATTTAGTTTTAAAGCCTATGCCTGGTCCCTACACATAAATATTCTAATCTAGTAGGTCTTAGATGGGGCCCCAAATTTTATATTTAAAAAAATAAAATAGGTTATATTAATTTCCTAGGTCTATGGTAATGAAGTATCATAAACTCTGTGGCTTAGACCAACTGAAGTGTATTCTTGTTTCACAGTTCTGGAGGCTGGAGGTCTATTGGCAGGGCTGTGTTCCCTCTAAAGGAACGAGGGAGAGATTCAGACCTCTCTCCCAGCTTCTAGTAGCCTCAGGCATTCCTTGTTTGAGATGCCCATCTTCTCCCTACGTCTTCACATCTCCCTCTGTGTGTGTCTGTCTCTGAGTCCAGATTTCCCCTTTCTATACAGACATCCATTATATTGAACTAAGGTCCATTCATTCTAATGGTCTCCTTTTAATTTGATTACTTCTGTAAAGAACATATTTCTAAATAACATCACATTCTGAGGTACTGGAGGTTAGGATTTCAATATATGTTTTTTTGTGCTGTGCTCAGTCACTTCAGTTGTGTCCAATTCTTTGCGACCCTATGGATTGTAACCCACCAGGCTCGTCTGTACGTGATTCTCTAGGCAAGAACACTGGGCTGAGTTGCCGTTTCCTCCTCCAGGGGATCTTCCTGACCCAGGGATCGAATCTACGTCTCTTACGTCTCCTGCATTGGCAGGTGGGTCTTTACCACTAGTGCCACCTGGGAAGCCCTATATTTCTTTGGGAGGACACAATTCGATGCATAGCATAAATAATCCCTACCACACCATAAATTTGTAAACCACTGATATAGATCAAGGGTCAGCACATTACAGTCATCCTTCAGTATTCCCAGGGGAATGGTTCTAGAACCCCCTCCCGACTACCAAAATGTGTGATTACTCAAGTCCTTCAAATAAAATGTCATAATACATGCATAATAACATTTGCATAATATTTGTACATATAATATTTGCATAATCTCTGACACATCCTCCCATTCACTTGAAATCACCTCTAGATAATTTATAAAACTAAACACAATGCAAATGCTACGTATTTGTGTGTGGGGACTTTCTGGAATTTTTTTTTTCAAATATTTTTGATCCTCAGTTGGTTTAACCCAGAGATGTAGAACCTGCAGTTACAGAGGGCCGACTGGACATCCCACCAGCCCAAAGTCCCACCTGTTTTTAGAAATAAAGTTTTACAGGGACACAGCCACACATATTTAATTGTATTTTATCTCTGGCTGTCCTCATGCTACAACAGTGAAGTTAGTATTTGCAACTGAGGCTGCATGGCCCCAGAGCCTAAAATAGATGGAGAAAAAGCTTACAGATCCTGGTCCTACACCACTGCTATCCAAAGTAAGGGCAGGTAACACTGATGGAAGTGGAGATTTTTTAATGTGGCTTCCCAGGTAGCTCACCTTTAAAGAATCCATCTGCAATGCAGGAGACCCCAGTTCAATTCCTGGGCCAGGAAGATCCACTGGAGAAGGTACAGGCTACCCACTCCAATATTCTTGGGTTTTCCTGGTGGCTCAGACAGTGAAAAACCCACCTACAACGTGGGAGATCTGGGTTCAATCCCTAGGTTGGGAAGATCCCCTGGAGGAGGACATGACAACCCACTTCACTATGCTTGCCTGGAAAATCCCCATGGACAGAGGAACCTGGCGGGCTACAGTCCTTGGGGTCACAAAGAGTCTGACACGACTGAGTGACTAAGCACAGTACAGCACAGCACATATGGAATCAAACATCTAGTCATACAGAGAGACACATATTTCCTTCTTAATTTTCTATTTTCATGGTTCATGAAGGAGAGGATTTGTTTTGTTGAAAATCTTTATAGAATCTGTTTTTAACCAAAAGAGAATAGATTTCAAACTTGGAAATGTGAACAGAAAAGAGTACCTACCTAGAATTCAACACATTTTTCTTGGATTTATTTCTTTATGTTTGTTTCAATTAATGACAAGTGGTATTTATTTTTTGTGTATAGTAGTGACATAATTTCCTTTGAAAATAGACCAGTTAAATAGAAGTATAATATAAGGAACAAGATGAAGCAATATGTAGAAAAAAATCCCAAAGGTATTCACTAATGGCTAGTTTTCAAAACACTGCCCCTGTCTAATGTCACATCATCTGCATGAGGTCTCTCCCCTGCTCTAACTTCCTCACTCTAATATTCCTGGCCATCCACACTCTGCTCCCACCAATGCCTACAATTTTGGCCAGCCTCTGCCTGCACCAGACAGTCCCTGACCTCTCCTCTCTCCACTGATCACATAACTGCCTTTTCATCTCTAAGTCAATTCAAATACTTTCCTCATAATTTAATACTATTTTTCCCATGTCTTGCTCTCTTCTCTTTGTCTTGACTAAGCCACATCCTATCCACTTTTCACCAGTGAGCTCCAGCCCTACTCACTGACCATGTGACAATGTGACCAACGATGTGACTTTCTTCAGATCTCTAACTGCACTTCACTGTCTGTTTGATACAAACTGGCTTTGACTCATTCACTAGATATTTACAGAGCACCTGCAGGTATGAACCTTGTCCAAGATGCTGTAAGAATATAATAGTAAACATGACATGTGAGTCTTGCCTTCACTAGGCTTTTAGTCCTTGGAGGAGGAACGTGAAAGTCACTCAGTTGTGTCTGACTCTCTGTGACCCCATGGACTGTAGCCTGCCAGGCTCCTCTGTCCATTGAATTCTCCAGGCAAGAATACTGGAGTGGGTTGCCATTCCCTTCCCTAGGGGATCTTCCTGACCCAGGAACTGAACCCACGTCTCCTGCATTGCAGGCAGATAGTTTACCATCCGAGACACCAGGGGAGCCCTTGGAGGAGGAGGGACAAACAAAGCACTGTGGGGAGTAAACCACTGAGCATCCTGAAGGGAACGTGCGGGGGAATGGGGGTCTATAGCAGGGGAGGGTCTTACCTATTTGAGCAAGCTAGATCAACCTCCTCAGGGAAGTGAAAAGCAAAGGATGAATTGCAGTCACCTTGGTGAATGAGAAGAATGGGGGGAAAAGGAGAGGGCTGGGGTAGAGGTGGTGAGAGGGGCTGAGGGGAGAATGGCAGAAGAGGTGAAAGCAAAATCTCAAGGACAGGAGATGAGAGAGAACACAGAGGTTTAAGGTGCTGGAAGAAGGACACCACCCTTACGGCAGAAAGTGAAGAGAACTAAAAAGCCTCTTGATGAAAGTGAAAGAGGAGAGTGAAAAAGTTGGCTTAAAGCTCAACATTCAGAAAACTAAGATCAGGGCATCTGGTCCCATCACTTCACGGGAAATAGATGGGGAAACAGTGTCAGACTTTATTTTTGGGGGGCTCCAAAATCACTGTAGATGGTGATTGCAGCCATGAAATTAAAAGATGCTTACTCTTTGGAAGGAAGGTTATGACCAACCTAGATAGCATATTGAAAAGCAGAGACATTACTTTGCCAACAAAGGTATGTTAGTCAAGGCTCTGGTTTTTCCAGTAGTCATGTATGGACATAAGAGTTGGATGGTGAAGAAAGCTGAGCACCAAAGAATTGATGCTTTTGAACTGTGGTGTTGGAGAAGACTCTTGAGAGTCTCTGGGACTGCAAGGAGATCCAACCAGTCCATCCTAAAGGAGATCAGTCCTGGGTGTTTATTGGAAAGACTGATGTTGAAGCTGAAACTCCAATATTGGCCACCTCATGCGAAGAGTTGACTCATTGGAAAAGATCCTGATGCTGGGAAGGATTAGGGGCAGGAGGAGAAGGGGACGACAGAGGATGAGATGGCTGGATGGCATCACCGACTCGATGGACATGAGTTTGGGTGGACTCCGGGAGTTGGTGATGGACAGGGAGGCCTGGTGTGCTGCAGTTCATGGGGTCACAGAGAGTCGGACACAACTGAGGGACTGAACTGAGGAAGGACATGGCAAAAGGGGGGAGGTTTTATACGAATTAATGATACTGCAGAGAGTGAAGCAACTTCTGCAAGGTTATGTACTTATTGTAATGTTGAACCCTGGAGTTTACAGAGATGTACTAATGGGTTTAAGCCAGGCAATAGTGTGGTCATGTCTGATTTTGGAAAATGCACTCTAACCTCAGTGCATAGAAAGGATTGAAGAGAGATAGGAGGAAGGCCAGCGAGGAGCCTACTGTATCAACTGAAGGATGAGGCCATGTGGGAGGGGCAGTGGCTTTGGAAATAGAGAGGATTGGAGAGATATTCAAAAAGAACCCACAGGACTTAGGATGGATGTGTGGAGTGAGGGAGAAGGAAAGATCTCGGAAGTCCCTGGACTTTGTCTGGAACAACCAGGTGGGTGGTGATGTTATTTACTAAGACAGAAAACACTAAAGGAGGAATGGAAACCAGCCGGGAGGGCTGGAGGGAGTCGTGGGAAGGGGATGAAAAACGGTGGAAAGCATTGTGCCCTTTAAGCCTCAAGAAACTGTAAGCTCCCCACGTGGTGATGGTACCCTGGGGGCAGTCCTGGGAACTATCCACATCACAGAGTTTTGCAGTCTGGGTCACCTCTTGAACCCAACAAAAGCTAAGGACACGCACACTGATTCTGCATAGCATTTTAGGGGAGTCACAGACTCCTGGACCCTAATAAGTGCTCTGATGGATAATAGAACCTACAAGATTAGATGAAATAATCCAGGAAGAGAATAGAGCAGATAATTTAAGGCAGAGCCCTAAGGAACCTCAGCACCTAGGAGACACTTCTTGTAGAGGGAAAAGAAGCAGCAGATTGAAAAAGAGAGCCTAAGAAATGGAAGGAAAACTTTTTTTAAAAGGCAGCAGCTGAACAAATGCTTTCAAATCAATATCCTTTTGCCCATTCTAAATAAAACATCTATAGGTTCTTTAAAGGCAAAGGCCTGTACCTCTTTTGTAATCCTGGTATCTAATAGTTAATTCTCATTTGGCCAACAACTCATACACAACGCTTGTGCTCTGTTGCTCAGTCCTGTCCGACTCTTTGCCACCCCAGGCAAGAGTACCGGAGTGGGTTACTATTTCCTCCTCCAGGGGCTCATCCTGAGCCAGGGATCAAACCTGCATCTCCTGCCTTGGCAGGCAGAATCTTTACCACTGATACACAGTACCTTGAACTAAATTCACAAATAATGAGGAATTAGTAGGCTGAGCTTGCTATTACTTCAAAAATAGTAAAGCAAATAAGCAAGTAACCTATGAAATAAGCACAATGTGGAAACCATGGGGTGGTCTATCTAAAGCGGCCTGGAATGTAATCTCTCCTAAATACATGCTTGAGACGTGCACTTGAAGCCACTCATGGGATAATACGAGCTGCATCTATTCTAGCAAAGACCGATGCTGACTACACAGAACACTCACAGTCACTGGGCCAGGAATCAAGAGAACTGGGTTCCAGTCCCGATGCTGCCACTCAGTAACTGGATTACCGTGGGCAGGCCTCTGCACTTCCCTGGCTCTGAGGTTAAAGTTCTGAAGTCTGGTATCATCCACTGAACATTAGCGATTCTACAGATGTTCGGACAGATAAATGCTGATAGCAAACGATCCATAAATTCTGCTTGACAGTGCACCTCTTACACACTGCAGAACAAAAGCAATTGTTACCAAACTTTGCAAAGCTGCCAGCATGTTATTAGGTATACAAAAGACGGATTCTTTCTTCTTCTGAGGAGTGTTTCTTCTGATTATTTTGGCCGGTGAGTAATTTCCAAGCATGGGTGATGGTGATTAATTGCCAAATGGTTCTAATCTATTATCTAACACCACTCTGCTACTAATGGAAAGAGGGAAATGAGTAAATTCCCTGCTGATCTATACCTAGCATAAATAATACTTAATTTTCTTCATAAACCTAAGTTTTCTGAATATGTTGAGAGAATAAGCAAGAAAATAAAACATGACCTTAACAACAAGCAGATGGCATTCTCCTTTCTGTGATTATGTTCACTTTTGAAGTTTTACAGAAACTGCACAACACTCATGCTTTCAATTATTTTTCCAGCTAACAGAGGCAGACACTTTTTTCTTTATAAATGATTGCTCTTCCAGTCCAGTTCATGTGCCTGAGTTGGAAATGCACCTCCATGAAGGAAAGAGAAATAAACTTTAGCAACCTCTTGAATTGGCATCCCTAGAAGTATTTGACTAAATTTAAATCATCATTTGGCTAGGTCCCCACTCCCACTTTCTTTTTTTTTAGGGAAAGAGAACTCAAAGAGACTGGATCCAATTAAAGCAACTTTGTCTTTTCTATATATATTGGAAAAATTTACTGCACTGGTAAATATTAGGTACACGTGGGCTTTTCTTTTGTCTCTCCCTTGTTATCTTCTTGGCTGTATCTTTTCAGTCCAAAACAAGAGAACATTTACAGATAGAGATGGGGCATGCTTACTATCCTTGCCCAAAACATTCTAAATTTTGCATATTATCTGCTGAGGTCTTTCCGAAAGTGGAGAGAAAGAAAATAATAATACTATAATTTGAAATATGTATAAAAGAGGTTAGAAAGAGGTTAGAAAGAAAAATGTCAATTAGGTTCATTTACTTGTTCATTCAAAAAAATATTTATGACATACCGCCTATGTCCTGGCACTCTTCTAAGGACAGAGCTAACATCTCAAGAGCTTGGTCTCATATGTCAGGCTGTTACCCTCTGCACTGATGCTGTTTTAGGGCCTATGACTTGACTAATTGTGCTTTCATGAAGTATGCGTAATTAGATTCTTCTGAGGTTTTTTGAGATGTACACTTTATTTTCTATTAAAGTGTAGTCAATTTACAATATTACATTAGTTTCAGGTATACAACATAGTAATTCAATGCTTTTACAGGCTATATTCCATTTATAGTTATTATAAAATATTGGCTATATTCTCTGTGCTGTACAATATGTCCTTGTACATTATTTATTTTATATATAATAGTTTGTACCTCTTAATGATTCTTTTGGAGGTGACTAAAAATTCCATTTGGAAATCTCAATTAAGCAACGCATGACAAATGCATGTCAAGACTTCTGTTTAATTTGACATTTAACTAGTGAGGCTTGTGACATATAGGTCTCTGAGTACCTAGCCTGAGAGTCTCTGCAAGCCAGTCCCTTGTGCTTCATTTAGGTACATTCCATCACTCTGCACAGCTCCTGGCCCGAAAGGTTTTCTACACATGAAGCTATCAGCACTTAATATTTTGCATTATGACTCCACAACTGTCAGCTACTTTAAAGTAGCTTTAAATAGTGACATTCCAAACAATTAAAGAATAAAAGTTTCCCTCTTTGTTTAAGCCATGCCATATGAAGAAAGCATACTTGTGTGGCTGCGGTAGGGGGCTCCTAGAAAGGACCTCAGCTTGTGGATGTGTGTGTTGGGGGGTGGTGAAGATCGTCTTGATGCAGGAGAGAGACGGGCTCCAGGTTAGACAGGTACAACTGGCCTCCTGTTCACATTTCATGGGGCATGAAGAAGGGTGCTTCAGGCTGGGTACTTATAACGGTTAGCACTTCTGAGCCGAGAGATAGGTGGGTTCCAGGTAAGGCATGGACAATCAGCCTCCTTTTTGCCCTCCAAAATGGAAGTAACAACAGAAACAGGATAAATAGCCAGTACTTGTCTCTTGTAACCCCTTCAGGTAATAGTCATGGCAGAAATCAAGGTAAGAGTCATGGTAAGGACAACGAGGCACAGAACTCTGTTTGCGTAAAGGCTTAAGGGATCTCCCTCCCGCCTCTTTTGGGACAAGGGAGGCACTACACCTACTCAGAAAGGCTCCCTGTGGGTCGAAATTCAGGGGATAACACCAGACCATGATGAGCACTGCTCCTCCCAGAAGCCTTCATTTCAAGATCCATCGTGGCTGAGAGGTGCCTGCTCACCCAGGGGAGTATCCCAGGGTAGGTCAGGAAAAAGAAACCAGATAATTGGCCCAAAGGAAAGACCAAGACCTGGAAGAGCTGCCCTATATAAAAGACTTGACCACCTCTTTACTACACTCCTCCTCACTAGGGGGAACGCCCACACTCCCTGGATATGCAGCTCTGCCTCTCTTCTGTCTTAACTAAAGAAACTTTTTCTCTGTGCTCTCCCATTTCTTGTTGTGCTGTGTCTCTAATAAACTTTGTACCTGCATTTACAGTTTCTGCCTCTGTGATCAATGCATTTTTCACTGGGGGCAAAGACCCAGGGAAAAATAGCTTCTAGCCTCTAGCCCTTGCTGGTCCGGTGGCTAGGATTCCTGGTTCTCAACCAGGCTACCCAGGTTCAGTTCCTGGGCAGGAAATTAAGATCTCGCTTCACACCACCCCTCACTGCTGCCTTGCTGAGATCAGTCTGTGACACAGAAATCACCCAGAAGGGGCTTCTCAAAGTGTACACACCCAGATCTAGTTTCAGGCTTCCTGACCAGATCTCAGGTGAGAGAGGCGATGGATTTTCAGGAGGGCCGAGTGCCTGTGTATAATCTTCAATGGTGTGGAACCCTTACAATATGTGGATTTTAAAATGTGTGGAAAAAGCTAGGGTGCAATCCAGAATTAAGAGGCCTGCACTAGAGAGAGAAGGCTTCATTCAGTCTTTGTATTTCAGACACACTTTTCTTTAGGCAAAAAGTCACCCAGGGAACAATGGGAAGCTGGACTCTGATCTCCCATCTAATTTTCAAATTGATGATTTAATTGAGGGCTTCCTGCGTGGATGTAGAGAAGTCTCCTGATTCATTAGCATTAATGGAATGAGCAGCCATTAATTAGAGAGAGATTAGTTTAAACAAAAAGGGATTAAATTTAGATTCACTTATTATCCTTTCCATTGTCAGTACTATGGAAACCTGTTGTGATGGGATAAGGACAAGAGACTTGGTTATTGGGCAGAATATGAATCAATTAACAGATATGTTACCTGTCTGCTCTGTGCAAGAATAACTATGTATAGGATGATATAAAGATAAAACATGATAGAACTGAACACACACACACAGATGGGGAGAGAGATGAGAGACAGAGACTAAGAGAGAGAAAGAGACATTCATTTACATTTTTCTTCCTTTGTTACAGAATTTTGTTTTTTTCTTTAAACCTCTCCCTTCAAACATAGAGCTTATCTAGAAACAACTTTTTTTTCTGCCCTAAAATCATTAAATTCTCTGGAGACAGCTTAAAAAGTATCAATATTAGATTTTTCCCAATTGAAATAATTTGCATACAGCATAGCAGAATAGTTCCCAATCCTATTAAACTAGGACCCTCTTTAAAAAATGTAACACCCCATTTATTACCCTGAAATGAAATATTTGATAATATAATCTACCTGGAACATAATCTATTAAAAAATATTTAAATTTGTTATCTTTTAAGAAACTTCAAACATTAGTAGTATGATAGTAAACAGAGGTGATTCCCAAACTTAAAAAATTAATATAATGTTTTATAGGAATATATAAAAGAAAAAAAAGCAAGTAAAGAAAAAATGCATTTTAGGCATAAATAGTATGTATTTCATTTTCTTGATTCTTTTCCTTTTTCATATAATAAGATAATTTTCAGATATTTCATCCTAAAATGGTGAAGAGTTTTAAAAGAAGTACTTTCATGTATTCGTAACTAGGAAATCAGATGACTGCAGTTTCTTCACCAGTGATTCCTAACCTTTGCTGGGACAGACTACTATATAGCATCACCTGAAAGATCTTTTCCCAGGAAAAATGTACAAATGCACAAAAGCACTTGTACACAAACATTTCCTACATTTGATGACCCCAGAAATCATCTGTGATCCTGATTAAGACCCTCTGGTAGTCCAATGATGAAACATTTCAGCATCATTTTCAAATGCAAATATTCTAGACTCACTATCTTCCTCTGAATGCCAGTTGTCTGATGAGTATATTCCATACTTACTCAGGCATGTAACTATCAAGGTTTAGTTTATGATATAATAATGTCTCTACATAAGCAGAACCTTAAAGAATCATCCACTGGCCACACTTTAAAAACCATTATAAAACATGACAATTACATGAGCATAGCAAGATACAGTAAATCCTTCTCATCCTGGTTCACTTCATGCAAAATTTGAGTAGAAACGGACTTATTTTGTATCTTTTCCTCAAGTGTGAAAATTTCAGATAAACACATGTGAGTCCCTCCAAATTGCCATTGTATCATATCACTGAATAGTTTTCCAGGAGGAAGAGAGCTCTCATCACCCATCTTGGCCTTCCCTCTCCCTATCACCACTCATCTATTTTGTTATACACCAGCTTTAATTTTCAATTTACTCCTTTGTGTTTTTATCATATGTTCATCTTTAACTAGCACGGACACAGGGCTTAGCATGTGAACTGTTTCAAGCACTTTACTAATACCGGAAGTGAAAGGGTTAGCCGTTCAGTCATCTCCAACTCTTCCCAACCCCATGGACGGTAGCCCACCAGCCTCTGTCCATGGGATTCTCCAGGCAAGAATGCTAAAATGGGTTGCCATTCCCTCCTCCAGGAAATCTTTTCAACCCAGGGATCAAACTTGCATCTCTTACATCTCCTGCATTGGCTGGCAGTTTCTTTACCACTAGCACCACTTAGGAAGCCCTAAATGGCAGCTTACTGATTGCCAGTCTTATACACAACCTTCCTCTCTCCACCTTACAGCTAAGAAAACAGTAAAATCCATAAGGAGAAAAAATACAACCATATATAATCCATGCCTTTGACATAATGAAGAAGCCAATTGCTTTGATCTTTAAACTACCTATAGGTCAATCAGAATCTCAGTCAATGCCATAGTCATTCACCAAAAAAAGAATCAAGCGAAATGATGAACTTAGACAAAGCACAGACAATGTGACAATGTCATCCTCAAAAGGAGAAAGTCCAACATCAAATGCCAAAATACATAACAGCACTAGAGACAAAAGGAGCCTTGCATCCCTGGTGGCTTAGACGGTAAAGAATGTGCCTGGAATTGCAGGACACCTGAATTCAATCCTTGGGTTGGGAAGATCCCCTGGAGAAGGAAATGGCAACCCACTCCAATATTCTTGCCTGGAAAATTCCAGGGACAGAGGAGCCTGGTGGGCTATAGTCCATGGTATCGCAAAGAGTCGGGTAAAACTTAACAACTAACACTTCAAAAACTTGTAGGTCCAAAGGTGGCAGTCTAGAATTGCATCTACAGGGATCAGATACAAGGAGAAGAGGTAGTGAAGGAGAAGAAATGAAGGAAAATTGAGTACCCTGAGAAAACAAAACAGAGAGAAGAAACACCTAACCTTCCCCTATGCCTCCAAAATTGTCTATTAAAACTGCACAGAAGAGGACAAAACTGTCAGGAAAGAGTGTATTGAACTACAAAACCTGCAGGTAAAACAGAAAGGATTTGAAAAAGCCAATCACCTCCATTTAAAACTACTGTAAAAAATACAAAAGGTATAGTACACCTAGCATAGTATTAATCATTAAGTGTACAATATAGTGGCATTAATTATGTTCATAATGTTATGCAACTATTACCACAATCTATTTCCAGAACTTTTTCATCACCCCAAACAAACTCTGTATCCATTACCTATGACTAGGGAAAGATTTCTAACTCTTATTTAAATCCAGATGAAATGAAATACTTCTGATTACTTAACAATAAAATTTGCATGACAAAATCAGAAGACAAATAAATGAGGATAAAATATTAGTAACATAGTCACAGATAAAGTATTAATCCTAATGTACAAAAAACTTTTCAAACTAGAACAAAATGACCAGAAATTCTGTAAAAAAAAAAAGAGGGGGGTGCAAAAGACAAGAAAAGGTAATTTTCAAAGATAGAAAAAAACAGTCTGAGAGTGTATGTAGATGGAAAGATTTTTCAACCTCCCTCATAAGACAAACCTGATAAATTTTAAAAGGAATACAGAAAGACAGCCTCCAAGACCACAAAAGGGACAGGAAAGAGATATTCTTAGAATAGTACTGATGGAGGAGGGGCAGGCCACTTGGCAGTGCCCTTTATCCAGGGTCTGAGAATGTAAGTGACTGGGGCTTCCCTGGTGGCTCAGATTGTAGAGAATATGCCTGCAATGCAGGAGACCTGGGTTTGATCCTTGGGTCAGGAAGATCCACTGGAGAAGGAAATGGCAACCCACTCCAATATTCTTGTCTGGAGAATTCCATAGAAAGAGGAGCCTGACGGGCTATAGTCCATGGGATTGCAAAGAGTTGGACACGACTGAGCAACTGACAATTTTTGGCTTGAGAATGTAAAGGCTGACTAACATCACCAGTATCAGGGAGTCAAAAGAAAAGCAATCAATTTATCATTGTAATTCTCACAAGTAACATGTTCTGGATTTCATATAATTTAACCCCTGTTAACTAAAGTAATTGTGGGCTGCTTTGCAGGTGTTAGGGTAGAGGAGTGTGAAATAAATATATATGTGTAAATGCACTAACTTTTTTTTTTAATTAAAGATTGTATTTTCTGAACAGTTTCAGGTCCACAGCAAAACTGAAAGGACAATCCAGGCGTCTCCCATATACCTCTGCTCCTGCATATGCATCCTCTCTCTTATTATCGACATCCCCACCACGTTTGTTACCATTGATTAACCTACCATGACACATCCTTTTAACTCAAATTCCATAACTTGCATTAGAGTTGCCTCTTAGTATTGTGCAGTCTATGGGTTTGGACAATTGTACAATGATATGTTTCTGTCATTCTAACACCAGGATATTCTCACCGCCCTAAAAATCCTCTGTGCTCTGTCTTTTCATCCCTCTCTCCTCACAATCCCAGGAAAACATTGGTCTTTTTGCTCTCTTCATAGTTTTGCCTTTTTCAGAATCAGCTGGAATCCGTATGTAGCCACCATAGACTGACTTTTTTAACTTATGCATTTATGCTTCCTCCGTGTCTTTTCATGGCTTGATAGCTTATTTCATTTTAGTGTTCCATTGTCTGACTCTATTACAGTTTATATAACAATTCACCTACTGAAGGACATGGTGGTTGTTTCAAAATTTGGGCAATGATGAAGAAAGCTTCTGTAAACATCTGTGTGCAGACTTTTGTGTGAACATAAGTTTTCAGTGACTTTGGATAAATACCAAGGAGCACGATTCCTGGATTGCATGAGATGAGTATGTCTACTTTTATAAGAAATTCCCAAGGTCTCTTCCAAAGTGGCTGTTGGCATTTTGCATTCCCATCAGTAATGTATATTAGTTTCTATTACTCCACATCCCCCGCAGTACTTGGCGGCGGTGTCAGGGCTGTGGATTTGGGCATTTTAACTAGACAGGGCATTAAAAACAGAGACATCCCTTTGCCACCAAAGATCCATAGAGTCAAAACTATGGATTTTCAGCAGGCATATATGGATTTGAGAGCTGGACTATAAAGAAAGCTGAGCACTGAAGAATTGATGCTTTTGAACTGTGGTGTTGGAGAAGACTCTTGAGAGTCCCTTGGACTGCAAGGAGATCCAACCATTCCATCCTAAAGGAGATCAGTCCTGAATATTCATTAGAAGGACTGATGCTGAAGCTGAAACTCCAATACTTTAGCCACCTGATGAGAAAAGCTGACTCATTGGAAAAGACCCTGATGTTGGGGAAGATTGAGCACGAGAGGAGAAGCGGGCAATAGAGGATGGGATGGCTAGATAGCATCATTGACTCAATGGATATGAATTTGAGCAAGCTCCAGGAGACAGTGAAGGACAGAGAAGCCTGCTGTACTGTATGTAGTTCATGGGGTTGCAAAGAGTCGGGCAGGACTTAGGGACTGAACAACAACAATAACATGGGCTCATGCTGGGTTGGGATGGAGCTGAAGGATCAGTTCGGTCTGGGCTCAGATCGGACAGCTCAGCCTCTCTCTCCATGTAGTTTTTCATAAATGGGCTTCTTCACATGCTGCCAGCAATATTCTAAGAAAGAGAGCACAAAATCTGCAAGGCCTCAGGGGCTTTAGATTACTGTACCACATTCTGTTGGTCAAAGTAAGTCACGGGGTCAGCACAGAGTCAGGTGATGGGGAAATGGTTACGTCTCTCAATAAAGCTGCAAAGTCATGTGGCCGTATTTTTTCGGTCTACCACAATTGATGAGAGTCTGAATGTATTAGCACAGAATGAAACTTAAATAAATACTTATATTTTGTTAGTATTACAATTAATACTAAAACCATTAAATTTACATTTCTTAATTTTATTTCCCATCATCAGTAAAGCCTTTAAATAAATGAATATCTGCCCACCATAACATCTCCATATCTTTCTTCCAAATCATGAAAACAATGAATTCAGCTAAGCATTCACTCTGTTTATAACCTGAGGTTCTTTTTTTTTTTTTTTTTTGGTCAAGTCATGCAGCATGCAGGATCCTAGTTCCCTGAGCAGGGGTTGCATCCTAACCCCCTGCAATGAAGTGTGGAATCTTGACCAGTGGACCTCCAGCAAAATCCCCACCTTGCTTATATCTTGATCAACATTTAAAGCCCCCAACCAAGATCTATAAATTTTTTTGACCTCTCTCTAGTTCAGTGTTTAGTTCTCCTAGAAAACAATGTAAGGGTTTTCTCTTTTTATAGATTAAATCAGCCAGTTTCTTTACTCACCTAAAGATGAAAGAACTGATCAATATATGGTTTCCACTAGAGATAACCCAGTTATGGAAAATCAATACTTTAAAATGTTTCAACTACCATTTAAAACCCTGCCTTGTACAGTAAACAGACAGCAGGGACTCCACCTGTCACACATCAGCCAGAAAAGAGGCATAAATCCACATGCAGAAATATGTGAAAGCATTGGCTTTGCATAGACCGTATTTGACAGGCATTTATCAAGCTCACAGTAAACATCAGGCCTTTTCTCTGGCCTCAAAATGTGAGCAAGACCATCAAAACAACTGCACAGCTTTTATACTGAGCCAACTCTCCCTTCCTCCAGGCCAAGTCTCAGCTGGAGGCAGTTTTGCCCACAGGGGACATTTAGTAATGTCTAAAGATATTTTACATGTCACAACAGGGGAAATACTACTGGCATTTAATGGGTAGACGCCAGGGATCTGCCAAACATCCTACGATGCACAGAACAGCCCCCATGATGGAGAATTTATCAACTCAAGATGTCAACAATGCTGAGACAGAGAACCCCTGTCTTAACAGTGTCCTCAAGAAAAACCTGATCTGCTCACTGCATCAGGGTGCAGAGTGGTGTATAGGAGCTGGATTCCATCATGCCAGCTCAGGAGAGCCAATCGTGTGTTCCTGTTCCTGTCTCCATTTTTAGGGACATGGTACCGGTAACTTGAAACGGATCATGATGCAAGTATGCACATGAGGAAAACTGGAAATGCTGCAAATGAGAGTCTCTTTCCAGAAAGCTAACTGTTAAACACTTCTCAGTACAACCCTGGGTGCAGCCCTACCCGTTGGAGTAATAGCCTGTGCTCAGTCCCTAAGTAATGTTAGACTCTTTGGCAACCCCGTGGCCTGGATGGGGCCCACCAGGCTTCTCTGTCCATGGGATTCTCCAGGCAAGAATACTGGAGTGGGTTACTCTTTTCTTCACCAAGGGATCTTCTTGACCCAGGGATCGAACCTATGTCTCTTGCTTCTCCGGCACTGATAGGTGGATTCTTTAACCACTGCATCAGCTGGGAAGCCCTAGTTCAGTAGACTCTCGTTTCTGCTCCGCTGGAGGTCTCTAACTTCTTGGGCAAAAGAAGTAGCTCGTTTGCAACATGCTGCTGATGACACAGGATTACCAACAGTGTATTATCTAGTGGCTTAGGTAATCAAAGCGAAAGGTAATCTTTCTACAGAACAGTATTTATTGCCTAAAACCCCCACATCACACACACATACACAGAGACACATGACATGTTAGTATACACATGCACACTGACCTCTTACTGATGTGGTGCGGTGACCAGTACATCTTACACAGAAGGGAAGGTTTCGACCTTTCCCCAGGTAAGAGTGTGGCACCTGGGGACAGAGGAGCAGCAATAGTTGAGCCTGCGCCCCTCACAACTTTGTGGAGCAGAGCCATTGCACCAACTCAGATTTAAACAAGAGAGAAACAAGTTACCTGTTTAACCCACTGCTATTTTAGAATTCTCTCAAAAGAAGTCAAACTTTGAGATGACATGGATGGACCTTGAAGGTATTATGCCAAGTAAAGTCAGAAAGGAATGTATAAATAAATACTGTATGATCTTGCTCAGATGGTAAAGAATCTGCCTGCAATGCAGAACACACAGGTTCTATCCCTGGGTCGGGAAGATCCCTTGAAGAAGGGAGTAGCCATCCACTCCATTATTCTTGCCTGGAGAATCCTACAGACAGAGAAACCTGGAAGGTTATAGTCCATGTGGTGGCAAAGAGTCAGACACAACTGAGAGACTTAACACTTCACTTTCATATACTTAAAAAAAAAAACCTCATAGAAAAAGAGATCAGATTTGTGGTTACATGAGGCAAAGGGAGAGGTGGGGGAATTGGAGGAGGGGGTTGAGAGATACAAATTCCAGTTGTAAGATAAATAAGTACCAGGGATGTAATGTACAACATAATGACTATAGTAATGCTGTATGATACATTTGAAAATTGGTGAATGAGTGAATCCTAAAAGTTCTCATCACAAGGGGAAGAAAAACCATGTTTTAAAATCTATAGGAGATGATAGATATTAACTAAATTTGTGTGATCATCATTTCACAATATGCGTAAGTCAAGTTATTAGGCTTGCAACTTAAATTTATAAAGAGCTGTATGTCAACTACATCTCAATGAAACTGAAAGGATAAAAGCCAAACTTATATATTCACTAATAGAATAACCACTGATTTGGGGGGAAAGCTCCAATAGTACTTTTTAATAGCATATTAGCCTTCCCTGAAAGACATATTATTGATTTAAAAATTTATCAATATTTGTCAGTATATCACTATTTGAATTTTCAAGCCTAGAGTTTGAAAGAATTGTTTTCTTGATGTTAGGTATAAAGATGGAAAGGTACAGAGACAAAAACTATTGGGTTGGCCAAAAAGTTTGTTCTGTAAGATATAATGGAAACACCAGTAGGGACTCTCTTGGCCTAACCAATATTTTAATGTAAATAAAATATGGGAAAACTCGCTTTTTAATATTCGTATATATCTGGTGTTAGGCTTTCCTGGAGGCTCAGCTAGTAAAGAATCTACCTAAAGTGTGGTAGACCTGGGTTCGATCCTTGGGTTAGGAAGACCCCCTGGAGAAGGAAATGGCTATCCACTCCAGTATTCTGACCTGGAAAATTCCATGGACTGTATAGTCAATGGGGTCACAAAAAGTCACACAGCTGAGTGACTTCCACTTCATTTCACTTGTATTTGATACAACACTAAAGAACTGAAATCTGTGCAAACCCTTGACCTTCTTATAATCCCCACCCAATACCATTATGGACCTCTCTCCAAAGTTAAGTTGAACAATTATAATACCAGGATGAGTTAGAGCCTTAGAGAACACATCTGTCTAATTAAGATGTATGTGTGTGTGTGCACGTGCGTGTGCATGCACATGCTCAGTCATGTCTGACTCTTTGGGACCCCATGGACTGTAACCCACCAGGCTCCTCTGTCTATGGAATTTTTCCAGGCAAGAATACTGGAGTGGGTTGCCATTTCCTTCTCCAGGGGATCTTCCTGACCCAGGGAGTGAACCTACATCTCTTGTGTCTCCCGTTTGGCAGGTAGATTCTTTACCACTAGCACCCCCAGACTTTAGAAAATATCTCAGGAAGAGCCCCATGGACAAATGGAGAGTATAAACTGCCTCTCCTGGGAGAAGACCCAAGATTAGGGTCAGCCAGCTTCAGCTCAGTTGGTTATCATGCAGTACTCTGACCCCTACTTCAGAAAGCCAGCCTAGAGAGGGGCAGATTCATAGACCTCTTCCACCTCAGAATTCTGAGGGGAGCACTTGATGTTCATCTGCACAGCCAGCCTGCAGAGCTCCCGAACCTGTTCTGTGTCTCAGACCAGGGGTCCCCAGCCTCTAGGATTTAACGCCTGCTGGTCTAGGTGGAGATGGTATAATGACATACAGTGCATAATAACGGCGATACACTTGAAGCATCCTGAAACCATCCCCCCACCCCAGTCTGTGGAAAAACTGTCTTCCATGAAACCAGTCCCTGGTGCCAAAAAGGCTGGGGATCGCTGGGGAACTGAGACTTCTGTCAACTAAAAGGAGCCCAGAGCCAGCAAACAGACTATGTTCTTTCCCTCTCTTTCTAGCCCCCTTTTCTTCTTTCTATAACTAGAAGAGGGTAAAAAGGCAAAAAGACCTTTTGAAAAAGCTACAGAATTTGTATAAATCCACACCTTACATATCTTGGGAGCAAAACTGTTAGGTTATAAAGGAAAGGTGGGTTTCCCTGGTGGCTCAGATGGTAAAGAATCTGCCTGCAATGCAGGAGACCTGGGTTCAATCCCTAGTTCAGGAAGATCTCCAGGAAAGGGAATGGCTACCCACTCCAGTATTCTCACCTAGAGAATTCCATGGACAGAGAAGCCTGGTAGGCTACAGCCCGTAGGGTCACCAAGAGTTAGACATGACTTAGCAACTAACGCTAACATTCACCATCTAGAGGAAAGCTAAGAAACCTTATTTAAAATTTAAAATTTTAAACCCCAGGTAGCCAATGTCCAGACAGTGGATATCTGGAGATTCAAAACAGAAAATAAATCAAGGTGATTTAGGAACAGTCAATACATTCCATCTAGAAAAAAAAATACTCTGTTTTATTAAATATATATCCACTAGCATAATGAAGTTGTTATGCCAGTTATAGTTAAACTTTCACTCTTCAGCCTCGATCTCAAGAGGAAATGTGACCTTTGGAACAGGTCCCATTCTTCCTTTCTGCTGTAACAGATTTGGAAGAGAGGGACTAATGAGAGCCTCACCTTTCTCTGATGCTGAGTCCAGCATGACATCCCCCAAATGGTATGCTCATGCCCTAATCCCCAAAGCCCATAAATGTTACCTAATTTGGAAAAAGAGTCTTTGCAGATATAATTAAGTAAGAATTTTGAGATGACAGCATCCTGACTTATCCGGGTGGCCCTAAATCAAATGACAGCATGCTTATAAGAGACACACAGAAAAAAGGAGGCAATGAGATTACAGGTAGAGGTTAGAGTGATGTAGTCACAAACCTAGAAATGTCTGAGACCACCAGAAGATGGAAAAGGCAGCAATAATTATCCTCTAGAGCCTTTAGAGAGAGTGCAGTCCTGCCAACACCTAGATTTTAGACCTCTAGGACTGTGGGAGAATAAACTGCTCTTGTTTTAAGCCGCTATGTTAGTGGTGACTTGTGCCACCACAAGAAACTAACGTAGTAGTGGCAAGCTGTGTACATAATCTGAGAATGAAGGCCGTAGTGCCAAGGTGATGTGCTAAGATCCAGCCTTATTTGTCTTTCTCACCTGTGAACAGGAACAATGAAGACAACGTTAGCCAAGGTTCAAGACAACACTGACACCAGATCCTCCATAAGTAATATCCACTGTAGGGGCGATGACTTCTGCTCTGGATTCAGGAACAGGAGAATAATTCGTTCTCTTCTTTTTTCCTTTTTGTCTGTCCATGCCAACCACCCCCCCCCAAAACCTGTTCTTTTAAGTAGCTATTGAAATAGTATTTCATTGATTGAATAAAGTAAGAAGACTTAAAATAGGTTGTCATGAGATTCTGAAGTCCTCTCAAAGTCATTTGTCAGAGATATGAATTCAGTCTCATGCTAGGAATTTATCATAACATCCAAAGAAGTACACAAAACTTTATGGGAAAAGTGACTGTCAGAGTAATATTTATAGCATTAATAGCAAAGATACATAAAATAAACTAAACCAACCTTGAGGATTGATTAAATACATTTTAGCAGAGCCACACAAAAAGATTCTATGCAGTCACTAAAAAAATATGTTTCTAGTGATATTTTGTTGACAAGTAATATATTGTTGAGCATAAAATCATTACAAAATATTATGAACAGTTTTTTCCTCACCTTCTTTGAAACACACTGATAGAAATGTCTACATGATTACCTAAAATATCAATAGTGGCTCTCTGAGTTTAAATTACAAGTGTTTTTTATTTATTTATTTATGTTTATAACATTTCAATAATAAAAGGAGATTACTTATACAATTTTAAAAGTACTTTAAACTTCATAGAAAAATACAGACACATGAACCACTGTGAATTTTATCAAAAACTTTTCTATTCATAGGTGCCAATAAATTATTTGATTTTTCTATAATTTTTACTCTGGGCAACTCCAAATATCTTTCTGGCTTTATTATCCCCTTATTAAAATATAGGGAACTCTACATGTTTGGAGTTCATTAAGAGCTCTGGTTGAGAAGTCCAATGCCAATTCTCTAAATACATTGGAATAAAATAATCAAAAACAGTTAGAAGGCAAAAGCATCCTCAAAATTTTTTAAGGGGAACCAAACATTTCCCCTAAAAAAAAGAGTCATACTGTATGACTCAAATTAAGCATAAGGTTTGCAATAAGACTCCCAAGATTATACCATTAAATGAAACCTGTCATGATTTTCCATTGTCAGATGCATCAGAGTGTTATATAGTTATTGCCATTGTTCTATATGTTTAAAGGGTTAATATAATTGAAGTTCGATCTTCAAGCTTATGAAAACTTAGCAAATATAAATATGTACCATCTTAAACACTCATACTACCTGAACTAACCCAAGAGTAAACAAAATACAATTGAGTGACTTCACTTTGCTTTTTTGCATTATTACAAATAACTCCTTAGGAGAAAATATTGAAAGTTGACAAATAACTGACAATTCGGGAAACTTTTTGTTGCATAGCTTCATACAAAATAAATTAGTGAGGAAAGATTCATAATAAATTAATGTATTGAAGTAGGTCTAGACTCAATAAGATTACATTAAAATCTCATTTTTTAATCTCATTTCATTCTATTAAAAATTCAATAAAATGATGCCAATTAAATGAGGCAATCGATAAGAACGAGGAGATTTACTTGATGTTTCATTCATTCTCCCTCATTGTTAGGTTTCATTTTTAACAGCCTGTTGACAGTGATTCTCTCCTGACAGCACCAGAGCTAGAATCATGAGTCAGCTCTGAAATCAACATGGAGAAAAAAAGTAGTCCTCAAATTGCCATTTACCACATCTGTCTCTCCAGATAATTGAATTCTCGTTGAAAATACATCACTGGAGATGTACTAGAAATAGCAGGAAAGAGAAGGAAGTCAGTAAGTGGAAGCACTAAAAATGTAGACTAAAGAACAGCATGATACATAAGAAAATAATTTAGAAAGTTGTACTCTCTGTAATTTCTAATGCATTTCCACTTGGAGATGAGCCCCCAAAAGACTCATCCATTCCTATTTTTATTTATGCACCGCAGGCTTCAGTTTAGAGGTGCGGTGTGCTTGCTGGGCCTGCTGACTTCAAGTGTTGTAGCCTGGGGCTTAGTCTACGGAAACACCCTGATAATGGATCCAACCACACATCTGAACAGTCTGCCCACCAAGTCTCAGCTGGCTTAGCCCATTATAAAAACCCATAATCATTCTGCACCAGGGATCAGAGTGTAGCAGCCTCTGAGGGGCTGGCAGAGAGCAATCTTATTTAGCTAATCTCCAAGTAACCCAGAGGAAGTGTCCTGGCAGATAGTATTGGAGTTTTCTTTCCAGTCTTTTGTTATGCTGGACTCATCGACTCAGTGAAGGGTGAAGCCTCATTGACCTTGCCCTGGATTTTGAGTATGCTTTCCCCAACTTTTCATAACTCCAGGCCCTTTGTAAGACCAGTCCTAACCAACTAGTGTACTTTCTTTAATGGCTATTCTAAACAGTCAAATTCCAGTGTAACTAAGGAACAAAAACTAGCTCAGACTTTCATTACCTAGGAATTTACCCAATGAAACTGAAGGAAACAGTGGAATACTTATAGAGTATCTTAATTATCTTCTGATGAGAATTATAAATCAGGAAGACCTGAACATATGGAGAAATACTCTTAGTTATAATGGGATTTTACCAAACTTGAATGTTAAGAGAATGGACTGTGAAAATGCCACATCCTTCTTTAACACTCAGACTCACAAGCTTATTGCATACAACCCTAACATGGAAACACTGGATTGAAGATGAAATTCAGACCTCAGTTCTTTTACATGCCCAAAGCTTACAAAAAGAACTTGCCCAGATTAATAACTGCAACCATTTCCTTTCAAATGTAAATTATAGACGCAACTCTGTATACCCCTACTGCCACATAGAAGAAACAAAGGAGAAGAAATGTATTTTCTCTTTTATTATTCCACTTCTCTTTTTTTTAACTTAAAAAAAAGACACATATGGTTTTCAGTGATAGATCTCAGCATTACCCATACTTTGTGCAGAAAATCAGAGGAAAATTGAAGATAATTATTTCTCCAGTGTGTTCTCTATCTCCCCATATATGTATATATAATGCACAAAAGAATACTACTCAACCATAAAAAAGAATGCAATTTTGCCATTGGCAACAGCATGCATGGGCCTAGAGGGTATCATGCTTAGTAAAATAAGTTAGAGAAAGACAATAATTGTACAATATCACTTATATGTGGAATCTAAAAATAAAAACAAATGAACATAACAAAAACAGACTCACAGATATAGAGAACAAACAAACTAGTGGTTATCAGTAGAGGATTAATAGGCACAAATTACTATGTATAAAATAAATAATCTATAAGGATATATGGTATAACACAGGGAAAGACAGCTATCATTTTATAAATAATTTTAAATGTAATATATGAAATATTGAATTATTAAGTTGTACACCTGGAACTAATGTAATATTGTAAATAAACTCTACCTGAATTTTAAAAAAGACTCTGAGAGGGACTTCTCTAGCAGTCCATTGATTAGGACTTCACCTTTCAATTCAGGGGATGTGGGTTCAATACCTGGGTGGGCAGCTAAGATCCCACATGCCTCAGGGCCAATAAAACCAAAACATAAAACAGAAGCAACATTGCAACAATTCAATAAAGGATTTTAAAATGGTCCACATGAAAGGAAAAAAAAAACTAAAATTAATTTAGAAAAGACTGAGGAATGAAACCTGATTGCAAGATAAAAGGACACCAGAGTTCCTGAAGTAAGAGGCAGCGATCCAACCATGAAGAGAGGGAGCCACGGCTTTTGTGGGGCCATGAACATCTTTTGGTGGTCTGGGGAAGCCCATATAACCTTTCTTAGAGCAATGTTCATCAACATGTAGGACAAAACACACAGGACTAAGATGAGACCCAATCACCTGAAAATATAGTTTTTACCACCGATTAGTGGTCCCTGGACTCCAGGTAAATCACTCCTAGTTGCAGCTCAAGGCCAAATTATGACATAACTTCCAAGCTAAGGAATGAAAAGGTGGTGGGAAAGAATGAGGCAGTTTATGACTGGGAGGGCACCATGGTTACCCACTGCAACCTATTAAAAAATGAAGCCATTCGGTGGGAAGACAGCAGCTGATGGGTTAAGCCAGTGCTAAGAATGAACAAAATGAAGACTCCAAATTAAAGCTAAGGACATCAGAAGTGGGCTTTATTAGATTGGGACATCCCACCTTCTCCCTCTCTGAAAGATGCTGATCTTTCCTCATCAGAGGGTTATTCTCCTACTTTAGAATTTAGAATTCGAATCTTCTGTGATTAGAGTTAACCACGTGTGTGACTTCATTCATTCAGCCCTCTCCCTTGCTCCAGAAGTTCAGTCTTTCAGTGAGACATTTAATAAGTAGCTCAGAAAATTGCTTTTTGACTTCGATTGCTTGCTTCTGAGGAACACAGCCTCATTTAGACTCTGGATTTGAAAGAAATTCAAATGCTATTAAGTTTGTGCACATATACCAAGGACAACCACGGGGGTTTCACTGTTTGGATCCGCAACACAGCACATAATGAACTCCTAGACTTGCCTCTGCAGTGCCTAACTTAGTATCACTGCAGAGTGCTCCAAGACTCAGACAGTTTCTGGGGGTATCTGGGAGGCAAGTTTGTTTCCTCTGGGGAACCACAGCTGAGTCTGTCTTTGAGGAAACTTGAGTTACCAAGACTTTAAAACCGGCTCCTGGGGAACAAGGTTAGGGCTTCTGGACAACAATATTGAGACCGAACAGCCAGCAATAAACAGGGACTTGAAAAGGGTGGGAATCTGTCCCCTCAAGTCACTGCAACTCATGAAGTATGTAGCCACACCTGCTTAGAACAAACCATAATCAAGAAAGAGACCTGCTCATAATACGAGACTGAGTACTCAAGGAGCTTCCCTGGTGGCTCAGACGTTGAAGAATCTGCCTGCAATGCAGTACTGCCTTGTTCAAAGCACATTCAACTATTACCCCTATCTCATTGCAGTGTGTAAACTGTGACCACTTCTATCAATTGTTCCTTATGTAGGTACAAATTGCTAATTGCAATTAATTGCAGTTTCATATGGATATTACAGATCTTTCTCTTTTCTAATTTTATTATCATTATTTGGTGAGAAAGTGAAAGTTGTTCAGTCGTGTCTCTTTGCAACGCCATGGACTGTAGCTCACCAGGCTCCTCTGTCCATGGAATTCTCCAGGCAAGAATACTGGAGCGGTTAACCATTCCTTTCTCTAGGGGTTCTTCCCAACCCAGGGATTGAACCCAGGTCTCCTGCATTATAGGCAGATTCTTTATTGTCTGAGCCAGCGGGGAAGTCCATTATTATCATTGTTATCATTATTTGGTGGGAGGGACATCTTAAAGGCATGCACCAAGATGCAAACAATATTTCAAAAACACTAGCATCTTTCCTAATATATTTCTAAGGAGAGTAAATGCCAATAAGCTATCTACTCCCTGCTGAGATGACACACTTAACTGTCATTGTTCAATTCCTGGAGATAATATTGGAAAGCACATAGAGTACATTCAATTTGGCAACTCACAACTAGAACAGGAAATTTATTGAGAAATCAATCAGCCAAATTCCAAATGGATAGTCAGCAAGCTAAAGGAAGGGTATAAAGCTTTGACTACAGTGACAGCAAAATAGGTCCTAACCTTTTCAACTGTATATGGGAAAAGAGGTGCTAAAGTATCTATGGAAAACTGAATGAATGTTTACTGTCTATTTGAAAAAAATGGTATATGAAACAAAAATCTCCTAACAGCCCAGGAGTGCACAAATTAGATGCTTGCTCTCACCCTGGTGTTACAGTGTAGCGATTACATTCCTTCATTCAGGTCATGCTGCTATATACCAAGGACTACTATATACTGAGTCAGCCAAGGCATGGATCTTGCTTAGCTTTTGAATGATTTCAGACACCTCATAGGAAAAAAATCACATTAATGAAGATGAACTTCATCTTGAAAAACGAAAAGAGACAGGTTTCTGTACCAATTGTGAGCTATTAGTGGCTAATTCAGAATTTACCTCAGCAGAGCCTGCCCCCTCCAACCAAAAAGCGAAAAGGTGAGAAAGAAATTAGACAGTGATTCAGCTTGTGATTTAATATTCAAGAACCTAACAAATACGCTTGGTGAGAATCCAGCCTTATTTCACCCTCCTGACTTTGATAAAGTGTTCCTGGTTCAAACAGATGACTCTGACATTAGGCTGGAGGCATTGCTGTCTCTGATAATGAAAGAAGAAAAACAACCCGTAATGTGTACATTCAAGAAACTTTTAAAAGGCAAAACTCTGTAACTTTCCACTTCAAGGAAAGCCTTGGTCTTCTAAAAAGCTAATCTATTCACTAGGCTCTTTGAAATTTTATTCTTGAATAAAATTCAAAAGGAAAAAAGGCAACACTTGTAGGTAAGCAATGTTTTGTTGGAGAGTTTAAACACAATTATGATAATGTTGGTGAGAGACAAGTGTTTAACACAGTATAATGAATACAATCTATTTACCAAGTAAACAAATGATCAAATATTATGCAAGTAAATATATATGACTTTAAAAGAGTCCCTAAACTCTAAGGACTTTTTTGTAACATAATGTAATATACATAGACACTTAGTTGGTTTTCAAACTGGAGAAGACATTTATTGACATACAAACATATCTAAATTTTAAGTTTTGCTATTTTGTCTTCTGTTCTGTCATTTTGGCTCTCTTCATTTACCTCTAAAATGTGCTTTTCTGTGTCTCCAGAACATCTTTATAATATATTGCTTTTATTAGCTTTCAGTGTTTGTAATAATTGTCTTGTAGTTTTAAGTTTTAAACATTCCCTTTGTAATCTATTTTGATCATTCATCATCTCTCCTCTCACAGCCCATTTCCCTTGAATAGGTCAGCTGAAAGTTTACACATACTAATTCTTTTGTTCAGTCAGTCACACTCTAATTCCAACAGTGACAGTGGGAGAAATATATGGAGACCACGGGTGCCCAAGCACTATCCATTAAAGCCATTCTTAGTAATTGACTTAATGAAGGTGTTTTGCAATATTTGTGATAAATATCAATTTTATATACTCTGCCACTTTACAAATCAAAAGAAATGAATCCATTATACATGATTTTTGAAGGTAAGAGCATTTCTGATGGAGTTTGAAATTATTAAGGAATCTCAAGGGCATTAAGCCTGAAAATAAAACCATTAGATCTTCTAAACAAATGGAGCCAATATTGGGAGATCATATACATCTAGAGTTTGTCCTTCCCCCGCAGCCCCTGAAATTGGAAACACACCATCAAGAGGAAGTAATAACACTGCAGTCAAATATTCAAAGTCCAATTTTTACTCACATTGATTATCTTTAACATTTTGAAGTATCATTTTTGTACCTCCATCTGAAAGTAGTTATAAGACTAGAATTCTGGGGTTATGTTCACTCTGGTATTTTATGAAAACGATATTTTTCCTAGTTATATTGGGAGGGGAGCAAAATGAAAAAATATTATGACAGGGATAACTTTCAAACTAACAGAATGTATTTTCCATCCTAACTCTCACTAGCTGGAAAACAAACTTTCACTGTAGGATTATCGGCTGGTAAATACAACACAGAAGGAAACAAAAATTCTCCTTCAGACTTAAATTGAGTTTTTACCTTGCTTCTCTTTTCTCATCTCTGAACTCAGAAAATGAGATATCATCAGTTTAAAAGGGAAAGCCTAAAGTTATTTCTGAGCCCTTAAATCTCTGACTTAATTCATTTCTGAAACAGATCAATGCTCATCAAAATTGTTGGCCCCATCTCACCCAGTCATTCTTGACGATGAAGTAAAAGAGGTGATACACATGGTCAGTCACCCCTTGAAAGAGAGAAACATGTTATCTTAATAGCATTCATTCCAAATCTACAGTGTATGTCATGGTTGTTTGGCCAGAAATGTTCTATATCTGTGCTTCTAATATCACTCAGAAAGGTGTCAATAAAATATGATGTTTGGACTCTATCACAAGAGGCTTTCAGTACTCCTGGATGTTAGTTTGCCATCTTTTTCCAACTTTGTTAAGGAGAGTGTTTGTGATGACTAGGGGCTTGTGTAAAATGAAAAATTCACTAGTTTTCTGTTTGTCAACCCAAAGTTTTGTCCTGTGGTTTCTGAACTTCCTTCAATTCAAATATATGATAGCTCTCTTAACAGGACTGCATACCCAGTGAATTATTTTTCTCATTCATAGATTGACAAACAACGTCAATCTATCTACATGGTGGATGGACAAGAACTATTCCTGGCAAGGGACACAGCATTCTAGAAGTTAAATGCAGCAAGGTGTCTGAAAAAAAAAAAAATTAAAGAATAGGAGTGTATGTTAAGTCAGGCACTAAATAAAGATTGGTAAGTTCATTTCAGTGAAATCTACTCTCTTCTAAAATGTTAAGTTTCACAAAAAGTCTACCACTCGATTTTAATAATATTTTTAGGAATTCTATTTAATATTAGTTCTATGTATAATAAAAACACTGAAGAAATCATGAGTAAGGTTATACCAATAAATTGGATGCTTATACAACACCAAGTATTCTTTGTGTATTAACATGACAATCTACTAAAGATCTAGTTCTCAAATCAAATTTTGGGAAAAGATTGATAATGCACTGAGAGCCTTAAAGAAGCATTGCAAATTTCTTTTACCTCTGGGCAAATGTTTCATTCTTCTTAAGCTATTTGGGCTAATAATTATTATTAATTTCTAGGTACTGTTAATATTAAAACTATTTGAGTCTCTCCATGGCTCCAACAAATACTCCTTAAGCAAATGATGGCATTTACTAGAATTGAAAAGCATTTGTACATCAAAGTCAAATGTCAATCTTGGGAATAGTTCCTCCTTTCACAAAAGAATTTATCTAGTTCTAACATTTGAGGTATACCATAACTATTGTGAGGGAATGGAAGCTGATTCTTGACATAAAACTCAAAAAAAAAAATTACTAGTGGATTTCAAAATACATTTCCCAATTCCTTCATCAGCAGCTCGTCTAGGCAATATTAGTAAAGCAGAAAAGATGAGTTCTCAGATAAGGCTAGATTATAGAAAAGAGCCTAAATTAAACTTGTTTTATTACTGAAGTAAGTCATTTTTAAATTATCTTGTCATACAAATTTGGTTTAGTTTTTCTTAATTTACAACATAAATTATCATATTCTAACCTTCAAATATTGAATATAGAGTCAATGCCAAGGCAAAACTACACTTAAAACACTACTTTTTTTCTTAATCTTTAGTTATTAGACTTGTCTCAAATAAATAACTCTTTTAGCATGTTAATACATAACCAAGAAAGTATGTGTATTTCCTTAAGTAATCCACAAGTTAAAGGAATTGCTATCAGCTTAAGAAATTATCGTTTATGTTCATGTGAGAATGCTAATTTCCATAAAAACAAAACAAAACACTTACAGAAATGTTATGCAAGCCCTTAAATGCAAAATAAAGGAGTCTTTGTGTTGGGGTAAAAAACAAAGCATTGAACAACACAGTTTAGGCTAAAATCCCTAGCCGTCATTATGTTTTAAAATAATACCAACAGCACTCTTACAGAGATTTCCATGGGATGAGTCCCCCAACTTGCTTAACGAGGCATGTGTGTTGCTACATGTTCCTTGTAATAAAGTGGTTCAACGAACCTCAAAGGCAGTAAAACAATGACTCCCACAGTATCCTGCACACCAATAATCTACATTTGTGGGCATGTGTGCTCAGCCGTGTCTGACTCTCTCCGACCCCATGGACCACAGCCCACCAGACTCCTCTGTCCATGGGATTCTCCAGGCAAGAATACTGGAGTGGGTTGCCATGCCCTCCTCCAAGGGATCTTCCTGACCCAGGGATCAAACCGAAGTCTCCTGCATTGTAGATTCTCTACTGTCTGAGCCACCAGGGAGCACCATCCCATTAAAATAATGTTTTGATTTAATGACTTAATGTGATCAAATGGATTCTAGCTGCTCATTAGTTTTTGTTTTAGGTCTTTATATAATATTGTTTCATAAAATTTTCTATTTTATAATATCTTCAATATTGACAATCTATTTGATTTCCTTTGATCTTCAAAAGCACCAAAACCTGTGTACCAAGAATCCAGGATTCATATGTTTTCATTAATCAAAACATCTTAATTAATAAATATTTATCAGACATGAGTTCTTGGTTTCAAAAAAAACAAAATTTAATTAGCATACTCAATTGAGCATAAATCATTGGCCTTGATGATTCAGAATCTGATTACTTTGTCTTAAATAATTGCCTTAACATTGCTTTGTCATAAGCCATAGTTAATAGCAACACTATGATACGATAGCTAGGTCATCTGCAAAGAGTTCTAGTTGATTTTGTTGAAATAAATTTCTAGGCCCAAGATAGAACTACTTCTGCTTAGGATGACACAACAGCAAAGCAAAACTTAGGCTAACTCTGATGTCTCTGTAAATGCTCTGCTTGACCAGAGATGAAGTACACCCAGTCAGCCAACTGCCAAATGCCAAGCCAACTCTGGGTCTTCTCACTCCAAACAAGGTTGATTCTGGCCTCAACCAATCAGATATTATCTATTTTTCTCTTCATTGTTCTTTATTCTTTATCCTATAAAAGCTTCTCATCTCCCATCTCATTTTGCAGTTCTCTGCTTCACGTGGTATCAAAGTTTATATTAACCACCTAAATTGTCTTCTTTAATCATTTTTAATAATAAAAATTAATAGACGAATGAGAATTTTCAATAAAACTACTTCTCCTGTATTTTAACCCAATATAATTGTTTTCATGCTATAATCTCTCACACAAAAACTTTTCAGATAAGGAAAACACTTAACTTTAGCTTCAAAAGCATACAACTGACCAAGGTATGGGACTGACCAACACATAGATTTGGTTTCAGATAACCAAGTTATTTGACTTCCCAGGTTTATTTCTACATTCCCACAACAAGTGCCACGAAAGTAAATAGATAATAAATTATTTACGATTTTATTACCACAAAATCATTCTTCTATAAATTAGCTCGCTCTGAGGCAGAGCTGTGCTATATTTGGATATGATACTTTTATTTAGGCAACAGAAAAAAAATTTAATTCCAAGAGTAGGAAAATCACCCCAAAATGAATTGAACACAATGCAATGACTTTTTAAAATTAAAAATGTGATCCAAATAATAATTTGGGAACTGATGTTTTAAATATCTCACAATATTTGGATAAAAGATTCACCCATCAGTGGTATTTAAGATTACATGAAGTTCCCTAGGGTATGCCTTGCTGAAGCTCCCTGATGTTGGGGCTTTCATGCCATGTAGCCTTCTCATTTGAAAAAATCTCAGTACTACTGAAGTTTGGCTTCCCAAGTGGCACAGTGGTAATAAATCTGCCTGCCAATAAAGGAAACATGGGTTCTATCCCTAGGTCAGAAAGATTCTCCTAGAGTTGGAAATGGCAGTTCACTCCAGTATTCTTGCCTGGAAAGTCCCATGGGCAGAGGAGCCTGGTGGGCTACATTCCATGGGGTCACAAAGAGTTGACACAACCGAGTGACTAAGCACACACTGAAGCCTGTTTTGCTGCACACCTGAATGAAATTATATCCCAGTGGCCATTCTATTTTAAAAATTATTTACCTAAACATTAACTAGTTGGGTAACTAATTACAACAATTGCAGCAAATAACTTGTTAAAAGCACAGTATTTTTTCAGAATTATCTAAGTCAATCACAGACTGTTAAGAATCTTGATGGTACTTGACAAATGTCACTATATATAACATTACAAGTATTCATGCTATTTTATTGTATTCTGTTTTTAACATCTAGGGAAACTGAGTCATGGGGCTTCAAGGGCTTATAAAAGATCAGAGATGAGACATTAATTCCAACACTAAAATTGAAGGCTTTCCAGATTCTACTCGTGAGTCTAACCTACCAGACCATAAATTTCTCTTTTAAAAATCATTAAATTACCCTTAGCTCAAGTGACAGAATAGTTCATTTCAGATACAAGGGTCTTTGGTTCAAGTGCCAAAGTGGAAGGATTTGTCATAAAACTGCAAAAAGAAGTTTGATTAAAGAACCTTTAATGAAGATCTGACATTTAATCTGCTCTTTTATTGAATAAGATCTTTAAATATTCTCTCCTTATGAATTCGTTTCATATTCACTTGAATGGTACTTGATCATAGGCATATGACTATATGCTGGTACTAAAAGAAGATAATTAAGCAATATGTTCTGCCAAGGACCTCACCACCTTATAACATCCATCATCCCACTTGTATAGTTAATAACTTGAGTAATGTTGCCATGACATCGTAATGAGAATGTTTCATATCCTGCAGATTCTTTGACAATTGGACCTGCTCTAAGGTCAAATGCTGGCAGCTTTATAATAAAACTTTTATATGTTTGCTGTGCCCCTTCTGAGGGATTTCCCCCTGACACAAGTAAAGAAAAATGCCAACAAGACTTAGACGGTCATTAGGTTTTTAAAGACATTGTCTCAGATGCCAATTACCTCTGAACACTCTACCACTCTAACATTGAGGAAAAATAATATTGTATTAGCTTGGACAAAGTATCAAAGACAGTTGCATTATCTAGTAACATAGATATAGATATGCTGAAATAATATACTAAGCAATACAGTCATACTTGAAATGTCAGTTTTAAAATAAATAGCCCCATGAAACTTACAGATGAAGGTCTAGCAGCATTTTTTTTTCTTTTTTCTTTTGCCTTGTGAAGTTTCCAGTTGACTAGAAATTTGTAAAAAGTCAAAGAGATCTCCAAATTTGAGATTCTACTCTAGACTATGTTAAACTCTCACCCAAAGCTTCATCTCAACCAGAAAAAAAATATCAAAAGTGAAGAGAAGTCAAAAGAGTAACAGTAAAAATTTGATCTTCTGAATCTAAGTCAATAGCAGAAATGTGTACATGTATGTGTGTGTCTGTGTGTGGCTTTTACTCACATAAAGGTAACACCAAGAGTCAGTAACAGAAAAACACTTACTCCCATAGCTCAAAAAGAAAATGCATTTCCATATTAACAGTACTTTTCAGTGACTAATCAAAATATTAGATCAGATAAAGATATCTGGGGAATAGGCTTAAACTATACTGTATTTTTATGGTGAGAAAATAAATCGGTAAAAACATAATCTGATAAAGGATTTTTCTCCAAAGACCTTAACAGAATAATGGCAAGTGAGCATATAAAAGATGCTCCACGTTAGTGTCATTAGGGAAACTCAAATTCAAACAACCACAAGATACTATTACACAACTACTGTGTGTGCTAAGCCATTTTCAGTTGTGTCCGGCTCTTTGCAACCCCATGGACTGTAACCAGCCAGGCTCCTGGCCATGGGATTCTCTAGGCAAGAATATTGGAGTGGGTTGCCATTTCCTTCCTCAGGGATCAAACCCACATCTCTTATGTCTCCTACATTGGTAGGTGGGTTCTTTACCACTAGCACCACCTAGGAGGCCCTAGTGTGGGTGGGTGGGTGCCAGTTGCTCAGTTGTGTCCAACTCTTTGCAAACCTATGGACTGTAGCCTACCAGGCTCCCCTGTCCATTGGATTCTCCAGGCAAGAATAATGGGGTGGGTTACCATTCCCTTCTCCAGGGGATCTTCCCAACCCAGGGATAGAACCCAGATCTTCTGCATTGCAGGCAGATTCTTTACAACCTAAGCCCTACTAGAAAGGGCAAAATCCAAAATACTGACTTCAACAAATGCTAGTGAGAAAGTGGAATGACAGAACTGTCATAGGTTATAGGTGGGAATGAAAGATGACACAACCACTTTGGAAGACAGTTTGGAGAATACTTACAAAATTAAATGTACTCTCACCATGTGATCATGCTCCTTGGTATTTACCCAATGAAACTGAAAATTTATGTCTCCACAAAAACCTGCACATGGATGCTTATAGCAGCTTTATTCACAACTGTCAAAACTTGGAAGCAACAAAGATGTCCTTCAGTAGATGAACAGATAAACTGTGGTATATTCAGACAATGGAATATTACTCAACACTAAAAAGATTTAAACTATTAAGCCATTAAAAAAACTCATGGAAGAATCTTAAATGTGTATCACTAAGTAAAAGAAGCCAATCTGGAAGGTTATATACCATATGATTCCAACTATATGACATTCTAGAAAAGGCAAAACTATGAAGAGAGCAAAAAGATTAGTGAGATGGGAGAGTGGAAAGATAATAGGGTACAGAGGGCTTTGTTGCTGCTGCTGCTAAGTCACGTCAGTTGTGTCCAACTCTGTGCGACCCCGTAGGCGGCAGCCCACTAGGCTCCTCTGTCCCTGGGATTCTCCAGGCAAGAATACTGGAGTGGGTTGCCATTTCCTTCTCCAGTGCATGAAAGTGAAAAATCAAAGTGAAGTCGCTCAGTCATATACAACTCTTCGAGACCCCATGGACTACAGCCTACCAGGCTCCTCCATCCATGCGATTTCCCAGGCAAGAGTACTGGGGTGGGTTGCCACTGCCATCTCCATAGAGGGCTTTAAAGCAGAGAAGATATTCCATATTATATTATCATGATGAATATATATCATTACGTTTTAATCCAAAACCCATAGATTGAGCAACATCAAAAGTGAACTATAAATCTACAGACTGCATGATTCTGATGTGTCAATGTAGATTCATCCTTCCAAAAAAAAAAAAGTACTATTCTAGTAAGTGATGATATTGGGGGAGGCTAAGCATGCTTAGGGGCAGCGACTAAGTGGGAAATCTCTGAACTTCTTTTCCAGATTTATTGTAAACCTAAAATGTCCTAAAAACATTAAGTCTTTTTAAAAGTCAAAGTAGTCATCCACAGTATTTTATTCCTGAGCTTAGTTTTATTCATGTCATGGATCATTTTTTTCTCTCCAGTTTAAGAGGGAGACTTAAGGGGTTTCCGTTTGTTGTAGAGATTTCACATGTCTCAAAAGGGATGGGACCGAGTTGGGTCTCTGGGCCTCTGCTTAGATTCCTCCCAGCACACTCCGCAGTGGACAGCGAACCGCTCTCACCTCTCATCCTCCCAGTTCTCACTGACCCCGTAGGCTCCATGCTCCACAAAGACCTTGGCTTCTCGTGACAAACCCCAACTTCCAAACACAGCATCTAGCACAGTGATCAACAATATGTGTTGAATGAATGTCAGTGAACAGAAATGAAAAATGCCTCAGGTCAGTCTCTGAAATTATAGATATATGAAAATGGGTGGAATTCTTTGAAAGCAAAACTATTAAAAGAAACTAGAATCACTGCTGATAGAAAAAAGCCAATCTTTCTAAATGCTAGGTAGATATTTTCACTTTATTTCAACAATCAACACTTTACATGATTTTGAATTTTTGCAAATTCCCAGAAGCTTTGGAAAGACACTTCTTTCAATAGAGGCAAGTATTTTCCTATAAAACATATCATGTTTTGACATTTGTCCTTTTTATGAAACATGTATTAGTGTTTCTGTTGATCTCAACACTTCTAAGTTGTAAATGAAATACTTTTCCCACATTTGAATTAATATATTGATCCTTTGTGGATGGGCTTGTATTGGATGCTCAGTTTCTTAGCTTTAATATAATTTTTTTGTTTTATGTTCCAGAAAATTAGCCCACTTTCAACTTCTTTTCTTTTCAAATATTTTTTAAGATGATGCCAGCTTCAGTGTACAAAGAAGAAATGCAAACTTAGGTTCAGAAATTGTTTTTGAATACCCGAGTTTCTCCTTCCTTTATTTTAACTAATAAATAAACAAAACCCCTCCACTTAAATGCTTTGACATGATTGATTCTGTTGATTAACTCTATCATGAAATAAAGTCACCTTTAGAAAACGACAGAAAACAAAATAAATGGTGGGGATGCTTATTCTCTGATGTTTTTATCAGACCCCAAAGGAATAGGAGGAAAATAATCTTTGCTTACCTTCCCCTAAAGCAACAGCTGTTTCTCAACAAAAGGAAAGGCCGCTGCTCTTGAGTACCTAAACCACCTTAAAATTCTTTCCTGTTCCCATTTTGCTTTTGCTCTGTACTCTAACATTTATAAACTTTCCATATGGCAAAGCAGATGAGGATCCCTTTGGGTATATCTTGTAAATACCAAATGAAATATCATAAGTGATAAAACGTTACAGTTGTCTAATTTGTAATGCCTCAAATGTTTCCCATGGTCTCTCAACTGTAGCCTCATATGTATAGTTGAAAAACCATCCTTCTTCCTGTTGAACTGGAATAATTTACAGTTTCTTTCCGGAATTTCAACCCTCAGTTTAAGCAGTGCAATCAAAGCATCATATCAGTAGGGGGAAAAGGAATATTTAACTTGGAAAACACTGAATGTTTTCTTTATCAGGTGACTGGATACAAAATAAACCAACACTAAGGAGAAATTTGGGGGCTTCACAGGTGGCTCAGTGGTAGAGAATTCATCTGTCAATGCAGGAGACACTGGTTCAATCCCTGGGTTGGAAAGATCCCCTAGAGAAGCGAACAGCTACCCACTCCAGTATTCTTGCCTGGAGAATTTCATGGACAGAAGAGCCTAGTGGGCTACAGTCCATGGGGTAGCAAAGAGTCAGACATGACTGAGCGACTGAACAACAACTATATGGACAGGGTAGGAGCATAGCCCTGTGATAAACACACCTAGCTCATTAGAGGAACCCTATAACTCACACTGAATCAAATAAAACAGAATTGTTATATTATCACAGAATAAAATCCATTAGTCAATAACTCTGATGAATACCATTTTCTTGGTACTACACACAAACATAAGTATTAAAATAGTTACCTTAAAGAAAGTTTTGAGACTATCCACAGATCCGAGAGATTTGCCATCAAATTGCAAACTGTTGTGTAAAGTAGAACAAAATGGCCCATGATCCTGTCTAGTTTTATTTTTTAAATATTGTCCCATGAGCATTAGGGGCTTCTCTAGTGGCTCGGGTAAAGAATCCAGTAAAGAATCCTGTGATGCAGAAGACCCAGGTTCGATCCCTCAGTCAGGAAGATCCCCTGGAGAAGGGAATGGCTACTCACTCCAGTATTCCTGCCTGGAGAGTTCTATGGACAGAAGAGTCTGGTGGGCAACAGTCCATGGAGTCGCAAAGAGTCAGACACGACTGAGGGACTAACACACACTAATGAGCATTGTCTCTCTTTTCAGTGAGTTTTCTCATCCAAGCAAAGTGGAAAATTGAAATGGTTCAGATGGAAACAGATATTTTGCTTAAATTGTCTGGAAAAACATCTTATAATTTGCTTTGCTATGATCACGTAGACTTTGTCTCTATGTTCTAAAGGCTTTTGGATCATTTCAATTATTTGAGTCCCTTGTAATACAAATTATCAGTTCTCTTTTAGAAATTACAAAACTGGTACCCTTGTTCTTTCACCTAGCACATATTTTTTCAGGTACAGACTTCACTAAACATGGAGAATTAAATTCAGTTCCACCCAAAAGACAAACATAACAGATTTTAGCATAAAACATATAAACAGTAGCACATTCTGTGGCTATACTAATGCTTTAGATATATAGTTTGATAATTATTCTAATACTAACAAAGATCTGTGGGCACATGAAAGCCTAGAGAGGCTGGTCTGTGCCACAGTCAGATGAGAGAATGGTGCTAGTCATCCATAAATTTTACCAGTGCTATGAGTAAGTTAGAGAACTAGCGGTCACTTTAGAGAATCATTCATTTTCAGTGGACACATGCCATCCCCTGGTGTCATGGGCTCTAGTCAAATGCCCTTCAACCTTGGATCACACCTACAATGGCTCCCTGGTGACCAAGGTCAAAACCTACTCAACCGGTCAAAACACACACTTCAAAATACAACCTACTATCTGCACAACGGTGCCCCTATTCACCTAAACTAGCCTTCTGGACCAGAACAGCCTGCTATTTTCTCTAGAACATGCTGAGCTCTTTCCTCCACGTGCCCCTTCAGGAGGAGATTTTTGCATAGGAAAAAAAAAAATACTACTCAGAAACAACTTGGCTGAACTTCTAGTTCTCTCGGACTTTTCATTACTTGTGGTGCCTCATTCCTCAGTGTCGAGTTTAAGTCCTAAGGACTTGGTCAAGCCTGTCCAGCCTTCATAGTCCTCACTGTTCTGTCTCCTCAACGAGCTGGCACTTGTCTGCTCCCTTCATTTGGAATGTAACACGTGTCATGGCCTGCCAGCTGTGTGTGTGTGTGTGTGTCTGTGTGATGTGTACCACAACATATGCAGGAAGTTATTCAACACACATGTATATTATATACATATATGTATGTATTTATATATGTAAGAGTACATGCTAAGTCACCTCAGTTGTATCTGACTCTTTGTGACCCCATGGACTGTAGCCCACCAAGCTCCTCTGTCCATGGGATTCTCCAGGCAAGGATACTTGAGTGGGTTGCCATGCCCTCTTCCAGGGGATCTTTCAGATCCAGGGATTGAACCTGCATCTCTTGGGTCTCCTGCATTGACAGACAGGTTCTTTACCACTAGGACCACATGGGAAGCCCTATATATGCATACTTACAATTATTATTGTGCATTAAGACACTGTTAAATGCATTAATATTTTATATAATTTCATTATACATTGTTTATAATGAATATATGATATATATCATAAAAATACAATATAGTTATAATAAAATTATGAGATTGATGAATATATTTATATTTTGTATGATACATGTGTATTTATATTTATATATAGTGTGTTAGACATATACATTGTATAGATATACACAAATATATATAAGAATATATATTCAAAATGTACATATTCAATATATTATACATTCCAAGATATTATGTACAAGACTATATTCTTTGTATATAAGAATATAAACAGTATTAGCACAGGGAGCTCAGTCCAATGTTCTGTGACAACCTAGAGTGATGGGATGCAGGAAGGTAGGAGGGAGGCTCTAAAGGGAGAGAATATATGCATACTTATAGTTGATTCACATTGTTGTATGGCAGAAACCAATACAATATTGTAAAGCAGTTATCCTCCAATTAAAAATTTAAAATAAATAAATAGAATGTGTACAAGAATATATAGCCACAGAAAACAGGTATATAATCTTTTCTCTCCTGCCAAGTCATAAACTTCATGTCCTAATACTTCTTTTGTACATCAAGTACATTTTTCATGAAAGATGGTTAGCAGCGGCATAAGGAATAAAAGGAGGGCACAAGGAAACCACACTTGGGACCACTGGCAGCTGCATGACAGTATTTAAACAATTTCCCTCCTCCTGCCTGCTTGGCCCACGGTTCTACTGATCCAGGATTCCCAGGAGGCTGTCAGATTATCCCACCCCGGCTTCCTTAAGGGGAAGAAGTTAGAAAAGAAAGCAGATGTGGAAGTAGCCTGTAAATGACCTCTCCACTACTAATCAGGGTATGGAAACTAGGAAAGGAGCATTTTAAACAGTGTGGAGGTTCCTTAAAAAGCTGCAAATAGACCTGCCATATGACCCAGCAATCCCACTGCTGGGCATATACACTGAGGAAACCAGAATTGAAAGAGCCACGTGTACCCCAATGTTCATCGCTGCATTGTTTACAATAGCCAGGACATGGAAGCAACCTAGATGCCCATCAACTGACGAATGGATAAGAAAGCTGTGGTACATATACACAATGGAATATTACTCAGCATTAAAAAAAAATTCATTTGAAGCAATTCTACTCAGATGGACGAAACTGGAGCCCATTATCCAGAGTGAAGTAAGCCAGAAGCAAAAACAACAATATAGTATATTAACGCATATATATGGAATTTAGAAAGACGGTAACGAGAACCCAACATACGAGACAGCAAAAGGAACGCAGATGTATAGAATAGACTCGTGGACTTTGTGGATGAGTGTAAGGGTGGGATGATATGGGAGAAGGGCATTGAAGCATGTTAATTTTCATATGTCTAGTCAATCGCCAGCCCAGGACTGATGCTCGGGGCTGGTGCAGCGAGATTTCCCCGGGGGGGGGGGGGCGGAAAGGGGGGGGGGGGGGCGTCCCGGAGGGAAAGCATAAGTAAACGATGGATCATGACAATGTATGGCAAAAACAATTTAAAAAAATAATAAATAAAAAAATTAAAAGAGTTCAAATTGAAGTAGAACAGGATTGTCACCGTGTGAATGTTGTTCATACATAAGATGTTTTAAAAAACACTTGCGACCAAAGAAAAGTTAACCAAGGAGTTGAACTAAAAATTCTCAGACAATCAATCTTATAATACATTGAAGAGACTCAGATTAAAGCACATGTTGACATGCCTATCAGATTACTGAGTGATCTCCTTTTTAATGATGATTTCCCTGGTGGCTCAGATGGTAAAGCACCTGCCTGCAATGCGGGGGAGACCCAGGTTTTATCCCTGGGTTGGGAAGATCTCCTGGAGAAAGAAATGGCAACAGACTCCAGTATTCTTGCCTGGAGAATCCCATGGATGGAGGAGCCTGGTAGGCTACAGTCCATGGGGTCGCAAAGAGTCAGACATGATTGAGAGACTTCACTTTCACTTTTCACTTTACTTTTTAATGATAGTGGTCAATATTGACCATGCAGTCATTCTGTGGTAGCAGTGTATCTTGGTAAAACCATTTCATGAAAAACCTTGGTAGCAAATTTCAAGACTGAAAATCAGTATAATCTCAGATTCAGTATTCTTCCTTCTAGAAATCTAGTCTAAACAAACTCAGACTAAAACTTAAATAAAGGATGTCTCTACACTTTTTGTAACAGCAAAATTTGAAAACAACCTAAATGTTGAAAAACAGAAAACTTATCAAGTATGGCCCATTTGGTGGTGAATAACTCTGTGGCAATGTAAAATGTTAGTCTGGGGACTTCCCTGGCTGCCCAGTGGTTATGACTCCATGCTTCCAGTGTGGGAGTGTGGGTTTGACTCCTGGTCAAGGAACTAAGATCCCCCGCCCCCACACTGCTTGGCACACCAAAAAAAAAAAAAATTTAAGTTAGAACAAACAAAACAAAAATGTTAGTTTTGAGGAATATTTATAGCATGGAAATTTTCACAATATCACATTAAGGTAGAAAAAACACAAATATATCCATGTTGTATTCCCATTCTGTTTGAAAATATGCACAATAAAACATCTTAGAGGAAACAGACCAGAATGTTAAAGACAGTAATAGAGTTTTTCTGTCGTGTTTCATATTTTCTAACTTCTTTACAATTGAGCACGTTTTAATAATCGAAATAAAGGTCAAGATCCTCTTTAAAATAACAGTTCCAGAGGAATACTAGATCTCTTTTGTAACAGAAGTCCCAAAATAGCTGGTTATTAAAGAGGTCATTTTATATAAAATGCTTATAAGTAATGTCAAGGACAGTTCCTGTTGAGGATGGATCCACTTTTTCTCTAATTTAGGAAATTCAGTGAAAAGAAGCCCCCTTCTAACTTCAGAAAACCCACATTAATTTGACCCCTTCATTGTTCCTACCCTGCCCTTTACAAAACAGAAGAGAGAGTGTTGCTAGTAAAGCCAAAGACTGTCAAAGCAATCCACCGAGGGCTTTCACTAACAGCAGAAATATTAAAGATTTGTAGTGTAAGTTGAAATAATCTGGTTTGATTACAAGGAAATAACCCAATGAAGTGTGTGCATAAGATTAATGTTAGAGTGAGATCAAATATGTTAAGAATTTACTTAGAAAAAGAACCAGTATGGACTTGTGTGTGTTTCTTTGTTTAAATTTGGTCTTTATATATTTTTAATGTCTGATGCAATTGCTACCACTGACTAGTTGTGTGACCTTGGCAAGTCCTTTCATTTCCCTGTGCTTTGATTTTCGCCAAGGCGGTGAAGAACAATGCTAGTTAAGAACGTGACCTCCAGGGCCAGACAGTCTGCATTGTGGTTCTGCTGCCTTCTAGCTCTTTGATCACAAAAGATAAAAAACCCTCCCCAGGCCTAAGTTTCTAACTGTAAAATGAGGATAATAACTACATTATCAAGTTAAAAGAAATACATGAGTTAATACAGGTAAAACACTGACAGCAGACTATCCATGTGTTTTATGTGTTGTGTTCTGATGCCCAGTCATGTTGACTATAATCCACTAGCTCCTCTGTCCGTGGGATTCTCTAGATAAGAATAATGGAGTGTGTTGCTATTCCCTCCGCCAGGGGATCTTACCAATCCAGGGATCAAACCCACATCTCTTAAGTCTCCTGCATTGGCAGGCAGTTTCTTTACCACTAGTGCCACCTGGGAAGCTTTTCACCTTTAAAATTAAAGGCTTTGGCAAGATCCGAGAGTTCTCTTTCAGTTCTAAAATTTCTAAATTTAAAGAATTCAAATTACTGATTGAGGTTATGATGTTTGTATTATTTAATAAGTAATTACATTTCTATTTTTAATTTAAAATGAGGGCATCTGTGTTTCTATTGGTAAAAAGATTAAGCTTAGACTGTAAAAGGATATCATTAGTGCATAAACCAAAAAAGAACCAAGGAACCACTATTTCCTGATGGTAAAATAGACAAACTACAGACAAAGGAAGTTAAAGGACGTAGCCTCACTGACTGACTTTATAAATCTAGCATTTTGAAAATATCGTTACCCTAAAACTGACTTATTGAACAGACCAAAAGGTTAGGTCCAGTTGTGTGAATATTTTCTGTATTGTGCCTTCATACCTCAGAGACACGATTTCAACTCCATAAAGCTATCTAACCAATGAAAACCTATTCCTGGCTGACCAGTAATATAAGGAACTATTTGGCACATACAAGATACCATGTATACCTTTGGCCACAATCACTCTTGTGACATTAAGATATCTTCAACATGTTTAAATTATTAATCAGATATTTAATTTGACTAAATATTGTTGATAAATTAGAAATACACTCCAGTTAACTTCCTTCATGCCTTATTTGATCTACCCCCAAGCAATAACTACAAGACATGGTGATTGTATTCATGTTCTTTTGCTGAACAAAACTTTACTAGAGGCTTAACAAGAATAAGACAGGTATTTTAAAAGAATCAGAAACAATCAAATATTTAATTTGGCCAAAAAAAAAAAAACCTTTTTACCCAAAGCATTCATGGAGTCTTAAATTCAAAGCAAGTTATGTCTTTGATGTCTTAGCTCCCTTCTTCTCCCATCCTCCCCCAGGCCCTACCCACACTCCAGGCCCCCAATACAAACACACTTTTAATAACATGACAATAAGAGGTGGCAGAAAATAAAAATGAAGGTTGAAATATGTCATCTCAATACTAATAATACGTGTCAGTCCAGAGAAAGTCAGATAGTGGAGACGTACACGGAACTGCTACCTTTCAAATGTGAGGCTCCATCATCAGGATGATGAACCTGAAAGATGACGCTTCCCACAGCCAAAGAGAACACCAGGAAACAATCAGAGTCTCCAGGGAGCACAGTGAGCTTCTTGCCGCATTAATCTGTCTCAAAGCCCTTCATTCTCCAAACACAGAAACATTTAGTAAAGGACAAGAATAAAAGGGAATGGTACCAGGATTTGATGGTCCATTCTGTCATCTGGCTCTTCTTTTTGCAATCAGTTCAAAAATGGGATGAGAAACTCTACTTGCTTCTTTTGCAAATATCAGTATGAAAAAGCAGGAAAACAGACACATTTCTCTCCAGGCTCTCAGAAGGGCTGGCAATGACTATTGTGATCAATTACTCGATGAAAAATGTACACTTTGTGGCTCAGCATTTCTGAGAACAAAGTCGCGGAAATATTTTCTAAAAGAAATCACAGAGGGGGAGTGTGAGTCAATTATAGAGCTAAAAAGATATCACAGCCTCAAAAATGTTTTTGAGCATCAAAACAAGAGACACAACTGTGTTATTGAAAGCTTCAGAGTATAGTCCTGATTCTGAAAGATGTACCTAATATATAAGCTGCAGTGTGAGACTGGCATGCCTGTATCCATGATTAAATTAACTATTCTCCAATGGACCACAGCATTCTAAGAATTAAACTGCAAAAGCTTCCATAAAAGCAAGTTGTCTACATTTCTGTTATGTCATTGTCTTTGCCTGTGAAAAAAAGAACAGCTAATTCATAAATTCCTAATAACAGAAATTTCTAAGACTACAAGCTTAGATAGCCTCAAACATAGCTTATATCAGTTCAGATCCATTAAAAAAGAGGGTTGTAACCAAAGTGAAATTGAAGAAAGCGTGAAATATTGGAGGTAATAAAACAGAGTGCTCTTCTCACACTTTTGGATAAGAGAAATTCCTCTCTATTCTATAATGATAATGAGAAAATGGGAAGACCAAAAAGCCCCTCTGATTCCCATGCTTGAAGTTGACTATGGATCCTGCAGGCAAACTGTGCTCTGAAAGAAATTACATCAGGCTAGCAGTTCTTCATCAAAAATGAAGAAAAAGAATGTACTACTTAAGACTATGATATTAAGACCTCAGGAAATATAGCATATTAGCACGTATATATGGAATCTAGAAAAATGGTACTGATGAACCTATTTTTAGAGAAGGAATAGAGACGCAGATATAGAGAACAGACTTGTGGACACAGTGAGGGAAGGAAAGAGTGGGATGAATGGAAAAAGTAGCATTGACATATTTACAGTACCTTGTGTAAAACAGATCGCTGGTAAGAAGTTGTTAATAACACAGGGAGCTCAGCTTGGCACTCTCTGATGAACTAGAGGGGTGGGATGGGAGTAAAGGAAGGAGGCTCAAAAGGGAGGTGATGTGTGTATGGCTGATTTGAGTTGTTGTATGGCAAAAACCAACACAATATTGTAATTTTCCTCCAACTGAAAAATAAATAAGACCTTAGAAGAAATTCTTTATACAAAATATGCATAATCAAAAGCACAAAAGTAAAAATGACTACATGGGCTCAAGAGAGAAATTCTGAGGATCAATTTCAGAAATAATTTTTTATCAACTAGGCTTCTGAATATAAACATAGAGAAAGAAAGAGAATAAAAGAGGTAGAACAAAAATGTACCTAAATAATTCAGAGAGAAGGAAAATTAGCCAAGGGAAGTGTAAAATAGAGAGATAAGGTGAGTAACACAGCACTCTGAAAATAACAACACTGAAATTCAAGGAAGTTGAAACGGATGTCCAAATACAATGGATACTAGTAAAGATGGGAACATTAGAGTATTAAATACAGGAGACAATTTAGAAGTTAACTTCACCCTTTGATTTCATAGTTAGGTTGGTTGCCTTTAAAAGTCCCATCAAAATGCCCATGCAACTGCTCATTCTAAATTCTAATTTTATGAGACATAGGTAGATGAAAATAAATTAATCCAGAAGAGATTGTTTAAGAGAATATGTGACAGTGGACATAGTCAAAAATCTATATCTAAAGTACAGAAGGATATGTGATCATGGTGAACCTGAAGCATCAAGAAAAGTTTGGATTATTCTCTGCTTACCAAGGCAGAAAAATGTATCATATAGATTTAAAATGTCAACTAAAAATAGTTGAAAAAAAGTATTAATATTTAGAGTTAAGATGCAAATAGAAAAAAACAGGTCATTCGTGCGTGTTGTTCCTTGTGTCTGACTCTTTGCAACCCATGGACCACAGCACTCCAGGCCTCCCTGTCCCTCACCAACTCTCGGAGCTTGCCCAAGTTCATCTTCATTGCATCAGTGATGCCGTCCAGCCATCTCATCCTCTGATGCCCTCTTCTCCTTCTGCCCTCTATCTTTGGCAGCATCAAGGACTTTTCCAATAAGTTGTCTGTGTGCATTAGATGACCAAAATACTGGAGCTTCAGCTTCAGCATCAATCCTTCCAGTGAATGTATTGGGTTGACCTCCTTTAAGATTGACTGGTTTGATCTCCCTTTTGTCCAAGAGACTTTCAAGAGTTTTCTCCAGCGCCACAGTTCAAAGGCATCAATTGTTTGGTGTTCTGCCTTCCTTATGGTCCAGCTCTCACAACCACACGTAACCACTGTGAAGGCCTTGACTATATGGACCTTCATTGGCAGAAGGTACTGCTTTTCAGTACACTGTCTAGGTTTGTCATCGCCTTCCTGCCAAGAAGCAATCATCTTCTGATTTCATGGCTGCAGTTACCATCCACAGTGATTTTGGAGCCCAAGAAGAGAAAATCTGTCACTACTTCCACTTTCTCCCCTTCTATTTGCCATGCATTAATGGCATGGCAAATGTTATAGGTACTCAAACTCTGTAAGTGAGAACTTTTGTATTCCAATAAAGTGTTTTCATTGATAGAAGTCAAGGTGTTTCTTATATTTAGTACTGTATGTGTTTGTGTATAATTACACACACTCAATGTCATCTGTCTATAATATAGAAGAAAGCCATAAACACAATGATTTTAAATTACCAAGGGCTCCCAACTACCAATTAGGGAGGGAGGGATTGGAGAAGGTGGATATTAGGAGGGGAAGTGATAGTATTTTGACATAAGAAATATGTTGAAATGATAAGTAATATTAAGGGGAAGTTATTAATAAGCTATATTTATCATCTTGTAATGCAGAAGATAATCTTCTCCAGGGGATCTTCCCAACCAAGGGAAAGGCTACTCACTCCAGTATTCTGGCCTGGAGAATTCCATGGACTGTATAGTCCATGGGGTTGCAAAGAGTCTTACATGACTGAATGACTTTCACTTCCACTTTTCACTATCTTGAATAGAAAAAGGATGCAAATATTCATAAAGGAGGAGCCACTCTTATAACAAAGTGCTATGTCCCTGGCAGTACTGCGACACCCTCAGTAGGGGTTGCGTTTTTTCATTTCTCATGCGCTATGCCCTTAAAGACATTACCACTCTCATATTCTGCCTGGCCCCAGAGGACCGGCAGGGCAAGAGGACAAAACAAATAGAAACAGTAGCCTCTATCTCTCTCTCTCCTCTCTCCCTTTTCAGCGAAGCATTCAGACTCTTGACGGTACACCACCACTCACAGGTTTGACATAGCCTCAAAGACTGATCACAGCCAAGCCCTAACTGATCACTAACTGCTGCATTATTTTCTGTACAATGAAAGAATGTAAAAATATGCTTAAATGTACACAAATCTTATACTCAGGGTAGATAAGATATTATCAGGAATAGCCTTCCAAATCAGTGCTAACACATAGTAAGTTATATCTGCATTTTATTTATTTACATTTTACTTGTTTACATTGTTTCCAGTGTTCCAGTATTTCAAGGAATATTTGCATTAGTATCAGAATTGATGTTTAGTATTCCCACTCAAATTCCCTTACAATGACTAAAGTCAGAGTTTCAGAGTTGATCAGACATTTCTGTGTCTATATCTGTATCTGCTGCTTTGAATGTAATCCACAATGTGGACTTAAAGCAGGGTATTTGGTCTCTTAAATTCTTCATCAGTTTTCATATCTGATTTTAGCTCATGCAGTTGTAGTAAGAATTAAATAAGATAATCAAAAGACAACGTTATGGCTGTTAACTAGTATAGATGAACCTCATGATGGTTAGGTTTTCTTTTCCATTCCCTCCCCCTTTTTTTTTCTGATGCAGTCTTCTAAATTGCACAATAGAAGAACCACTCTGATATTCTTGCAGGATTTTAAGCAGTGGCTCCCTAGTGAAAGATAAACTGTTATCAGTAGTTACGATGCTTGGGAAGGTAAGATGGAAGCTTAACTTGAAAGAAAGTTGTGCAAAAAAACCCCATAGTGGAAAAACAAGACCAGAGAAGCAGTTGCTAATTAGCAAGCAGGCAGTGCAATGATGTATTGTGAGTGTCAAAAACAAAGCAGCAAAGTCAGGCCTATTTTTGCTGTGGAGATAGCCAGGTTTCAGGAAGGGCCATGTTTCCCAGTAATTTAATCTGAAAGATATAAATCATGACTGGAAAGCTTCTTGCATCAGTAATAGAGAGAAACACCTACATTCTAGCAAGGTTTCCATGATAAAAGACAGGTTTCCATACATATGAGATCGGGAAAAACAATTATCAATCAAAGATAACCCACTGGATACCTGTTTGAAGTGAAATTGGAGGTCAGCAAAGGCAAAAAAAAAAAGAGAGAGAGAGAGCTGTATTGTCTCTGATTTTAAAGAGCTCATTACTAGAAATTCTGTTTTACAAAGTTTCACCTGTATGTGATTTTGAAACATTAATGACTTAATGCCTGCCAGACAAAGAAAGAGAAAAGATGTCAGAAATCAAAGACAGATATAACTGTATCATCAGCATAAAAATGGAGGCTGACATCATAATGATAAAAAAAAAAATCAGTCCAGGGCAAAAACATGCAAAATAAAATAATGGGCAAGTGCAGAACCACACGGTGCTTTGGAAGAATACACCTGGCAGTTGATGAGAACAGGATGATATATATCATCTGATAGCCAGAGAATTAGCAGTTCAGAGAGCACAAAGTCAGGAGCCCCCAAATGATCCTTTGCTATGCAAATAATGCTCAATACACATCCAAATTCACTTTCTAAATCAGAATGATCTGTCATTTCTCCATGTTGCAGCGTGCAGTTTAACCACATTACCCAACCAAAGACCATCTGGGGCTATTCGAGCATAAAATAATCTTGGCCCTGACTCATCATTCCTACATCGTTCAAGACCAGTTAAGTCTTGAGAACCCTTGAAGTCCCAATACGCATTCAATGACTGGTCACTGAGCATCTGTTATGCCTAAATGATGGAGTTAAGTGTTATGGAGAAATAAAAAGCTTAAACTGAAAAAAAAAAAAAGAAAGAAAGAAAAGCTTAAATAGTACACAAATACTAGACGATCAGTTACTTACTAAACAGTCACTTTCCTGAGAGCCAAGATCAGATTTTATTTGTTTCTGTTGTTCAGTCACTTAGTCACGTTTTGCTCTTTACAACCCCACGGACTGCAGCACGCCAGGCATGCCTGTCCTTCACTATCTCCAAGAGTTTGCTCAAACTCACATCCACTGAGTCAGCAATGCCATCCAACAATCTCATTCTCTACTGCCCCCTTTTCCTCCTTCCCTCCATCTTTCCCATTATCAAGGTCTTTTCCAATGAGTTGGCTCTTCACATCAGGTGGCCAGAGTATTGGAGCTTCAGTTTCAGCATCAGTCCTTCCAATGAATATTCAGGGTTGATTTCCTTTAGGACTGACTGGTTTGATCTCCTTGCTGTCCAAAGGACCCTTAAGAGTCTTCTCTAGCACCACTGTTCGAAAGCATCAATTCTTCAGTGCTCAGCCTTCTTTGTTTATTTTATTAAATCTCTGGAGTCATCACAATCAATTCCCTGGTAAAATTTCAACTAAGATTAAATGGAGAATGAAGGAAAGTAGGGAGGAGATGAAAGATAAGAGGAAAGGAAGGAAGACTGGAGAAAAGGGAAAAAGTAAGTGGCATCTCCATCCTCAACTCTAAAATCTGAATGGGAATATTAATCTATTTACATATGTCAATCAAAACAAACACACTGAACTAGTCAGGGCAATGCTCGCTCACTGCTATAACAAACATCCCCCAAATTTCAGTGACTTAACATGATAAAAGTTCATGTCTCAATTATGCAAATTCATGGCTCTCTTCTAAGGGATAAATCAGAGATCTGATATTCTTTCATGTTACACATGATTGCAACACATGACTCCCTAGATAACCACATAAGGAAAAGAGATTGGTATTTATCAATTCTGCCTACATAGCATTGGCCAGATCACTGTCATATGCTACTAACACAACTATCAGAGAGGCTGAGAAAAGTAGTCTTTGTATGCTTCCAAGAAGAAACAGATCAGAGAGTAGCTAGGCAGTCTCTTCCATACATGTTACAAAGCAGCAGATGACCCAAATGAGCAAATGGGGGAGGCTGCATGAAAAATATGGGATTGAACATAAGGAAAAGAGGCACTTCAGGCAGAAGGAATCAAACGATCAAGAGCTCACAGGAGAAGAGGGCAGAGGTGCTTAAGAACAAAGGATTTGATAGGTCTTGCTGGAGCAGATTTTTTTTAGTAACTAAAAAGAGTAACAGAAGATCAAATAAGTAAATTAAAAAGATTGGGAGGATATTTAATGCCAACTAAGGAGTTTTGACCTTTCTTTTCAGGTTATAAAAATCTTTGCACATAGCTCCGAGCTAAGAATAGTGGAGAGTATGAAGGGTATGCACACTGAGAAGAATTGAAGAGAAGAAACTACTGCAACAAGACAACCAGCAGGCCATATTCACAAGAACTGGCATCAAAAATAAGGCACAAACTGAAAATGGTGTTGCCTATGCTAAGCTCCACATCACCAAACTGAGACTTTTTTTTTTTAATTTTCTTTACTTTATTGTGTTGGTTTTGCCATACAATGACATGAAGCCGCCATGGGTTTACATATGCTCCCCCTCCAGAACCCCCCTCCCTCCTCCCTCCCGATTCCCTCCCCCTGGGACATCTCGGTGCACCAGAAACTGAGACTTAATCCTGACTTCAGCTCTCACAGAAACAGAATCTTAAACCAGACACTCAGGAGTCACCTGATCAGTACCAGTTAGGTCATCTGCCTGGATAGACCCACTGCCACACCCTAAAAAAAAAAAATAGGTTGCAAAAAAAAGCCCACTTTTTGTCTAGCCTAGCTTTCTTGTTCTTACTCCCTTCTGCCTGTAAAAGCTTTTCATTTTGAACAGCTCCTCAGAACTCCTTTCTACCTGCTAGGTGGGATACTGCCCGATTTAAATAGATTTTTGCTCAAATAAACTCTTCAATGTTTCATATGCCTCCGTTTAGCTTTTAAAACCAGGTACAGGACTGGGTTCTAATACTGAACTGTCTGTTTGAATTTGGACAGGTTCTTTAAATTCTTTGCTTCTCGGCTTATTCATCCGTAAAATGAGGAGGATATTGCTTATTGTATTGGAAAGTCGTGTGGGTCAACTTTGAAAATATGTGAGAGAAGAATAAAGCAACATCAACACCTGTGCCTATGCGGTCAGGGTGGGGCAGCAAAACGAGGCATCAAGAATGGTGTTGTGGGAACCGAAACCAAAGGCAGGGCACAAAGGCTACATTAGCAAGACTTGGAAACACAAAGATGTGGCCGATGAAGGGCAGAAAGGAAGTGAAATCTAGTTTTGAATGTAGGAAACTGAGACAATAATAGCACCCATAAAAGGAGTAAGGTAGTTGAGTGAGGACCCATTTAATGGGAGGACCAGGAGTTAAAGTGGGGGCAAATCAATCTGAACTGAAGGCAAGAAAGCAAATGTCTTTAGAAAACAAGAGACAGTTCAAGAAGTTACTATCACTTAAAATCAATTTGGAATCCATTCACATAGAGTTAAAACAAGTGAGGCAAACACTGTAATCCCTTTCAGAATTTTGAATTATTTTAATTTAGATTTAAATTGGGTTTCCCTCATGGCTCAGCTTGTAAAGAATATGCCTGCAATGCAGGAGACCTGGGTTCGATCCCTCAGTTGGGAAGATCCCCTGGAGAAGGGAATGGCTACCCATGCCAGTATTCTGGCCTGGAGAATTCCACGGACTGTATATACTCCATAGGGTCACAAAGAATCAGACACGACTGAGTGACTTTCACTTTTCTAAGTATACACAAGAATTAAAATCTAAATGAGTATCAGCATTCAAAGAAAAAATGAATTACAATGGAAAGGAACAGCCGTTGTCCAAATATACTTGAAAAGCAGAAAACCAAACTAGTCCTCAAGCCTTTCCTCCAACAAAATGCTTGTTTATATAATTAGCTCCAATGTACATGGCTTAGTCTATGCTCTAGTTTCTGTAGAGCTTTGTAGAACCCCAGGAGACTCTTTCAGATTTCTCCTTTTCCATCACCTCCCAATGCCACCCACCTTCCTTGGAGGCTTTCCAATTCAGGTGGAAAATGCTGCCCAGGCCTGTGGTTTCTCCACTGTGTCTGGCTGTCTGCTTTATTCCCTCTATTACTAATGTGCTCCAGGGCTGGGAGGAGGTCAGGGGGAATCATGGACCCAAAGGGAGCCTCATAATGTACAGAGGAGTCTCTAGGACAGAGCAGTATCTCCAGGGCAAGAGAGGCAAACCTCTACTTGAAACCACCAGTTTCTGGAAATTCCAGTTAATGACAGAGCTGGGTGGTGTGATCTGTACAAGGTTGAAAATAAAACCAAATGAAACAGACCAAAAAAGAAGGCAACAAAAGGGAAATGCGGGAAAAGGGGGTGGGGAGTGGATTCGCACAATTCTGTAAACTCTTGTTAAGCCTATAAATTCTGAAACACTCAACAAAACAAAACTTTTTCACAGCTATCTGTGCTTCAGGCTTATTTCCTAATTCAACGCTGCAATGGAATCAAGTTAGTGAAAACCTACAATGGAAAAGTGAAGCACAATGCAAATAGATCTCTTACTCTGGAGCTAAGACATTTGCAAAATTTCTCTTTTCACTAACTCCAAATATCATCTCCATGGATGCTTGGTATCAAACTGTGAAATGGGCATTGTAGGAATGAAAATCAACTATTAATTTCAGAAGAGTGAAAGCAACTGAGCTACTCTGTATAAACCACTTTACACAGTGCCTGGCACTTTCCTTCTCTCAACTGGAAGGATAATATGGAAGATGAACAGCTTGCCCTAACAGACATGCACGCAAATGAGAGGCTCTCTCAGCCTTCCTCTCAGCTTCCTCTGGGTGAAGTATCGGGTGGACAAACGTGCCCTGGCATCTACCCAAAAAGGAGCCATCGCAGGCTGAATTTTGCAGGATGCTGAGCAGACCAGCCAAGAGCCGGGACAGGGAGTATCATTCAGGGTGGTCTGGAGCAGAGGAAAACAGAGTGGCTGCATCCAAGCTGTATCGGGTTACAACAGGTGGCATCCAAACCAAAGAAATAAACCAAAGACCAGCACCACGTCCAAAGGCAGGCGAGGTGCTGGCGAATGGCAGGTGAGTTCAACACCGGATGCCAATAGAAACAGGAGTATAACCAGAGCAGGCTGGAAGCAGAGTGAAGAGGGTCCTGAGCAGTGGCTGAGAACACTGCCGTTACCACCTCCACTTGCCTTCATTTTTCAGGGGCACAAAAATATGGGGTCAGAGCAGATGTGAGGGGAACATGTGTCTGCAGCCCTATGGCCAGTCTGTCCTCACACCCCTGCCACTTTACCGACTAGAATCCCTCAATACTCGTGTAATCCAGGACACTGCTCTTTCAGTAAAATGTTCACAAGGGACTCATCAAACGGACAATCTCTACAGTGTGCTACATCCCCAAGGGAACGTAGGAACGCAGACCATCATGACTCAGGTTCACTGAAGGACCTGTGGATCAAGCATCAGCAAAGTTTTCCATCAAAGGCCAGACTGTAAATATTTTAAGATTTATGGGTCAAAAGGAAAAATCAAACATATTACATAGATATTAATATGAGAAGAGTTAAAACAGATTTTCACAATGCTTTTATTGACAAAATTCAAAGCAGCATTATTAGTTAGTATATTATAGTTAGTTAGTATACTATAGTTAGTATAGTTAATACATTATAGTTATAACAGACTATAATTAATTAGCAGACCTACAATACAGGTCTACAAATAAGATAAATGGACTTTCTTTGGGAGGGAAACAAAATCTTGCTTAATTGAGGTTCAATGTTAGTCCCCTGTATTAAAAATGATTATAGAAAACAATTTAGGTGGCACAAGCAAACTTTAACACTTCATGAAGTGGATATTCTCCATTCAAAAAACTACAAAATGGGGTGGAAGGTAGGAAACTTTCATAGGATAAAGTATAAAGAACAAGGAAGAGAAAGAGAAAGTAGCTGATTGGCTGGGGCCACTTGGTCAATATTATTTGGATAAGAAAGAAAAGGAAATAGGTGTAAAACTCAGAGCTGATTTGGCATTTGGGGGCTGGCTGACTGCATATACTGTTTCTGGTCAAGTGGAACATTTACAGGAACATGAAAGTTATTTGAGTTTGCTGACATGCTACCCTGGGTAAGAGTGGCTTCATTTTGGAAATTATTTCAACACTGATAATCAAATCAATCTCAAATGTTCATCTGTAAAATCCATTCTAAAGTTGTACCACCGGACAAATAGGAAATAACTGGATTTGGCTCACAGGCTGTAGTTTGCCAACTTCTAATTCAGACTAATCGGCCCTTTTTTTTTATGTAAGGAACCTAGAATTCCAGAAATTTGGGGACTGCTTCAAATCATAGAACTGCAGAAACAGGACAAGCACCTAATCTCACCCAGCCAGTTATGTGTCCTGACTCTAGCACAATTCTGTCAACATTAAAGTTTCAGGTCAACAGTGATGGTTAATTTTATGCGTCAACTTGGCTGGCCCATGGTGCTCAAATAATGTGATCCAACTCAACTCCGAATGTTTCTCAAGGGTGATTTTGGACTAGATTAACATTTAAATCAACAGACTGAGTAAAGCAGAGTGCCCTCCTTGATGTGGATGGGCCTCACCCAGTCAGCTGAAGGCCTGAACAGAACAAAGACTGACTCCCCCAAGCGAGTAGGAGTTCGGCCAGCAAATAGCCTCTGGACATGAACTGCAGCAACCGTTCTTTCCTGTGTCTCTAATTTCCTACCCAACCCTTCAGATTTTCAGCTTGTCAGCATCCATAATCCCAATGGCCAATTCTTCAATTCCTTAAAACATCTCTCTCTCTATCCTTAAAAATACACAAACACACACACACACACACACACACACACACACACACACACACACACACACACCCTACTGGTTCTATTTCTCTGGAAAATCCTAAGTAATACACTGACCAAATTTTTAATCTCATGAATAATACTATGAAAAGATAACCTAAATACACACACACACACACAAGCCCAAGCTGATTCTGTGACAAAAACTACATGAAGAAAGGACAAAATATAATTCGTAATATTTAATTTTTTATTCATATTTATTATCTACCAGGTAGACCACTGGAAACAAGATACTGAATAAGCTAGACCCAGCCCTTGCTTATTTTCTAACAAGAGAAACAAAGCAAAAAAATAAAAGTAAGCATCAAATAGACCAATAGTAAATAAAAGTTAACAAAAAATGCTATGTAGGAAAAAAGAAGGCTGACAGAGAATGGTAGAGAAACCAGGAAAGGCCCCTCCAAAGCTCAGGACTAAAATATTCATTGAAATTCCAGGAAGGGGCAAAGTTGAAGCTAAGGAAACATCATGGACAAAATAGACAAGAAATAGAGGAGAGTTAGACTCTTCACAGACCTGAAAGATCAGTGAACAATACAAGACAAAATGTTCAGCAGAGAACAGGAATCTAGTTCCAAAGATGATGGTGGGGTAAGTGAGAACGGCATTTCATCTCCCAGAACTTATTTGTTTCTCTACACTCACCAATATCAGATTTCTCTGAAAAATAAACTGGAAGGTAAATGTCATATTTAAACTTACTTGAAGTGGACAGGTTCACAGAGAAAACATCCCTCACATTTTATACCAGTTGCAAACAGGGTCTTCACAATCTCTATATTCAAGCCTCCCTACATAACTATTAAAGTGAATCAGTAGAGATGAATATTTATCAAAATGTCAGTTAGACTTCTTCAACAGCAGGGATCATGATCAGAGTAAATCATAAAAAGTTTTTAGGGAATGGTAACAAAGGCAACTTTTCTTAGTCAGCACCTAACACAGTGCCTGGCATATAGCAAAAGTTCAACAAATTCTGTAGGAGGTTATTAAGAGTTCTTATATATAACAATATTATTAAGGGTGTGATATGATTTATAGTAAGAAATATATATTTGGTCTTCATCCCTGTTTCTGGAACAGAGCTCCTAAAGCCATTGAAATTTCTTAAGTAATGAGAGTTACAAAGGTGTCTTTTGTTACATGAATAATGTGACTTTTGGATCTCATGTAAGGATGGGAGCTAGTTGCCAGGAGAACCAACCAGGAGAGTAGAGAGTTGGAACATTCAATCCTACCCCCTCCCCAACCCCGGAAGGGAAAGGAGATAGAGGTTGAATCAATCAGTAAAGATCAGTGATTTAATCAGCCATATCTTGAAGGATCTGATGCCCTCTCTGGATAGATATTGTCAGAACTGAAGTGAACTATAGGACACTCAGCTGGTGTCTGATCATTTCTTGGATTTGTTGGGGGGGAAACCCACACATCATAATTGGTGACCAGAGTTGTAAAGGGTTCATTTATTAAATAAACAACAAGTAAATGAATAAGAGCAGTCAGATTTTTGTGTGCCAGTCGTAGACTAAACCCTAATCACTTAGGCTTCCCTGGTGGCTCAGACAGTAAAGCATCTGCCTACAATGCAGGAGACCTGAGTTCGATCCCTGGGTTGGGAAGATCCTCTGGAGAAGGAAATGGCAACCCACTCCAGTACTCTTGCCTGGAAAATCCCATGGACAGAGGAGCCTGGTAGGCTACAGTCTATGGGGTCACATAGAGTTGGACACGACTGAGCAACTTTACTTTCACTTTCACTAACTGGTCTGAAAGTGAAAAGTGAAGTTTCAACGGCAAAAAGCACCCCTCTCCCCAGGCTCTCGAGTCTTCTTCCTGTGTACCTTTCTTCAGTCTGTAAGTGTCAATAGCATCTACTGGGACAATCAATGCCAATCTTGCAGAGCTTGATAATATTTTTTTAAGCTATAGATGGTGACTGCAGCCATGAAATTAAAAGACACTTGCTTCTTGGAAGAAACGCTATGACCAACCTAGACAGCATATTAAAGAAAAGAAACATTACTTTGTCAAGAAAGGTCCATCTACTCAAAGCTAGATGGACCAGTAGTCATGTACAGGTATGACATTTGGACCATCAAGAAGGTTGAGTGTCAAAGAATTGATGCTTTTCAACTGTGGTGGTGGAGAAGACTCTTGAGAGTCCCTTGGACTGCAAGATCAAACCAGTCCATCCTAAAGGAAATCAGTCCTGAATATTCATTGGAAGGCCTGATACAGAAACTGAAACTCCAATACTTCGGCCACCTGATGCAAAGTACTGATTCATTGGAAAAGACCCTAGTGCTGGGAAAGATTGAAGGCAGGAGGAGAAGGGGATGACAGAGGATGAGATGGTTGGATAGCATCACCGACTCAACGGACATGAGTTTGAGTAAACTTGGGGAGGTGGTGATGGACAGGGAGGCCTGGCGTGCTGCAGTCCATAGGGTCGCAAAGAGTTGGACATGACTGAGTGACTGAACTGAACTGAACTGAAGCTACAGGATTTGTTTCTTGTGGTTTGGCTCTTCATCTTCATTGATTAGCTACTTTCCCTCTCTAGAAGGCTCACACTATTATTAGTGATACACAACACACAGAATAGATGTCCAACCAGCCACAGATGGTCAAATGAAAGAACATTTGTTTGCATGGATTTCCTTAGTGGTCCAGTGGCTTAGACTCTGTGCTCACATTGCAGGGGGAGCCTGTTTTCAATTCGTGATCAGGGAACTAGATCCCACATGCCACAAGTAAAGATCCCACATGCTACAGTTAAGACCTGGCACAGTCAAATAAATAATTTTTTAAAAGATTTTGGCTTCAGTTATTTGGAAAATGACTTCATTTGTGTATTGGGGATGGCAGGGGGTGGGGATGGAGAAGGTGGCAATACTGAATTATTTTCATAATTCTTTCTGAAGTCTAGAATGAATGAGAAAATGAAAGAATTTTCTAAAATAAATGGTATAAAAGTGAGTTTTCTAAAATAAATGGTTCTTGGGTCATATGTTAAAAGCTCTCAAAATTCCTTTCATGAGTTACGTTTATGGAGAAAAAGAGCCCCTTTTATCAAGTCTCATCTCAGGGATATGGAGCATATAGACTGGGGAGGGTTGGGGGGAACTTTTGAGACCAATGTCATCTAACATTCGCCTAGAAGTTGTATTTCTGCAATGTAATCACTCCTTATATCTCCTTCATATCTCCATGCATCTTACCCTTGGATAAGTGTGGTTTAAATGGAAATCAAAGAGGTGGAATTTTATAACTAACTAGATGCCATGTGGAACCGGGTCATCACGCATAAGTGACACAAACTATAATCTAAGCAGCTCTAGGAAGACACATGCTTGTCAGGCCACTCTTATCGTGCTCACAGGAACAGGGGGATCCCAGTGGACATCTGGATTACATATTGATTACTCATTTGGCAACCACCACCACACCACTGATGCCAGCGGCCGGACCAGAGGATATGTGACAACAATACCTCCTTCCTAGGGAGCATTAGACGCTTCCAGAGGAGATAAGCTTGGAGGCACTATAATTTAAGTCCCTACTTAGTGTTCATGCTCAGAACCAACAGCTTTTGTTGACTCATCTGAAACCTCATTATAAAATAACCCGAAGCGTCAACAAGAGTCCAAAATGCAGTACTTGGGTGCAATCTCAAAAATGACAGAATGATCTCTGTTCATTTCCAAGGCAAACCATTCAATATCACAGTAATCCAAGTCTAGGCCCCAACCACAAATGCTGAAGAAGCTGAAGTTGAATGGTTCTATGAAGACCTATTAGATCTTCTAGAACTAACACCAAAAAAAAGATACCTTTTTCTTTATAGGGGACTAGAATACAAAAGTAGGGAATCAAGAGATACCAGGAGTACAGGCAAGTTTGGCTTTGAAGTACAAAATGAAGTACGGCAAAGGCAAACAGTTTTGCCAAGAGAATGTACTGATCACAGCAAACACCCTCTTCCAACAACACAAGAGATGACTCTACACATGAACATCACCTGATGGTCAATACCAAAATCAAATTGATTATATTCTTAGCAGCCAAAGATGGAGAAGCTCTATTTAGTCAGCAAAAGAAAAAAAAAAAAAACACCAGGAGCTGACTGTGGTTCGGATCATGAACACCTTATTGCCAAATTCAGATTTAACTTGAAGAAAGTAGGGAAACCACTAGACCATTCAGGTATGATTTTAATCAAATCCCTTATGATTATTCAGTGGAAGTGACAAATAGATTCAAGGGATCAGATCTGATAGACAGAATGCCTGAAGAATTATGGACAGAGGTTCACAACATTGTAAAGGAGCCAGTGATCAAGACCATACCCAAGAAGAAGAAAGGCAAAATGGTTGTCTGACAAGGCCTTACAAATAGCTGAGAAAAGAAAAGAAGTGAAAAGCAAAGGAGAAAAGGAAAGATAAATCCAACTGAATGCAGATTTCCAAAGACTAGCAAGGAGAGATAAGAAAGCCTTCCTAAGTGATCAATGCAAAGAAACACAGGAAAACAACACAATTGGAAAGACTAGAGATCTCTTCAAAATTTAAAGATACAAAGGGAACATTTTATGCAAGATGCACACAATAAAGAACAGAAATGGTATGGACCTAACAGAAGCAGAAGATATTAAGAAGAGGTGGCAAGAATACACAGAAGAACTATACAAAAATTATCTTTATGACCCAGATAATCATGATGGTGTGAATACTCACCTAGAGTCAGACAACTTGTAGTGTGAAGTCAGGTGGGTCTCAGGAAGCATCACTATGAACAAAGCTAGTGAAGGTGATGGAATTCCAACTTGACTATTTCAAATTCTAAAAAATGATACTATTAAAATGTTGCACTTAATATACCATCAAATTTGGAAAACTCAATGGAAAATGTCACTTTTCATTCCAATCCTGAAGAAAAGCAATGCCAAAGAATGTTCAAACTACCACACAATTGTACTCATCTCACACATTAGCAACATAATGCTCAAAATTCTCCAAGCCAGGTTTCAACAGCACATGAGCTGCGAACTTCTAGATGTTCAAGCTGGATTTAGAAAAGGCAGAGGATCAAATTCCCAACATCTGCTAGATCTTAGAAAAAGGAAGAGAATTTCAGAAAAACATCTACTTCTGCTTCCTTGACTATGCCAAAGCCTTTGACTGTGTGGATCACAACAAACTGTAGAAAATTCATCAAGATATGGAAATATCAGACCACCTTACCTGTCTCCTGAGAAATATGTATGCAGGTCAAGAAGCAATAGTTAGAACTAGATATGGAACAACGGACTGGTTCCAAATTGGGAAAGGAGTATGTCAAGGCTGTATACTGTCACCCTGCTTATTTAACTTCTATACAAAGAACATCATGCAAAATGTTGGCCTGAATGATGCACAAGCTGGAATCAAGATTGCCGGGAGAAATATCTATAACCTCAGATATGCAGATGATACCACCCTTATGGCAGAAAATGAAGTGGACTAAAGAGCTTCTTGATGAAAGTGAAAGAGGAGAGTGAAAAAGTTGGCTTAAAATTCAACATTCAAAAAACTAAGATCATGGCATCTGGTCCCATCAATCACTTCATGGCAAACAGAAGAGAAAACAATGAAAATAGTGATGGATATTTGGGGGGCGGGGCGGGGAGGCTCTAAAAACACTGCAGATGTTGACTGCAGCTATGAAATCAAAAGATGCTTGCTCCTTGGAAGAAAAGCTATATTAACCTTCAGTTCAGTTCAGTTCAGTCACTCAGTCATGTCTGACTCTTTCTGACCCCGGAACTGCAGCACTCCAGGCATCCCTGTCCATCACCAACTCCCAGAGTTTACCCAAACTCATATCCATTCTGCCAGTGATGCTATCCAACCATCTCATCCTCTGTCATCCCCTTCTCCTCCTGCCTTCAATCTTTCCCAGCATCAGGGTCTTTTCCAATGAGTCAACTCTTCGCATGAGGTGACAAATGTATTGGAGTTTCACCTTCAACATCAGTCCTTCCAATGAACACCCAGGACTGATCTCCTTTAGGATGGACTGGTTGGATCTCCTTGCTGTCCAAGGAACTCTCAAGAGTCTTCTCCAACACCACAGTTCAAAAGCATCAATTCTTTGGCACTCAGCTTTCTTTATAGTCCAACTCTCACATCCATACATATGGATGTGGAAATATACATATATGTATATGTGTGTGTGTGTGTTTAGTCATGTACACAACTGAGAGACTAAATTGACTGAACCCAACTCATTAAGTCATTTTCCCAAAGACATTTAGTCTAGACTGTTCTAAGCTGAGACTAGAAACCAGTTGTCCTTGCTCCCACACCAATAGATGTTCCACCATCAAATGCTTCTGGCTGTAAACAAAGAAGTCAAAAGAACAGGGAGGGTGTGTTTCAAAGATGACAAGTATGAAAGGAAACAAAGTCACCTGTCAAGTCAGGGGAAGAGCTTTACAAGAAACCAGAACAGGGGTCTTGATTCAGCAGGCCCCAAGAGGCCATAAACCCCTGATAAAGCAAGAAAGGTCCAACAGCAGACACCTCTTAAGAACCCACTGAAGAGAAGCCACGCTGGAGGAGAGCAAGCTAAGGAGAAGAAAGCTGAAAATGAAGAAAGATGAGTGAAGGCAAAAAGAAATGGTAGGACCCCAACTACTCAGGGACAGAAGTAAACCACAATACTTGGCAAGTAGCAGTTTGAACCTAACTCACAAAGGCTAAGATTGCTTGTGAGGGGGCACAGTTTCCATACAGACTCAGAAGAAAATGTGGCTAATAGCACAGCTGAGGACTGAGTCCTCTCCTACCTCTGATCCAACCACCTTTATTAAGGGCTCCCCTCAGCCTTTTTGGAGAAGGAAAATGGCAATCCATTCCAGTTTTCTTGCCTGGAAAATCCCATGGACAGAGGAGCCGGTGGGTTAGTCCATGGGTTCACAAAGAGTTAGACATGACTTAGCACCTGAACACTTGGTCTTTTTATGGGGTAATGCAAACCCTCAGGTCTTATCATTAGAGTTCAATGAGGTCTACCTAGAAACCAATTATTCACACCTGAGAATACTTTTAAAAGAAGCAGATCAAGGGATTATCTAATTATCTTGATATTTTTGAAGCATTAGAGAAAAGCAGTGATCTAAAGAAGCTTTCCTTTTACTTTGTTCCTCTCTATCATGTATTAAAATCATGAAATCAAGAGTGGTCTATAAAACTACTTTTAATCTGTGCCAGGAAAAACAAAGATCTAATAAGGGCGGTGAGAACAGATGACTTCTTCTGGAATGTTTAGGGCTTCGAGAGAGATGTCTTGGGTTTTCAGACACCTCAACATTTTCTCTGCTATGTCCTTCCTCTGAATATTTTGACTTTACTGGAACTTAGAAGCCTTATTTTTGGTTTCTCTAATAACTTGGACTATTGAAAAAGCAAGAGAGTTCCAGAAAAACATCTACTTCTGCTTTATTGACTATGCCAAAGCCTTTGACTGTGTGGATCACAATAAACTGTGGAAAATTCTTAAAGAGATGGGAATACCAGACCACCTGACCTGTCTCTTGAGAAACCTGTATTCAGGTCAGGAAGCAACAGTTAGAACTGGACATGGAACAACGGACTGGTTCCAAATTGGGAAAGGAGTACGTCAAGGCTGTATACTGTCACCCTGCTTATTTAACTTATATACAGAGTACATCATGAGAAACGCTGAGCTGGAAGAAGCACAAGCTGGAATCAACATTGCCATGAGAAATATCAATAACCTCAGATGTGCAGATGACACCACACTTATGGCTGAAAGTGAAGAAGAACTAAAGAGCCTCTTGATGAAAGTGAAAGAGGAGAGTGAAAAAGTTGGCTTAAAGCTCAACATTCAGAAAACTAAGATCATGGCATCTGGTCCCATCACTTCATGGCAAATAGATGGGGAAACAGTGGAAATAGTGTCAGACTTTATATTTTTGGGCTCCAAAATCACTGCAGATGTTGACTGCAGCCATGAAATTAAAAGATGCTTACTCCTTGGAAGGAAAGTTATGGCCAACCTAGACAGCATATTGAAAAGCAGAGACATTGCTTTGCCAACAAAGGACCATCTAGTCAAGGCTATGGTTTTTCCAGTAGTCATGTATGGATGTGAGAGTTGGACAGTGAAAAAGGCTGAGCACCAAACAATTGATGCTTTTGAACTATGGTATTGGAGAAGACTCTTGAGATTCCCTTGGACAGCAAGGAGATCCAACCAGTCCATCCTAAAGGAGATCAGTCCTGGGTGTTCATTGGAAGGACTGATGTTGAAGCTGAAACTCCAATACATTTGTCACCTCATGCGAAGAGTTGACTCACTGGAAAAGACCCTGATGCTGGGAACGATTGGGGGCAGGAGGAGAAGGGGACAACAGAGGATGAGATGGCTGGATGGCATCACCTACTCAATGGACATGGGTTTGGTAGACTCCAGGAGTTGGTGATGGACAGGGAGGCCCGGCGTGCTGCAGTTCATGGGGTCGCAAAGAGTTGAACACGACTGAGTGACTGAACTGAATAATTTGGAAACCCTGCTCTAAAGAAGATCAGAAATTTTATATCAAGTATTTCTGAGAATACTAATCAAGTCAAACTTTTTTTAATTTGTTATCCAGTTTTGCCAGCAAAAGACAGCAGCAGACTTCTGGACATTATTTAGATGTTAATTTGTAAACTAGAAAAACCACTGAATTTAGATGTTTGGATTTTTTTCTCACCTTTTAAAAGACTAAATCATGGAATCTGATTCTCTTTTATTCTTCTAAGCAAAGCAATCTGCCAGTGCTTTTCTGAAAGACCCTAACCATAAGAAGAAATATTGAAAACAATTAGAGGAAAGTGGACTTAAAATTTGAGCTTAGTAGAATGTGTGTATCAACTCTCGCAGGAAATCTCAGAAGTAGTATTAAAAATTCCAGTCATTGCGTTTTTCAGAGAACAGAACAGCATGTAGTTATTTATTGATCACACTTTGTAGGGGGCATACAGAGCATACAAAAGGCTCCTTTTGTTTATGATATGGATTCTCCCAGTGTTCAGAAGCCTTCCTTCCAACAGCATCATTTCGGTTTGTCCAAACTTCTCACGGGAACAACGGGATCTCTACTTAAAGCCTCTCATGAACAGAACCACGGGGCCATGATCATGCTGCTTTTCCCCTTAGAATCAGAGCCCTGCAGATCCTGTTCTATCTGTTCTTCCCCCAGCCTCCCGTTCTTTCAGCAGGCAGATACCTCCCAGAAGGAAACCAGATGCCAGGCCTGTGGGGGACTGGAGCTGCATAAGCCAAGCTGCAGGGGTTGGAAAGCAGAAGAGCTGCACAGCTCACCCCAGCCCTAGCGCTGTCTTGGATGTCAAGAAGCATGTGCACCGTCCAGCAGGGAAACCCATCGGGCTGAGAGAGGGAGCTAGCTGCACAGACAGGGAACGTTGCCAAACATTTGAGCGTGCTCTCGTCTGCGGACAGAGGGCTGGCTTGCTCACTGTGCTGCCTATTCTGTTACTGGCAACATGCTGTCTGTGGAATGTTGTGGCCCGAAAGGGTTTTGTGGTCTCTACTGAGATAAGGGTTCTGGATTGAAGCCTGTGAGGTTTTCTGTCCCAATTCTTCCGACTCAAAATCAATTGTGTGGATTTCTCACTCTGGACTGAAAACGTAAAAGCAATGCCATGCTCTGGCACCATGAGTTTGTTTCAAAATTTTTTCGGTATTTACCAGTGCCATCCTGACCAGTTTACACTGAGATGGTACCTCCATCAGCTTGCATTCCTGAGTGACCATGTGGACCAGGGTCCCCAGGGTCAGATTTGCACATGAGCCATAAGCAGCTTTGAGGTTAATCAAGATATTATGCTTGTTTAATCCACAGCAAGACCTGGCCTATCGTGAGTAGGCTGACTTGAACCAGGGGTTGGGAGTTCAAATGCTTTCAAAATAAATCTTCAGGCCTCTCCTCCCCCTTCCACATGCCCTGGCCTTCCACAGGACACTTCTCACTTTGCTGTGGCACAATGCTGAAATACTCAAGATCAACCTCCTTCACAGATGTAGAGATGGATACGAGCCAGATATGAGTTTGACACCCTTCCTTTCTATGATCCCTACTGTTTGTAACAAAGCAGGTAGGTTTATGTAAGTCGGTGTGATGGCAGAGACTGACAATGCAGGGCTAGCATCCTAAAGCACTCTGGTAGGTAGGGCTAGTCCAGAGTCTGTGAGGATAACAATGATGTTTCTAACTTGGAGAGATAGATCGATCGATAGATCAATCAATAGAGTGATAGATTGATTCTATTGATTCTGTTTCTCTGCAGACTGTTGACACTGAGATACATGACTAAGCTTAAAGTCAAACTGGGAGGGTTCTACAATATTATACAGCAAAGGCTGTAGGTATAAACATTAAGGTCCTTTTTGCAGCTACTATGGGTGGCAAAGATAGAACCCCCTTTTCCTACATCTGTTTCCAACTACTTAAAGATGAGTAAGTAAAGGCATCAGCTGCTGTGCAAAGGGCAGGAGGGGCTGTCAACCCAGGAGAAGGGGAAATACTCGGATCACCTTTCCCACCCCCAGGGATAACTGGTGGCCTCTGTACAGACTCAGGCATAGGTCTCATCCACCTCATGGGGTCGCTGAGTCTGAGAGAGGCAGCACGTAACAACCCATTACTAGAAATTTTAAAACATTTTAGTTCTCTGGAAGTGTAACCCTTATGACTGTTTTTCAACAGTCATGTATTTTCAAATACATTTTAGGACTCCACAGTGTATGAGAGCAAGGAACTGCCTAAAACCAATCCCCTTTTACCAGATAGTGTCTGGATCACACAAATATTACCTAGACCTTCAATGTGTTTTATCCTTTGGTATGAAAGGATAACATGGTAAGGTAAATAAAGCAGATACTGATGATCCATTTTACATATGAGGAGATATAAAGACATTAAACAACCTGCCAAAGTCTGAAAGCTTATTATCAGCAGAACTAAGAAAGGATTGCAGGTACCTGACTCTGGACAGGACGCTTCTCAAAGCATCACATGCCACTTATTGAGTCACTTAAAACATTAGAGTATGCCCAAGGCCAGCCTCCTGTGTGGTAAGTGCCAGAACCATTCTTCTAAAACCCTTGCTCAGGCACTGGGTTAACAAAGATTTCAGGTCAGTTCAGTCGCTCAGTTGTGTTGGACTCTTTGCAACCCCATCAACCGCAGCACACCAGGCTTCCCTATCCATCACCAACTCCCGGAGTCTACTCAAACTCATGTCCACTGAGTCGGTGATGCCATCATCTCATCCTGTGTCATCCCCTTCTCCTCCTGCCTTCAATCTTTCCCAGCATCAGGGTCTTTTCCAATGAGTTAGCTCTTTGCATCAGGTGGCCAAAGTATTGGATTTTCAGCTTCATCATCAGTTCTACCAATGAACGCCCAGGACTGATCTCCTTTAGGGTGGACTGGTTGGATGGATCTCCTTGCTGTCCAAGGGACTCTCCAATACCACAGTTCAAAAGCATCCATTCTTCGGTGCTCAGCTTTCTTTGTCCAACTCTCACATCCATACATGACTACTGGAAAAACCATAGCCTTGACTAGATGAACCTTTGAGCACTTTTCCCCTTCTCTGTGCCAGGCAGTGTGCTATGTTCGGGAGATACACTGGTTAACCAAATGAGACCCAGTGCCTATCCTAAGAAATGCATGCTCTAGTGGGAGGAGGGATGGGGAGAAGACTTTAATCAAATATTCACATGAACATACAGATACACACAGCAAGAAGGAGGCAACTGGGAGGCCCTGGGCTAGGCAGAAGGTAGGGACAGTTTTCTTGAGGAGCAGTGATGCAGATATGATCTAAAGAACAAACTGGAGTTATTAAGATAGAGAAGGTGTTACAGGCAGAGGGTCTAGAATACACAAAGCCCTTATCCTGGGAAGAAGCAAAGTAAACACAAGGGATGAAGGAAGTAAGTGGACCAGAGGAGCTTGTGAAAGGCTAGACTGTATTAAACAGGCAGAGGCAGATCTTGGGGAGTCTGAAGGACATTTTAAAGAACTGTACTTTATCCAAAGAGAAAAAGTAAGACTTGAAGGTTGGTAAGTCAGGGGCTACCCTCCATATCATTAGGCCTGGATCAGCTGCCACTAAGAAAAGAAGTTTTTGCTTTCTGGGCAGTTCATTATAACCCTGGAAGAGCAGACAGGCTTTTTAAATTTGATCACAAAACTTACACCCTTCCCTAAAGAGTCCCCATGCCATGCTCACAAACCTGAACTCATTTCCATGCCATTCTTATCCTTCCAAGATGATACAAGATAGCAAGAAACACGGCAGAGAGCAAGGCAGAGATATAGTCTGGATCTCAGCTGTGCCACAGGTGATGACCAAGACACACTGCCAAGCTCTGTATTTTACCTGCTTTTATGTGCAAGGCAGCTCCCCTTGGGGGCCGGAAATAGTTCTGTGCTCAAAGTGGGGATGAAAGGAGAAGTCTGGGGCAGATTGACAATCCACGCAATCACATTTTTAAATGTTATAGACTTTCTCTGGTAATTGAATCTAGTTCTCCATATGATCTGAGTTTTTGTTCAAAATTTTAACTCACAGAGGTGGGGGTGTGGAAGTCCTTGGTAATCCCATGATTCATTGGTGAAATAAGAAAGCTATGGTACATATACACAATGGAATATTACTCAGCATTAAAAAAAAATTCATTTGAAGCAGTTCTACTCAGGTGGACGGAACTGGAGCCTATTATCCAGAGTGAAGTAAGCCAGAAGGAAAAACAACAATACAGTATACTAACGCATATATATGGAATTTAGAAAGATGGTAACGAGAACCCTGCATGCGCAACAGCAAAAGAAACGCAGATGTATAGAACAGACTCGTGGACTCTGTGGAAGAGGGCAAGGGTGGGATGTTATGGGAGAATGGCATTGAAACATGTTAATTATCATATGTGAAATCAATCACCAGCCCAGGGCTGATGCTCGGGGCTAGTGCACCGAGATGACCCAGGGGGAGGGAATCGGGAGGGAGGAGGGAAGGGGGTTCTGGAGGGGGAGCATATGTAAACCCATGGTGGTTTCATGTCAATGTATGGCAAAACCAACACAATAAAGTAAAGAAAATTTTAAAAAATAAAAAAAGAAGCTGCCAATGAAATATGAGGAACACAGAAAGACAATAGAAGACATTAAAAATATGTTGTCTATCCTGCACTCCAAAGTAATTTTTAAATGGTAATCATGCCCAGATTTGAAGTTAGGGGCTGGTGCACAGGGATGACCCAGAGAGAGGGAATCGGGAGGGAGGAGGGAGGGGGGTTCTGGAGGGGGAACACATGTATACCCATGGCGGATTCATGTCAATGTATGGCAAAACCAACACAATAAAGTAAAGAAAATTTTTTTTTAAAATGGTAATTACACCTTTAAAGAGTATCTACTTGGTATGAAAAAGAACTTTGGATGAATGTGGAGCTCTTCATCTGACTTCAATTGATATACAGGGATAATAGTCAGGAAAAATTTCTGAAGCTTGTATCGCTTGACTGAGTGTTGGTCTGTTTCTGAACTTTAAAAGGATTTTCTAATCTTTTGCTTCCCAGGAGTTAAGCAGAGAAACTATTACAGGTGATGGAGGTAAAAGAGAGGAGATAAAAACATTTAAGTACCCTGTAGAAAGTGCCCTCAAGTCCAGACTAGGTCAAGTTTACAGTCTGTGGTGAAACAGGGATTTAAGTCACAAACCTCCAAAAAGAAATTTTCTAGTCTCTTTACTTCTGGATCACTCAGTAGCATCTGGTGGTTACTCTGAATAGCTGATACCATGTAAGAACCTCCATCTTTATCTATACCATCAACAACAAAATAAGTTTGCTGTGTGCTTGGCGTTATGTTAAATGCTGCTATACTTAAATGATTAGCACTGTAAAATAGTTTTAGAAAAAGATATTTATGATCATTCTCAAGTAAATGCTCAAATGATTTAACTAGCCTATTAAGCAGGATCATTCATTATGAATCTATTAGATTTGCATAAAATACACTCTACCGCTACCACTCTCACAGATACAATGGCAACATCCTTTGAACTAAGGCCCATAAGTTGCCTTAATGGGTTGCATGAAAATTTTAATGGCCCAGAACTTGGCCACTAACATTTACTACGTAGACAGATGTTGAGTGCCGCTAATGAGAAGACTGTTGGATACTCAGTTTGTAATGCCCTTTGCTTAAATTTTGCAATTAACATACAAGTCATTGTTTAGCAGTTTTGATCTCTCTCTTTAAAAAGGATTTTATATTAACCAAGGCAGTTAATTTTCTTCCACAACGACTTCAGATGCACCTTAGACCTCATCTCCTTCTACTCTTCTCCCTCTTCACTTCAAGAAAACCATGCTGACCTCCTTGATGATCTTGAAAACTACCAGCCTCCTCAGGACCTTTACACTTGTGCAAACTCTGCCTGGAACACAGTAACTCTGGGTCTCAGAGAAGCAGACACCAAAGTAGTATTAGACATGCAAGAGATGTACTGGGAGAAATGCCCATGAGGGAAAGAAGAAAGGGGCCGGAGGAGGCTGGGGGAACTGCCAAACCACAGTGCAGATCTGATCCCTGTGATGAGCAGAGAGAAGGAAAGAGAGGGAGAGAAGGAAGGGAAGGAAAGAAGGAAGAAAAGGATGGGGAGGAAGGAAGTAAGGAAATATGTTTTGCATTTTCTTAGCTAGTCTCATTTTTTTTCTTTCTTTACCTCCAATTTTATTAAGAAGTAACTGACAAACAGCACTGTATAATTTTCATCATTGATGTTTTAAAATGCCTATCTCATGCTGTCAATAACACTGATTTTTTAAAATATCTATCAATTTGATAGGCTAAAATATTTGTATCTTATGAATTTATATACCTCATTATTTATGTTTTTGAGCCTAGTGCTCATTAACCTTTTTTTATTCTTTTTAGTGAAATATCTGGTTTTCCAATAGGTTGGAGAAGGAAATGGCAACCCACTCCAGTGTTTTTGCCTGGAGAATCCTAGTGACAGAGGAGCCTGGTGGTCTGCCGTCTATGGGGTCACACAGAGTCAGACACGACTGACATGACTTAGCAGCAGCCAATAGGTTGGCCAAAAAGTTCATTTGGGTTTTTCCATAGCAGCTTATGGAAAAACCTGAACAAACTTTTTGGCCAACAAAATACTTGGACAATCTTCCTATAGAAAGTTTTTTTTTTTTAATTAACACTCTTATAGCACTAATATGTATTTTGCATATATACATAATTAATATTAGTAATATATACTATATATGTGAAAATGAAAGTGTTAGTTGCTCAGTTGTGTCTGACTCATCGTGACCCCATGGACTGTAGCCCACCAGGCTTCTCTGTCCATAGAATTCTCCAGGCAAGAATACAGGGATGGGTAGCCATTCCCTTCTCCAGGTGATCTTCCCGACCTAGGGATCTATCCTGGGTCTCCTGCATTGGCAGGCAGATTCTTTACCCTCTGAGCCACCAGGGAAGCTCCATATATTATATACACACATACATATACACACATACATATGGGCAGAAGATCTAAACAGACATTACTTCAAAGAAGACATACAGATGGCCAGTACACACATGAAAAGACACTCAAGGTCGCTAATTATTACAGAAACGCAAACCAAAATTACAACTAGATATGACCTCACACCAGCCAGAATAGCTATCATCAAAAAATCCACAAGTAATAAGCGCTGGAGAGGGTGTGGAGAGAAGAGAACCCTCTTGCACTATTGGTGGAAATGTAAATTGATACATCCACCATGAAGAACAGTATGAAGTCTCCTTATAAAGCTAAAAAAGAGCTACCATATGACCCTGAAATTCCATTCCTGGGCATATATCTGGAGAAAAACATGATCCAAAGGGATATATGCAGCCAAATGTTCATTGCAGCACTGTTTAAAATAGCCAAGACATGGAAGCAACTTAAATGTCCATCAGCACATATACAACGGAATGCTACTCAACGATTAAAAGGAATGAAATAATGCCATTTGCAGCAACATGGATGGACTTAAAGAGTGTCATAAAGAATGAAGTAAGACAGAGAAGGAGACATATCATATGACATCACTTCTATGTGGAATCTAAAAAGGAATGTTACAAATGAACTTACTTACAACACAGAAAGATTTGCACAAACTTAGAAAACAAACTCATGGTTGACAGGGGGAAGGAATAGTTAGGGAGTTTGGGATGGACATGTACATACTGCTATATTTAAAATGATAACCAACTAAGACCTATTGTAGAGCACATGGAACTCTGCTCAATGTTATATGGCAGCCTGGATGGGAGGGGCTTTGAGGGAAAATGGACACATGTATATTCATGGCTGAGTCACTTCGCTGTTCACCTGAAATTATCACAACATGATTAACAGCTATAATAGTCACAGGCATATTCACAGCTATACCCCAAAACAAAATAAAGAATTTTAAAAAAATAAAATAAAAATTTTAGCTCCCAAAACTACGAGAGAACACATTTCTTTTGTTTTAAGCCATGAGGTTTTTGGTTATTTGTAACTGCCACCAGAGGAAACCATGTGTGTGTGTTCATGTACATATACATGCACACACATATATACCTGTTTATTTATGTGTGTATCTGTCAGACTAGCACATATTAGTGTAACTCAACTTTACTGCTTCACCTTCTTGTTCTCCAACTGAAGTTAAAAAATAACCTCCTGGAAAATATCCTTCTAGCTCTTGGTTTTTTTTTTATACAACTTGCTCTACTTAAATATTTAAATACAATCTAAAATTAAACTTCACTATGCGCCTTTCCTAGGTGTCAGTTGCCTATTTTTGACCTAATAAAGTGATGTGTCTGTCCTGTGTTGTTCTTGTTCCATTAACATTCCACAATCAGTGGTGTTTACAAGCTCAAAAAAAAGAAATCACAAATTAAAGAAAATTAAAATGTGTTTCTGTCCTGAAGATTTTATTCTTCTGTAAAGCATTTTCATAGATAAATACAAGTCCATAGGCTTTCATATACTGTGTCATCTCTGGGTCCTACACAACATTGATTCCCTCCTCTAGGTCCCATATTTTTATATATTTCTATACCACTAGATTATGAGACCCTTGAGAGAGTTTTACACTTCCTTGAGTCCAGTGGTGGCACTGGTCCCAGGACCTACTTGGTGCTCAACAAACACTTATTAAATTAACTCTGAAAACTGTGAAATAAATCAAGTGCCTGTTCATTAAAACATCCCATAATGGCTAACAAACACATGAAAAGATGCTCAACATCACTCATTATCAGAGAAATGCAAATCAAAACCACAATGAGGTATCACTTTACACCAGTCAGAATGGCTGTAATCCAAAAATCTACAAGCAATAAATGCTGGAGAGGATGTGGAGAAAAGGGAACTCTCTTACACTGTTGGTGGGAATGCAAACTAGTACAGCCATTATGGAAAACAGTGTGGAGATTCCTTAAAAAACTGCAAATAGACCTGCCATATGACCCAGCAATCCCACTGCTGGGCATATACACCGAGAAAACCAGAATTGAAAGAGCCACGTGCACCCCAATGTTCATCGCTGCATTGTTTACAATAGCCAGGACATGGAAGCAACCTAGATGCCCATCAACTGACAAATGGATAAGAAAGCTGTGGTACATATACACAATGGAATATTACTCAGCATTAAAAAAAAAAATTCATTTGAATCAGTTCTACTCAGGTGGACGGAACTGGAGCCTATTATCCAGAGTGAAGTAAGCCAGAAGGAAAAACAATAATACAATATACTAACGCATATATATGGAACCTAGAAAGACGGTAAGGAGAACCCAGCATGCGAGACAGCAAAAGGAAAGCAGATGTATAGTACAGACTCGTGGACTCTGTGGATGAGGGCAAGGGTGGGATGATATGGGAGAATGGCATTGAAACATGTTAATTATCTTATGTGTAATCAATCACCAGCCCAGGATTGATGCTCGGGGCTGGTGCACCGAGATTTCCCAGGGGGAGGGAGGAGGGAGGGAGGAGGGAGGGGGCTTCTGGAGGGAGAGCATATGTAAACCCATGGCGATTTCATGTCATTGTATGGCAAAACTAATAAAATATATATATATATATAAAACATCCCATAAGCGCTAAATCTAGACTGTACATCACCATTTGGAAGATCACAAATGTAAATATATAGAGTTGAAGGTGATTTGCAAAAGATTTGTAGGTAAATTGTACATTCAGAGACCATGCAGATTTCTCTTTGGCAATTGTGAGTGAAATTCTATTCATCACAGTCCACAACATGGCTGTAAGGCATAAGTAACAACCTTTTTCATCCTTGCTAGTGAAAAGCATTATCTACTCCAGACTTGGTTTATGTTTTCTTACAGCAAAAGTTTGGACTGGCAACACAGATTGAATCCTTCTCCCACGCAATCTACACACCAAACACTGAAGCTGACTATATCAGTATTATGGTGGTTGTTTGATTATGAGGAGAGAAGCACTGTGAGAGAAATAGAAATAAATTCTGCATCTGACTTTAGGAGAAAGCTGTTACAATCAATTAAAAGAAACATCAACAGCTAGCAGGTACTGTGATCTTCATAGTGTTACTGCCTTCCACTAATCTTCCAGAGAGGTAACTCTGGGATGCTGTGCTCAAACTACTTAAAGCCATTCATCTCCAAGAAGTTGTGACAAAGGGCATTGAAACATGTTAATTGTCATGTGTCTAATCAATCGCCAGCCCAGGATTGATGCTCGGGACTGGTGCAGTGAGATTTCCCGGGGGGGAGGGAGGAGGGAGGGGGGACCCGGAGGGGAAGCATATGTAAACCCATGGTGATATGATGACAATGTATGGCAAAAACAATAATAATAATAAAAAAAAGAAGTTGTGACAGTTACCTTGCTATTTTCTTCCCAGTCCTCAAGGGGAAATTTAATCAAGATTGTCAGAGCTTGAAAGAAAAGGGGGAAAATACACACAATCAAGCTACTCTTCAATAACCAGATAAAACCACCAAGAATTAATCAAAACTTAACTTGAAATCCTTCCAGAACTGCAAAACTCTCACAGTATCCCAGAGATAGACGACCCCATGAATTCTGATGTATGCAGCACACTGGTTTGATAAAATGGTGATGTTTTCCTGCCGTAAGTGGTATAATTCACTATGCATCATATGCCTTCCTTTAATAAGATCCCTGTTTCACACTCAGCCAGGCATTTCTCACAAACTGCCATCTTCATAGGCCAACTGCTCTGCTGATTCAGCTCTCTACTGCAGTGGGTCAGGCTGCCACCAGCTGCCGTTTTGTCATGACACAAGCTAATGATCTGGTGCTTTCTTGCATGTTGAGGTTAATAGATAACTAATATATTTTAGCACATTCATTATGGCCAGTTTTCCACTAAGAAAAAAAACACACATTGGGTTGTTCTGCTTTGACAAATGTGGTGCTACATCGTGAAGGCTGATTAAAATCAATACTTCTGTGGAAAATTACATACAAGATGTATTAGTATCCAGGATACTCTGATAAGAATGCTTCTTATTCTCAATTCTGCTCTCACCCCAGCTGCTCAAAAAAAAGTCATACTACAACTGGATGTGATTATTCCTAAGGAATTCAGTGTTTTTTCAACTGACAGATTAGAGTTACTCATCAGTTTGGCCATAGCTTGTCATTTAAGACAAGGTGAATTTTAGTTTAGTTTGGAGAGTAATGTTAGCTAATGAGGAACTGCAAGAAATTGAAAACATTCTGAAGTCATATTTTATGTCCAATCAAAATTTCAGAAAGCCTCCAGAAATTCAATGGCATAAACTTTCTCAACTGAAACAACAAGAGAGCAAAGAAAAAGCAGAGAGCAATAATTCAGTAGAGGAGGAAAGCAAAATTGGAGATGACCATGAGATGTAAATCCTGTGCAAATGTGCAGACAACTGGGGAAGAACTTCGGGCTTTGCACTGGTACAGAAGACAGACATACACAAATATTAGTCAGATATTAAGGGAAATGACCCAAACTAGCAGCAGCCTTATTTTTAGGCAAGTGTTATAATTCCCTGCCCAGTAAGTACCAGTTTAGTATTATTATTTCCATTTCACAGAAGAGGAACATAATCAAAGAGGCTCAGTAAGTACCAAAATTAGAATTCAAGCTCAGGTTTGCTTGATCCAAGGCTTGGCTCTTTCCAGCCTATGTTGGCCCACATTCCCTAACACCCATTGGCAGAATTATTCACTATATACTCTATGGCAGGGGTCCCCTCCCCAGACTCCAGGATCTAATGCCTGATGATCTGAGACAGAGTTGATGCAATAATAATAGAAATAAAGTACACAATAAATGTAATAGGCTTAAATCATCCTGAAACCATCCTCCCTCCTACGGTCCATAGAGAAATGCTCTTCTACGAACCCATTCCTGGAACCAAAAAGGTTGGAGACAACTGCTCTATATTCTCAAATTTTCTCTTTGATTGTTTTGTGGTGGTATTTATTGGTTTCATCATTTTTGGCTTTTATATCTTTGCAGCAGTTCTTATCACTCTGTGTGACAGTTTATCTCCTAACATGACTGTCTCTCATGGGAGCTGAAGCTCCCGGAAGACAAGACATATTTTAGTGGCATATTCTCATCACTTAGCAGTACCTGGAACATAGTTGGTACTCAATAAAGGCTTGTGTGCCTTGTTACATCATTCATACATTAGCATTTATTAAGCTCTCTGTACATGTCAGACACAGAGGATGGAGCAGTAAACAAAAGCAGACAGAAGACCCTGCTCCCAATCAGTGAGCAGAAAACATCACCCAAATCATCACATAAACTAAAACACATTGCATAGCCCACTGAGGTGTGTGCTATGTCACAGAGGAACAGCCAACTTCAAGAGTACAGGACAGTTTGGAGAATCCAGGAAGGATTCTAAAGAAAAGGATTCATGAGTGAGCAGTCAAGAATGAGTAGATGGGTAAAAATTCCTGGCAATCCCTCAGCAGGAAATGGCACAGCAAGCCTAGAATCATAGGAGGATCAGTGTGGCTGGAGGGCAAAAATGGAGAGGGAAATAGGTAAGCATGAAGAGATAGCACTGTATCACAGAAAAGCACACTCTTCTCATTAACCAGAAGCCATCTATAGAGACTTCTGCGAAGAAAAAATCCATGATTGCTCATTCCAGTCCCAAAATGTTTGGAGCAGCTGTCCATTTTCTTTCCAAGCTCCCTTTAAAAAAATTGCTCAACTTATTATATACGTAACACACCATTAGCACTGGACTGTCCAGACCAGGGACTGTCAGCAGCAACTTCTCTGACCACTGGAGAGTCAGGGGCACTGCTGAAGCAGTAGTACCTGAAAGGAGGAGGCTGAGAAGGCAAGTTTCCTGTAAATGAGGCTGCAAGGAAACTCCTTGTCTACAGCGCTGGTGCTAAAACTATGCATTCAACTGATTATCTGAAAAATAATATCAGTGATTAGCAAAGTGAAGTGAAAGTCACCCAATTGTGTCCACTCTTTGCAACCCCATGGACTATAGCCTGCTAGGCTCCCCTGTCCATGGAATGTTCCAGGCAAGAATACTGGAGTGAGTGCCATTTCCTTCTCCAGGGGATCTTCCTGGACCAGGGATCAAACCCATGTCTCCTGCATTGGCAGGCAGATTCTTTACCACTAAGCCACCAGCCCTAAGGTGACCCAATATCAGCCTGAAAATAGCAGATCCCTCACCTTTCAAGCAGGTGCTGGCATCAGGTAACTGGGCCAGCCATTCTATCAGATGCATCCCACAAGGGAGAAGTCAGCTCTACTCTCTGAAGGTGCTTGCTGTAGCCAGTGTGGGAAGAAATCAATGAGTACAATGCAAAGACCTGCGTGTTGAGTAGTTAAAGTTTATTGGGTTTTTTACCCCCAATTAAGTGTGTTTGTAGTGATCCCATCAGCAGAAACTGCCAGTACACTGAATCACCATGCATTACCTGATATGGTATTTCCATTTTGCTCTGCTAACAAAAACTAGAGTTTAATTTCCAGGGACATCTCAGCACAGAGGCTCCAATGGAATGATTACTTTCTTTTTTTTTTCCTGTTCATTCTTTAGAAACTCATTTTTAGATTGGTCTAAAGACATATTGCACCAAATCTTAAAGACAAAGGACACTGGATGTTAAGAAAGAGGTCCACCCCAGTATTTACAATCTGGTGCAGTTACTTGTCTTCTTCTGTGTACTGTGGTTACTTTCTTAGGAATGAAGAACTAGCAACTCATGTCCATAAGGATAAATCATAAGCAGAGAAAAAATTATTTAAGAAAATCATAAGGAGTTACGGTAGCATTAAGGCATCTCTACATTTACATGAAGTTGAAAGACAGAATAGGGTGAGGATAGATTAATAAAGAGTATCCTGCATGGTTAGCAATAAAAAATGCTTTTTCATAGACATTAGTGGGGTTTATTTTGATTGGCTTTTTATTAGTGGTTATAATTCTATTTCCTGGATCAATGAGTCCAAAATTGGATATTAGCAACCACAGGGGTACAGTAATTCAGGTAACTCTTGAGGATAAGCAATTAAAATAGATTAGGAAATGGCTTTTTTTCATAGCTGTGGGCTAAAGTATCCAGAACCAGGTTGCTCTCAGGCCCTGCTATGAAACCAAAACGGCTGCTGTTCAGCTGGGAAGAGGGGTCTTTCCATACTCCATTTTTGGCCCTTATTCTCTCTGCTTCACTTCCTTTTGGTCTCCTGGAAATGAATTCAATTTGTTCACCCTAAGGAACTGAGAGCTATTAACAGCTTAATATGTTATCTCTCCCACTGGTATTTGCACTTTGATCGAGAATAATGCCTTAACTCAGAAGAGTGAACTGCTTGGGCAGTGAACTGAATGGAAGGGATCAGGGTTCAGGATAGGCAGGTACATAGCCCCATGTTGCTCACTGGGCCAGCTTATGGATCAGGTCAGAGAGGACCCAGACCAGGGATTCTCTAAGTGCAGCCCAGTGAGGCCCTGAGAGACTGTCAGTGGTTACACGAGGCCAAAACTACTTTCATAATAATACTAAGATGTCATTTGCCCTTTTACTCTTGTTTTCTCAAAAACATGGTGGAGTTTTCCAGAATCTTCATGATGGGGAATATCACAACCTATTGAACACAGAAACAGGAGAATTCAGATGCCTATTAAATCACATTTTAAGAAGACTTGCAAAGATGTAAAACAATGCTTGTTTGAATTATTTTTAGCTTTGGAATCTTAAAATGCCTAGTAAAATAATTTTAATCAAAAATTCAATGAAATTTTTAAAACAAATAAATGTCAATACATTTAAATTTAAAATCTTAAATAAAATTTAAAGATTATAAACACAATTTTTAAAATTTTTTGATGTATTTTGTGCCAGCAATTTTTCTTATGCTGCGTATTATATAGTTTTGATTATATAGTTTTGATTGTATTATACAGTTAACTAGTATTACATAGTTTTGATTATAGTTGTTTTCATGGAAAATAACTAGTTTCCTGTTATTTTCCACTTATTTTTGGAATAAGTGCTCAACATATTAAACACATTTTTAAATGTTGTTAAATGTTGTATGACATTCCATTGTATGAATATGCCATCTTTTACTATTTATTTTGTTAAATATTTAAGTTTATCATTCCCTCTTAGAAATAGTGGTGATAAACATCTTATGTGTCAACTTAGGAACTAAAAAATATTTAATAGAAATTTGAATCTCTAACGTGCATTTTAAGTGGAATGCCTTAAATATATTGAGGTTGTCTATGTTATAGTACACAGAAACATCAAAAATATAGATTTTTAGCCCAAATGTTTAGGTAATACCATCATATATGGGACGATGTTCTCATTTTTAAATTCTCATGGTAGTCTCAGAATTTATTGTATATCTACCAAGGTATTTTGGATTACTATGTCAAGTCAACCTTACTAATAGGCAGTTTTTTTTAATTGTAATTAATGTCTACATGAGCAACTTTGTAAAAGTTCTGGATATAATTCTTAGTTTAAAATGGAACATCAGACACTGAACGAAAGTTCAAATTAGCTGATGATAAAATGAGTGTGGGAAAGCTTTAACCAGCTGAGCAAAAGGGCAGAAAAATTAATTAGAATAACATCAGTGAGTGGGTGTGATTCCATCAGGAGACAAGCACAACCTAACTGAAAAATAAGGCATCAGTTAAAACAAACCTATTACAGGAAGGCAAAGAAAATCATGTATGGCATCACCCAGCAAAATGAACATGTGACAAATGTGATATATATGATAGTATTTGCACTACTCTCTCTCCCGATTAGACATGGATTATCCAGAAAACAAAGATCCCATAATACAGACTTAACAGAAAGCCTCAGTATCAGGAAACCCACTTCAAAGTCATCCCGATGAACAATCTAATCTCATGGCCCACCCATGCTGACATTAAGGCAGCACAGCAAAAAGGTGACCCCAAAGAAATGGGCAGAGGAAATGGCACTGTTTTGTCATCATTTTCCTTGGAGAAACAAGGATGCATGACATTTTATTAATAGGCACAATCTCCTTATGTAAGTAACCTGGTAAAAGGTAATAGGGTGATTTCATGCTCTGCTGAAAAGAAGTGGGATGGCTTTCTACCCTAAAGCCCTTGGTGCTTTTTCAAGCACAGCATGGAGCATATTTGCTATTTCTTTATCACAGACAGAACCTCAGTGATGTAAAAGAGTTGATCCAGCTTCCTGCAGAAAGTCTGTTTATTACGTACACTGTTGATTTTGTATACTCTAGGGCCTATTGGTTCAACAGTCATAACCAATATGGATACTGACTGGTGGAGTTGCAAAGATAGCTGTCTTGGTTCTTTCATACCTTTGGGTTATATCACAACATGCTAATTAATGCAAGACCACAGATGAGTGTCTTGTCGGGTTGACCTGATACCTCCTACAGTGTGAAATCTCCTTACAAAGATCTTGAGAAAAGATGTCAACAATCTCAAAGTTCTGATGGTTTGGAGAAGGAAATGGCAACACACTTCAGTATTCTTGCCTGAAAAATGCCATGGACAGAGGAACCTGGGGGGCTAGAGTCCATGAGGTCTCAAAGAGTTGTAAACAACTAAGTAACTAAGCACTCATCATTAAGTCCTGGAGGTTTACATTCCATCCTGTTTTCATTCACAACTTCCATTTACTCACTCAATTCACAAATATATACTGAATGACTAGTGTGTACCAAGTACTTCTAGGCTGTAAGCTAAACAAAAATGCCTGATCCCATGGGGGAAAAAAAGTGGTCCAAAGACAGGGAGTGGCAGTCTGATATCTTAAACATGGTGGTCAGGGAAGGCCTCACTCAGAAGAAGGCATTTGAGCAAGACAGTGAGGGGTGATCCACAAGGATATCTGGAGAGGTAATGTTCCAAGGAGAGACCCAGAGGAAGGAGCGTCACCTAACAAGTCCAAAGAGAAGCAAGGAGTGTAGGGCAGGGTGAACAAAGGACAAATGTGGAAAGGGAAACAAGAAGAAGAGCGTGGGGGTAGCAGATAGTGAGGGTCTTAAATGCTGGCAAGAATACACAGAAGAACTATGCGAAAAAGATCTTTACAACCCAGATAATAATGATGGTGTGATCACTCACCAGAGCCAGACATCCTGGAATGTGAAGCGAAGTGGGCCTTAGGAACTATCACTACGAACAAAGCTAGTAGAGGTGATGGAATTCCAGTTGAGCTTTTTAAAATCCTAAAAGATGATGCTATGAAAGTGCTGCACTCGGTATGTCAGCAAATTTGGAAAACTCAGCAGTGGCCACAGGACTGGAAAAGTTCAGTTTCATTCCAATCCCAAAAAAAGGCAGTACCAAAGAATGCTCAAACTACTGCACAATTGTACTCACCTCACACACTAGTAAAGTAATGCTCAAAATTCTCCAAGCCAGGCTTCAGCAATACATGAACTGTGAACTTCCAGATGTTCAAGTTGGATTTAGAAAAGGCATAGGAACTGGAGAACAAATTGCCAACATCCTTTGGATCATCAAAAATAGCAAGAGAGTTCCAGAAAAACATCTATTTCTGCTTTATTGACTATACCAAAGCCTTTGACTGTGTGGATCACAATAAACTGTGGAAAATTCTGAAAGAGATGGGAATGCCAGACCACCTGATCTGCCTCTTGAGAAACCTGTATGCAGGTTTCTCAAATGCTGAGCTGGCTGAAGCATAAGTTGGAATCAAGATTGCCGGGGCAAATGTCAATAACCTCAGATATGCAAATGACACCACCCTTATGGTAGAAAGCAGAGAACTAAAGAGCCTCTTGATGAAAGTGAAAGAAGAGAGTGAAAAAGTTGGCTTAAAGCTCAACATTCAGAAAACTAATATCATGGCATTTGGTCCCATCACTTTATGGCAAATAGATGGTGAAGCAGTGGAAACAGTGGCTGACTTTATTTTTTGGGTCTCCAAAATCACTGCAGATGGTGACTGCAGCCATGAAATTAAAAGACACTTACTCCTTGGAAGGAAAGTTATGACCAATCTAGATAGTATATTAAAAAGCAGAGATATTACTTTGTCAACAAAGGTACATCTAGTCAAGGATATGGTTTATCCAGCAGTCATGTATGGATGGGAGTGTTGGACTATAAAGAAAGGTGAGTGCAGAAGAATTGATGCTTTGAACTGTGGTGTTGGAGAAGACTCTTGAGAGTCCCTTGGTCTGCAAGGAGGTCCAACCAGTCCATCCTGGGTGTTCACTGGAAGGACTGATGTTGAAGCTGAAACTCCGATACTTTGGCCACCTAATGTGGAGAGCCAACTCATTTGAAAAGACCCTGATGTTGGGAAAGATTGACGGCAGGAGGAGAAGGGGACAACAGAGGATGAGATGGTTGGATGGCATCATCGGTGCAATAGACATGAGTGTGGGTAAACTCTGGGAGTTGGTGATGGACAGGGAGGCCTGTTGTGCTGCAGTTCATGGGGTCGCAAAGAGTCGGACACGACTGAGTGACTGAACTGAACTGAACTAAAAGGACCGTTGGTTTTTCTAAGTGAGGTGGAAAACCACTGGAGGTTTTGTACTGATACAAAGGACTGATACTACCAGAACTGCCTTTTAACAGGGCCCTCATATAGAGAACAGACTGCCAAGAAATACAAACAGAAGAGGGAGACCAGTTAGAAGACTACTGGAATAATCCAAGTGCAAGATTATGGTAACTTGAACTAGAGTACAGCAGGGTAGAGTCCAGATGAGAAGTGGTCAGAACATGGATCACTTTCGAAGATGATGCCACACAGAATTTGCTGACAGACTGAGAAATAGACGGCAAGGATGGTCTCTAGCAACGTTAAATACACAGGAACCCCCTTTCCATAAGTTTGCTTTATGGCCACTTTGCTTTTACGAAAGACCTATGTTAGCACCTGCTTTTACTAACAGAAAGAAATCAAAAAAAGAGATTCATGTTTACACAAAAAAAAAGGGTGAAAAATGAAAATAGCAGAGAGCATTTCAGAGGCAGTGTGCATCCTCAGCAGTACAAGTGGCACCACCAAGCTCGTCCCCCAGAACCACACTCTTCTGCCTCCGCATCAAGCCCCACAGCTTTGAACTGTGTCTGTGTGAGCATCTGTGCTTTACCTAGATTTATTTTGTGCATTCCTTAGCAAGATGTGCCCTCAGGTAACTGCTTCTTTGCTTTACACCATGTCGGCTTACAAAGTTTCCATAGGAACACTGAGGGAGGACTGTATAGGTTTGGAGTTCAGGGACAGAGTCTGGACTAAAACTTGGGTCTGAGAATCATCAGCATATAAATGATGCTTTAAGATATAAGACTGTGTGAGAGCCCTAAGCAGAAAGTGAAGGTAAAGAAGATGACAGAGAAGCAAGCTTTATGGCTTTGCAGTGTATAGAGGTCAGGAGGAGGAAGAAACCAGCCAAGCAGAGAGCAGGAGTGGCCAGTGAGGAAGGGGTGTGGCCGGCATTGTAAACCAAGTAAAAGGGAGGAAACCACCAGGGGTGCAAACGCTGATGCCGTTAACCGACTAAGAACTAATTAATAGACTGAGAACTAATCACTGGATTTAACAACAAGGAAGTTAATAGTATTCTTGAAAAGAGTCATTTCTTTGAAGTGACTGAGGCAAAAATCTGATTGAAGTGGGTTTAAAAGCTAAAGTGAAAAGATAATTTGGAGATGATAAATATGAGTTGCAGGCTTGCTTAGTTGTGTCCCACTCTTGCAACCCCATGGATTATAACCATGCAGGCTCCCCTGTCCATGGGATTTTCCAGGCAAGAATACTAGAATGGGTTGCCCTTTCCTACTCCAGGGGATCTTTTCGACCCAGGGATAGAAAGTGAGAGTTCTTTCAAAGAATTTCACTCGGAAGAAAACATAAATGAGGTAGTTGCTAGAAAGGGATACAAAATCGGGAAAGGTTTAGATGGGAGACACTCCACTGTAGGTGTTGGCAGGAACGCTGTAGCAGACAGAGTTAAGAAGGATATTGCAGGAGGCCTCCGGGAGAGTTGCTGGAATCAGAGGCAGATGTCAGGATTGGTGCTCAAGTGTAACTCACAGACTAACAGGGGAGAAACAGTGTTTGGGTGTAGATACAGACAAGCGGGTTGATGAGGGAGTGGCAATTTATAGACATTTACAGAAGCTCTCATCTTATTAATTCTATTTTACGGTGGTGGGCGGGGCAAGGGGGACAGTGAAATACAGCCCAAGGTCAACAAATAAGAACGAGAATGGGAGAGGAAATGTTAGAGGCTTTCAAAAAAGGAGAATCATTCTCCTTGAAGGAGTGAGGGGAAGCAGCAGGATGTCAGGGCGCCCTAGGAGCTAGTGACCGGGCCAGCTTCATTGGCATCTGACCTGTTCAGTCACACAGGGCCCTGTACTCGGAAGGCTTAATGCATTGCTATCTCTATCTTGAAATTCTTTAAAATGTCCTCTTTGAATCGTGTTCTCTGAAGGCCAGTGGAACAAAGGAGCACCTGCGGGAAGGGAAGGGGCATCAGGCGGCAGCGCGTGCATGTGGTTGTGGCCCACAGGAGTCTGTGCACACAGGTTGGGTCACGCCGGGGAGCAGAGGAGACGGCACAACCACTGCAGGCCTCGGGGCGCTCCTGGCACGACAGCCCTAGGCAGACAGCCCGGCCTGGAGGCTTCAACCGCAGAGGCAGTGGCAGAAGTGGCAGGGGCACCCGGACAAAGTAGGGCTCTGGATGGCGGGGAGGCAGCTCCGATGGGGAGCTGCTTGCCCCTGTCCCCAGAGCCTGCCCTACAGCGTCCGCACAAGTCTTAACTCTCTGGACTGGGCACTAGGGCAGGAACTGCTTTCTCTCAGGCAGCAAATCTTACCAGTTAAATTGTTATCAGATTAAAGCAAGCATACGGATATCACAGTAAAGCATATCAGGGAGTCAGTAGAATTCTTTTAAAAGGTTAGAATCTCCAGTGTCAAAATCTGCTACACTGCAAAGCAAATAGCCACAGGCTTAGAAATAGAAATTAAATTAAAAATCATCACATTCAGCAGAAAGGAATACTATTACCATGTGAAACTCCAGATGAACTTATTATTAATAAGCCAGTTCTTTCTTGTAATCGAAAACATAGCAAGAGAATGCATAAACTATCATTTTGAAATATGTACAAATCATGATACCACTTTCACTTGCTACAGGAAATATTGGAGGAAATATTAAAAGGCCATTGTATAAATTTACCTCCAAAATTGCATTCAAACTTACTTGAAAATGATTTTATAAAGAGTGAAATCTTTTTAGAAAAATTGCCCTGCATGAATCATCAGCTCTAGAAGTACTAAAATTCATAATCAAAATAATTTACCAGAAGTATAACATACTTATTTTAAAAGGAATGAGTACTGGGGAGAAAGGATCATTAGGACCATGTTGGAAGATGCTTACCACAAAAGATGAAAAAAATATTTATAAATAGCTTTAGAAATTTTTTATAGAAATTGTTGGTTTCTCTGCTTCTTCACTTATATCTGTACCTATGTGCACCAAAATATGGCTCATTGTTTACTTCTGATAGTAGATAAGAAATGTTTTGACAGTTCAGGATATTACAAATCATGTAATAAACTTGTCATATTTCTATGGATTCCCTTCTTGTAAGACATCATTTTTCAGCAGTGTACATTTCACCTATATATAATTAATAACCACATAAACAAGGATAATACCATAACAGGTTTGTAAGAAAAAGTATGCCAATCTTGTCATAGCCTATACTACAAAAACTCTCAAAATTTCCAAAAACGATTTCATCATAAGAAAGATCCTTCACAAAATTAAAATTTATCAAAAGTTATTCCAATGGGAAGGGAAGGAACAAGATTCTTCATTTTCATTCTGTCTTTTCTGGAGTAAAGCTGAAGGACTTGAAAAGGTAAAAAAATAAAAAGGTTTTTTGCAGTCTTACTTTCTCCTGAAGTTGTTCTAAATTACATAAATTGAAAATGGAAGTTTACAAAAGAATAAATTTTTATCATCTATTATAAGTGAATTTTCAGAAAAGTGAGCCAGAAAAATCTTCAGATCAATTAAGATATATTAATGAAATATTATTTTGTTGTATTACTAAATATTAATTTTTGCAATTTTTAAATTTATGTTACTAATCATGTAATGCTATAACCAGGTATTATGGTTTATAAGTTGCAAAATATTTTTAAAGTGAAAAAGCTTTCATATTTTAGTGTATTTAAGGCCATTCTTCCTGCCTTTTGTAAGCGTCATATATAATAATACCTCACAGAACGACTATTCTCAAGGCCTCTTTGCATGGATCTAATGTCGTCTGACCTAGCTCACTAGTTCTTACACTAGAAGTACCTGAAATTCTATCACCTGATGTGGCTATATGCATTCTTCCTATGAGTCAATGGAGGGCTGCTCTCAGAGGATCCTACGATTCTGCAACCTCAGTGACTTCATAATATCTCGGTTTGAGTGCAATTAACCAGTTTTATTTTAAAATTTTGGAGAGTGACCCAAATAATCCATGTGTTCTGATGGTCCGAGAGGTGTTCTCCCTGCTTCATCCGCACATGTTGTCACACGAGCCACAGCCAAAGACTAGGGTTCAGCAGTAACTGGCAATACACCTAAGGAAGCGTGGGAGTGTTAGGCACTCAATCCTGTCCGACTCTGCGGCCCCAAACCACCCGCCTGCCAATACAGGAGACATAAGAGATGGGGGTTCGGTCCCTGGGTCTGGAAGATCCCCTGGAAGAGGGCATGGCAACCCACCCCAGTATCCTTGCCTGGAGAATCCCATGGATGAAAAAGCCTGGAGGGCTACAGTACACAAGGTCACAAAGACTCAGACACAACTGAAATGACCTAGCAAGCATACACATCAGTATACCTGACAACTATTACAAAAAAAAAGGGGGGGGGGATTTGAAGGCCATTTATTCTACAGCAGGGTAGCCTAATTTTCAAAGTATTGTTAAATCAGTATCTCTAAATTGTGTGTGATGTCTTCCCCCCCACCACCTTTTCTCTGGACTGCCTTCAAAACTACTATTGTAATTTGAGATGTGGACCATCTAAAATGGACCAAATGATAAGATAATGGGCAAAAGCACTTCCAAAATGAGACCAGCTGTCGACCTCATCTTTGGAAGGGAGGTTCTGGCAAACCTCCATTGGCCCCCAGCCTAGTCTTGTTTCAAACTGATTAGCAAACATTCTGGTCAATCAATCCTGTCCCAAATTAAGTTGTTTGTAAGAAGAGAGGAACAGTATGATTTGCATTACAAAGCTCTCAGGAATCTGATCAATGACATGTGACTTCCCAGAGTCTCTTTCATACTGAGTTAAAATGAGACTGATCCTCTTTCTAAACTGAGGAGAGACTAGTAACCCCAGAACAGTTCACATACAGAAGAATGAGCTGAAATTGAGCCTTCAGATGTTTCTATATTTGTAGGCAGATACAAATGAATAGTTTTTTGTTGTTGTTTTTTACATAAACCTTACTTCTACCTTCACAGGTATCTTGGCTCATATGCAAAAATGCTTGAAAATCTCCTTTGGTTCTAAAAACTGATATCTAGTCTGAGAGAGAACCACTGTCTTTGTTACTGGCTAATCATATCACTTTAGGCTCTCATATTTTATAATGCTTCAAGAATTGGGATGTGACCTGGGACATATTGCCATCCATGAGGCAACAACACTGAAATAAATTCTCTCCCCCAATATCTGGAGATTCCATAAAAATTGAATTTTATTCCAACTTACTGCCTGAAAATATGTTACTACTGGAGTAATAAACTAAATCATGGCCTTAGAGCACAGAGCAAACTTTATATTCAGGAGAGGCCAAAAAAACCATCTAGTTCAAAGTTGTGGCTTCGAAGCTCAGGACATTGTGGCTCAGAGACTTGAAATGATCCGCCTAAGGTCACACCGCAAATTAGTACCAGACCTTGAGTTAAAATGTAGGTTTTGTGATTCCTAGCCAAATGTTTTTCTGCTGTAAGTGATAATTTTGTGTCTTTGAGAAGTTTACAGTATTGTCCCACAGTGACTTAAAAGAATTTGGCTCCTTATGAATCATTTAGTAATATAGAAACAAGCTGGTTTTTAATGAGTCTAGAATTGACTGTGTGACCCTGTATATAAAATATTAAACCAGGAGACAGATGTGATGTGAAGCTGGCAAAAAGCCATGCCATGCTACATATACCCATGCTAGGAGACAGTATAATTTCTACCTTACCTACTTTATGACAGTATGAGTAGCTTGTAAGTTTTCAAACTTTAAAGTGCTGGCTGCAGTCCAGGACTAGCTGTGTCAGGGTGCTAATAAGCTTGGGAGCTTTTTAAACTTACAGAATCCTCAAATTGTAGGCATGAAGGAGAGAGCAAGAAAAGAATCAAATCCATCATTACTGTAAACCAAATGGGAATATTTTCATTCTCAGCATTTTGCAAGGTAGGAAAAAGTTTTTCTCTACCTTCTTCTATTCTGTATATGGGACCTATGAATTAAATTGATAGAAGACAGATAAATGGGAGAAAAAGGAAAATTTAAATGATGTCTTTAACTTTACATCCACAAGGACTATACAGAAAAGAAATAAAACCTCCAAGGAATGATTAGACTTGGTAGCTTATATGCCATTTTAACAGAGGATAATAAATTATGGATATGTGCTTAGAAAAAGGGAAGGAAGGGCTGGGCTTCTAGAAACAGCCAATTGTGGAAAGAAAATTATATGAAAACTAATGGCATACGCGGCTACTTTAATAAGGTTGGTTTTGTGCAGACAGTTGGTGCCGACTTGCCAATGAGTCAGTTGTTCGCATCAGGTGGTCAAAGTATTGGAGTTTCAGCTTCAACATTGGTCCTTCCAGTGAACACCCAGGACTGATTTCCTTTAGGATGAACCAGTTGGATCTCCTTGCAGTCCAAGGGACTCTCAAGAGGCTTCTCCAAACCACAGTCAAAAGCATCAATTTTTCTGTGCTCAGCTTTCTTTCTAGTCCAACTCTCACATCCATACATGACCACTGGAAAAATCACAGGTTTGACTAGACAGACCTTTGTCGGCAAGGTAATGTCTCTGCTTTTTAATATGCTTTCTAGGTTCATACTACTACTTCATAGCACAGTTGCATTTTAGTAATTCTAGAATATCTCTTACTGACCCCACCAAAGTAGGACAGCCACAAGAATAAGCATTTGAAGATAAAAAGTTAAATGGGCAGTACAGAGCATTCCTCAGGGAGGGAACAACATACAAAACAAATTCACAGAAATGCAAAATTACTAGCTATGTTCTAAGAAATTGGTCCTGGAAACATGTCCCAGGTGAGCAAATTCCACTGTCTGTGTTGGCTCTGGAGTCCAACAGATGAGAGTCTGAATAGCCCTTCTGCCTAAAATCAGCAAATTTACCCCTCTTTGACTCAGTTTCTGTTTTGCATAGTGGGAGTAAGAATTCTTACAGTGTGGTGGCAAAGATGAAATAAATGAATATGAAGTTCTTAACAGTTCCTAGCAAATTGTAATAGATAAACAAATATAAGTGATTATACTAATTATTATTAGTCGCTACAGTACACAGAATATATAGAGAAACAAGAGAGTGTGTACTAGAAAGTGGTTGTGAGATATACTAAATATGGACTCAGAACCAGGCAAAGCAAGGTAACTGGCCAGAGGAAACCCAGAAGAAACGCCCCTAAAAGTAATTAAAATCACCATGGGGGCATGACTCTCTCTGAGCCCACCCATGTATCTATCCACATGCACTATAGTCTTTTTCCTCCTAATAAACACTTGTCTCACTGCACTCATCTCTACAAAATTGACAGGCCAGGGCCTTGTCACTGGCCACTGATTCCTTGTGGTGTAGTGGCCAGGACTGAACACCCTCGCTGCCTTAGCCTCACTTCAGTCTCTGGCTTGGAGCTGAAATCCATCTTCAAGGAGCTGCAGGATGAGGCCACTCAAGATCAGTTGGGTCCAATTGTGAACTATCAGCTCTCAAATCTACTGAAATGGTTGCTGAAATCTCAAGGATATGTTGGAAGAATGCTCAGAAGACAAACTGCCTTAGGAAAAATCACTTGTGCCTGTTATTAACCCATCATCATGCACCCTTAAACACACTCTCTCCTCATTTGGAGATGTACCATCAGAGAGAGACGAAGGAGACACTTTTATTATGGGAAAACCTGCTTTGGATTAGCACTTGGGGGAGGCACTGAACACCAGTAAATTTTTGCTTCATGCTCATTAAAGTGAAAAAGCCAAAAACCCTAGCTTGAATCCATTTCTGATACGGCAGATAACAATCAAAATCACAAGCATTGTTAAAGCATTTCAACTAACATATACCACAAAGGCAGTGAACTGCTCAGTATGTCTCCTAAATAAAAATGACCTGTGGATTTCCTGTGTAAAACTGTCATTTTGAAAGCTTCTTTAATGTGGAAAATTTTCCAAAGGAATAAGGGATGCTATGCCCACTGGCTTGATTTGCAGTTATGTCTATTTTTGTTAATTGTGCATGGTTACTCATAATTCTTAGCAAATGTGTTTAATTTGTATGATGTTATACTCAACTTTATATGAAGTTGTTCTTTGTATGTTTCTTCCTAGATCCCAAATTACAACTCTTCAGAGGCAGCACAACAATGCTTTGTGTTTTTCTATGTGCCAAAAGTAGTCATAATAGAGTTTACAGGCATATGCCATAAGTACTGGGCTAAATAAATTGCACCTTTATCCAAAAGAGTGAAATATTGTTCCCAGTCATTACGCTATTTCTACAGGGTATTTTTCATACAAAGAATCTAAGAGTTAATGAAATTAGATAAAAGATTTTGGCATGTCAAACACAGTGAAATTACTTCCAGTTACTAGAGTCTCAGAAAGTCTGTACCAAGAGGGTGTTTCAGGAGATTCATGGGTAGAGGTTGTAGGAAATTCATCACTAAGGTCTCTCAAAACTCTGAGATTCTATGATTAAATATTCTACCAATGCTATTTCACAAATATATATTTTAATGGTTCCTAACAGATCCTATTTTACTCATTTTTGAAAGGTCATTTAATTTTTTAAGTGAATTAATTAGTGAGCAATGTAGTCTTGAATGATTTGGGGTGGCAATACTACCCTATTACCCTACTAAAAGCTAAGGTGACACCAATTAAATTAAGGGTGACCGATAATTCTCCTTTATTACTACACCTGTATTCATATTTATATACTTTTCATTAATGCTCCTGGGGTCAGTTAAAAGATAAAGGGGAACTCAAATCGGCTCATTAATAGAATTTAAAAGTTGAGATTCCAGGCTCTATATGCTAATTACTTTCTGCCACCATTAAGGCATTTTATACTGCAAAGATGAACACACAAGAAATGAAAGAGATTGTCTGGAAATGAATCTAGAAGAAAGAAAAAAAAAACTAACAAGAATAAACAAGATCAGCAATCCTGCCAATTCTTCTCTTGCCCCAATGGTGCCTTTTACTTATTAATGTTGGCTGATGCTATTCTAGGCTGACCTGCTATTATAAAAGCTCATTGTTTGGTAACCAAAAAGGAAAATATTCTTACAGCTGATAATCTGATTATGACTTTTGAAGACAAGAGACATAGCAGGTAATGATCTTTCTTCATGGAACTTCTGTACTTTGTAATCACTCAAGGTTTCAGGACATCAGAATGTGACCTCTTCAGTCCTTGCTCTTCCTACATTGTACAACACTGGTTGGTACAAGGAAGATGCCAGTAGAATCCTGATTGGCTCTCAATACAAGTGGAGTGATCACCATGCAAATCATTAATCCAGACTCATATCATTTATTCTAAATAAAAGAGCAGTAACAAACCTCTTTTATTTGAAAGTCCCTTTGTGCATGTATGCCTGTCATTTAAAAGTATGACCAGGTGTGACCCTGAAGCATTTTTGAGAGTGGTATAAATTCTAGCCACATTTGCAGCTTCTTCCTGACATTAGCATTTCAGTTGAATGGTGATCATTAAATCAATTTTAACATAACCATTGAGAGCATTCTTGATTGAAATTTTTAAAAAGGTGCTGTAGGGACTTCCCTGGTGGTCCAGTGGTTAAGAATCAATCTTCCAATGCAAGGGACATGGGTTTGATCCCTGGTCAGGAAACTAAGGTTGCACATACCCTGGGGAACTAAGCATGCAAGTCACAACTATTGAGTCTGTAAATAAACAAATAAAAGGTGCAGTACACATGAATATTTCCCTTGCAATACTGAAAACTAGTGAAAATACTACATTGATAATATTCTATTAAACACGGAAACTAGAGTTTTACTATTACTTCTTACTTCTTCATTCATGCTGTGTAGAAGATGATCTCTCATAAGATTATTTCATTTTATCTATTCTGCATACTGTTGAAGGACCCTATGTCTCTTTAATCTTTCTTAAGAAAAACTCATTTATTCCCTTGAAATCAGCACATATTATGTAACCTTCAAACAATACCTCTTCTGGGGAATCTTTCCTGATAACCTCCAAAACAAATTTTCTCCTCCTTATGTCACCATATTTTACTTTTACTTTACAGTTCACAGTTCTGAGGGGCATCATTCACTTGAACTCTGAGCTGAACAGCAGCCCCTTGAGTTGTGTGGTCACAGTGCACACAAACACAGGGAGCAGACCTGAGGAGACTGACCTCATTCACCTTCTCTATAATATTACCTGGGAGCCAGGGTATATCATTTAAAGCAATAAAAATAAAATTTTAGAAATATAAGCAAATTTAAGAATAAGATAGCAAATACTGAAACATTGATAATGCTACTGATTAAATCCAGTGGTGAGAAGAAGGGAGAAAGAAGCAGCAAGTGAAAGCACCTAATTTTAACACTGAGCAAATAAGGAAGCAACAAATACCATGTAAATTAATGGATGACCAAAAATGTTACATAAAGCTATCATTTAAAAGGTAACCACCAAGCAATTATTCAAACCTAGCTAAAAGAAAAACAGGTCACAAACCAAGAAATTAGACCACATAGTGAGAAATTTATGAAAACTTATAAATACTTAAAATCTATCATAAGGCAAATGAAGAAACAATCATAACTATTATATCAATAAGTATAAAAATAATACATACCACATGTGATATATATACATACATGTATAAATATAAACAAACATTATATACATACCAACAAATCATTAAAATATTTCTGAAGGACACACTGAAGAATTTGCTCAGATTTCCAGAATAAGTGTGTGACAAACTTGGCATACATGTCTCTCACCAGGGAAACAACCATTTAACTGGTAAAAATTACAAAAACAAACATTTAAAATCTCTGGAAATTAACCTAAAGGCATATTGCAAATCAATAAGCATTTATTCAAGAAAACTCCTAAATGTCTATAAGACCACTGGGAGTAGAAGACATTTCAGCCGAAAATGGTTTCCATTCCTTCCCCAGCTAGTTTTTATTACATAATTTAAGACATAGTACAGAATTTCTTCTCTCTTTCTTGAGGCGGAGAAGATGGGAGCTCCTTTTTAACATCGCTCCCAGCCTAAAGGTTGCGATTTCACCCCAAGAGAAGCAGGTTGCCAGCATCTCTCACCTCAGTCACCAGCCCTTCAAGTAAAGAGGATTAATCCAATCATGAGGGAAAGAGGGAATATTTCCATAAATAGTGTAGGGATATTAAAAAGTGAAATTGAATCCATTTCTCATTTTGCATACCAGAATAACAAATTCCAAATAAAACAAAAATTTAAATACAAATAAAAACAAAATCATAAAAGTAACATAAAATAATACAGAGTTCTTTTACAACCTGGGAGTAAATACAGCCTTTCTGTTTCTAAAAACCCAAAATCCATTAAATACTAACAACTTACTACATAAAGAAAAAAATTTCCATTTGGCAAAAAGTAATAAGCAAAATTAAAAGGTATATGACAAATTGAGAGGAAACATCTGTAACCATAATATAGATAAATGGTTAATCTTTCTAATATATAGGAAGTTTTAGAAAACAATAAGGGAAAGATTAGAAACAATAAACAAAAGGATCCAAAAGTATAAACAGATAATTCTCAGAAAAATTTGAATGACTCTGACAGATGTCAACTTCGTTATAAAAAGAGAAATGCAAATTACATTACCCTGAAATACCATTTTTAACCTTTTAGATTGGAAAAAAAAAAAGTTTTATGACATATGCCAGCCATGGAGCTGTGGAGTATAAAGTTTTACTATCCCCATGGAAGGCAAATAGTATCTATCAAAGTTACAAATACATATAATTTTTGACAGAACAATTCCACTTTGGGGTTTATACAACATATATAAGTACTTGAATATGTGCAAAATAATGTATGTATAACTATTCATTGATGCATTATCAGCAAAGGATTGGGAGATAGCTTGACTATTCATTATAGTATAACTATGCAGTCATTTTTAAAAACTGCATAAACTTTTCATACTGACTGAAATAGAATATTGTTTAGAGAAAAAGTGAGGATTAGAACAGTGTGTTTAATACTATATTTTTTATAACAAGTGAGAACCTAAAGGTATATATTTGCTTTTGTTTGCATATACAAATAGAAACTCTGAAAGTATATACAAGGAACTAATAATAATAGTATCTTAATAATGTGGGCCATGGGAACTAGATGGGGACAGGTGGAAGATCACAAGGAGAACTTTTCAAAGTATTTTTTGTTGTTATTTAGTCACTAAGTTGTGTCCAATTCTTTTATGAACCCATGGACTATAGCCGGCCATGTTTCTCTGAATATGGGATTTTTTCCAGGCAAGAATACTGGAGTGGGTTGCCATTTCTTTCTCCAGTGTATCCCTCTGACCCAGGGATCAAACTACAACCCAGAAACAGATCTATCCCATCATTTGCAAACTATTAATCAACAGTTTTCTAGTGAAACTAGAAGATATTAAGGCTTTATCAATGTAATTTCTAATCTACTTAATCAACATTGCCATATGAGCTTCAGAGATTAAACACTTCCATGTGTGGCTCTTCAATGTAGTTCATGATTCCCATGAATTAGAAGTTTAAATGTGGGATAATAATATTTATATGGGCTTCCCTGGTGGCTCAGATGGTAAAGAATCTGCCTGCAATGCAGCAGACCTGGATTCAATCCCTGGGTTGGGACGATCCCCTGGAGAAGAGAATGGCAACCCACTCCAGTATTCTTGACTGGAGAATTCCTGGACAGAGGGACCTGGCAGGCTATAGTCCCTAGGCTTACAAAGAATAGGACACAACTGAGTGACTAACACACACAATAATTTATATAATATAAAATTCAATTACCTAGTCTTCAAAATATGAGAATTTTGGCAGCGAAAAATTCTAGATAATTAAATAAGTCATCATTATATTAGATCATGTCTATATAACATACATAAGTATTATATATTTATATCAAAAATGTAATATATATCATATAGAATATTATATATAATCTATGTATATAACTGAATATATGATTTATTCTAGTCTAATATATAATCTATTATATACATAGTAGACATTGTATAAATTTATGTATAATAGATATAAAAATGCCTATTAAAATATGTGGGTTTACTTACACAGTTTAGCTCTTTCACCTATTTCTTGTTTTTCTGTCTGTGCCATTACTACCCGTGCCCCTGTTTTCTCCCTATTTCTTCAGAGCACTTTTTCTCCCTCTTTCTAATTCTCTCATTTTATATCTACTATGAGCTTAGAAATCACACTCTAAAGGCTCTTTATAGAAATTGTAATGTTAAGATTAGGCTCTGAAATAAGAGCTAAAGGGATTACTCGAAACCATGGGCATGGGATTTGTAATGGAGGCACTTAGAGACATCTACTTTGGCTGTGTACAGATCTTTGTTGCTTATTGCTTTGGGCTACCTCTGTTAGAAGACTGTGTCACTCTATGAGCTGGGGCAAGATTAGGCATCACTGTAGGGCTTCCCTGGTGGCTCAGATGATAAAGAATCTACCTGCAATGTGGGAGGCTCGGGTTTGACTGCTGGGTTGCGAAGATCTGCTGGAAAAGGGAATGACTACTGTCTCTTAAGTGAAGAATTCCATGGACAGAGGAGCCTGTTGGGCTACAGTCCATGGGGTCGCAAAGAGTTGGACACTACTGAGTCACTAATGCTTTCACTTTCAGGTATCACTATAAGAAATGCCTACCTCATTTTTATTTATGCCTTGCTTTCTTTATAAAAAATTTTTTTATTAAAATGCATACAAAATCATAAGATAAAAAGTTGCTTTAAAGTAAAGAAAAAATGATGTGTAGTGTAAAGCAAGGTAAAGAAAAGACTGATGGGAAAGACTCATCACAATGCCAACCAGTTCCCACATTTTCCAGAGAGGGGTAACAGACCCTGTTTTAGGCTTTGTAGTCAATCCAAAGAAGGTAACAAAATTCATACCATCTACTTAGTGTAAATAAAACAACTGCTTTGACAGAGCACAGATTTTGTGAATAGTGAGTCCCCAAAGCAATTTTTCCTTAGATTCTCATCAAGAAGTCACTGTGAAGCATAAAAATAGCATCTTCAACCACTTTATAAGAGATGCAAAGATGAATATCACTGGACTGTCTTTATAAAATTCTACAACATAAGTTAACAAGCATAACTCAATGGAAAAAACTCTATGGGGAAAAAAGAATGTTTTGGCTCATTGAAAACATGTAAAATGACTCATTACAAAACAAAACACCAGTTGACTCTCAGTGGCTGCTCCTGGTAGCCCAATGGTAGTGTTTTTGACATCGTCAGGTACACGTGGTAATATGACAGTGTGAGTCTACTTAACTCCTCCCATTACTGATGGGTACTTGACAGGCCCTCCAAGCGCTAACAGTCTGTCCCAGTGTCTCAGCACATCAGATAAATCTTGATTTAAGCCCAGAAAACACAGTGGTGAACTTCATTGTTATTCCAGATATCCACTTAAAATATGGTTGCTCACTATGGGCTTTAGAACAAGGAAAGTAGAGACAAATAAATCAAAAGAAACAAAAGACTCATTGGAGACATTACTGATGGTGGTTAGTAATCAATGCATGAAGCAAACTGGATGAACTACTAGCTTATGTATAAAGGCACATCCAATATAAAAAAGGAGAAAATGAAAGAAACTTCAACAAATGAATACAGAACTACCCTTTTTGGCCTGTGAAAGCAAGCCAAAATGGTAACAGTGACTGCTTCACTTTACTTTCTATATAAACAAGCAACATTAGCATTTCCCCAGAGCGAAGGGTAAAAAAATTGTTCATAATGAGGTAAGATTTGGAATTAAAAACTCAAACAGCAATGTGCTTGAACAAAGCCAGATTATCCAGTGCAAACAATGGGTCAATTGTCTGTGGAGTAAAAAGATAACCTAATTCCCAATGCCTGGGGGCCTAAAAGGATAGCTGTTACACCTAAAGTTTGTATGCATCACATTTCTTACCTCTCAGAGAAGGAAACAGTTTAACCTTGACATCAAAAGCTCTGCACACACCAGTGCCTGAAAGTAACTTAGTGCTCAGCTGAAGTAGGTCTGAACCCCTTGGAAAGATGTATGACTGTCAACTATTCAACTAACCTTTAACTGTATGCTCAAAAAGTGGACATTAAAGCTTCATTGAACTTAGCAGTTCAAAGAGTGCCAGAAATACAGTTCTTAAAATGTAAACCCTAAAATACAGAGATTGTGTCTGAGATTATGTCACTTTGTTCAGCACCCAAACCATGTCAATAACACTAAAGCATTTAAATACTTTTTTTTTTTTTCAGAAGATGCTAAGGGATCAGCACTCTTGATTGGAAGAAACAGAGACCCTATATATATAGCTTTCCTAACAAAACTTCAGGAAAATCCTGGGCAAAGCTAGGCCTCAAGCTAGGACCAGAGCCTGCTGGAATGGGCCAAGGCTCCCTATCCCTAAGGCCTTTCATTGCCACTTTCTTGGTGTACTGATTTTTTTCCCCTCCAACCTGAGACCCACTTCTTCCCCACAGCAGGAAACACAAAGCCAGTGACTCTCTGCTAGCATCTCTGTGCGCTGAGATAAAAAGTTTCCCTTCATTTACTTTCTTCTGTGATAGGTCCAACTGAACCACCTGCTTACTCTCAGGCAAATCTTGTAGACTGGCCCGTCATTGGCCCAGTTGGGGTCATGAGCCTGCCATTACAGTGAGGGGCAGAGATTTATGATTGGAGTTAGGAAAGAGGAGAAGTTCCTACAAAAGAAAGAAGAATACACTGAACCACAGAGAGGGAGAAGGAATGAGTCAAATAAACCACTCAGAGGAAACATGGCTCCTTTTGCTCTGCTGAGCATTTAAGACACTTCAGGCCGTGTCTAAGTTGCTTATAGAATAGAGAATTGTTTCAGAACTCTAGGGCCATGATCTCATTGAGGTCTCAGTAATCTTTATTTTTACTTTGCATTAGCCCAGCATGAATAAAAGCTGACTTCAATGTCCCATAATTGACAGCATGAGTGACACCTATGTATCCTTATGTTAATAGAAGCCAATATCCCATCCATAAGGAACAATCAAAATTATAAAACTAATTCAAAGAAGTGCAGTTGTATTAAGAGAGCATGGCAACAGATCACCATGTGGCTCGACAGAAACCCTTGAGGGCCTCACGTGTGAAGAGGCAAGAATGACTTTTATCTAGATGGAAAAAGAATCTAAAGACGATTGGATATATGTAAATGTATAACAGATTCACTTTGCTGTACACCCAAAACTATCACAACATTGTAAATAAACTGTACCTCAATATTTTTTTAAAAATAAATAAAACAGAATGGCTTTTATGTAAGACATTATTGTATGGAATTGGGTGTTTCTAAGGTACATTAAAATAAACCTTTTCTAGCAATAAGGTTGAACTGGATATTCTGAAAAGCTCTTACTGTAAAATACATAGAGAAGAGCAAATAGAATATATAGCAAATATCCATTTAAATACACAGTTGTGTGTCCAAGAGAGTGAGAGAAATATGGGGGTGGGGGATGTTGAGGGGAAATAACACCACAAAGCAGAAAACCTGAATGGTCAAAGTTAACAAAAATTATGACTGCCCTGGGAACACTTGACAATTCCAAGAATCTAGAAACTTGGATCTCAAAGCTGTGCAAGGGACAGAAGGCAAGGCTTTGAGCCTCTACAAGGCAAAGAATTGAATAAATTCAGAACTCATGAATCAAGAAATAAAAGCCTCTGACAAAAGAAAAGAAATGGAAGGAGAACTTGTCCATCCCTGAGTCTGAGTCCTGGAAAAGGAAAAGGAAAACTCCCCTTGAGAATGAAAAATCACAGCCCTACCCTGAAACAGGGTTGGATTTTGAGTTTATACTTCAGCAGGGTCTAAGGAAACCTAAGCCAAGAAAGAAATGTTAAGAAATCCCAGGTAGGGAATGTTTTGGAACACCAGGCTGAAACGAATATAAAATTTGTCTTGAGTTACACACTCACAACTGGAGCCCACAAACTTCCCACCAATAATGAATGGCTGAACAAACACCCACAAATCAAAACTGCAAAACGCATAAACTCTGTGTTGGTTCTGCTGACTCTGGCTCACATTAGCTTATTTCCTTATGTAGAAGTAGAAGTGGGTCAAGAATTTTTTAAAACTCCATGAATTCAATAGATATCAGAAAAGGAGTAGGGGAAAGAAGCATAAAAAATTTGAGGCAAAAAAGCACCTAAATAAGAGAGTATAATGACTATAAATATCAGTAATCACCATAAATTTAAATGCCCTAAAGTGGCCATTCAAACACAAGTAATGAAACTAGACTCAAAAACTGAATCTATTATGCAGTTTAGAAAAGCCCCCCTAAAACTTGAGGAAATATACATAAAGAACTCTTAAAACTCAACAATAAGAAAATAAACAACCCAATTTAAAAAATGCGCCAAAGACTTTAACAGACTCCTCACCAAAGAAGATACCTACATGGCAAATAAACATATGAAAACATGCTCCACATCATGAGTCACCAGGGAAATGCAAATTAAAACAAGTAAGATACCGCTACACACTATTGGAATGGCCAAAACCCAGAACACTAACATCAAACTGATGAGAATGTGAAGCAACTCTCATTCATTGCTGGTGGAAATGCAAAATGGCACAGCCATTTTGGAAGACAGTTTGGTGGTTTCTTACAAAACTAAACATCCTCTTACCATGTGATCTGGCAATTGCGATCCTTAGTATTTACCCAAAGCCATTGAAAACTTATGTCCACACAAAAATCTGCATCTGGATGTTTATAGCACTTTTACTTACAATTGCCAAAGTTTGGAAGCAACCAAAATGCTCTTCACTAGGTAATGGACATCCATACAATGGAATATTAGTCAGCCAAAATGAAGTGAGCTACCAAGCCAAGAAAAGAATGGAAGAAACTTAAACGCATATTACTAAGTAAAAAAAAGTCAATCTAAGAAGATTACACACTGAACAATTCCTACTTTACAACATTCTGAGAAAAGGCGAAATTATGAAGACAATTTTGAAAATCCAAGTTTGTGGAGAGAGGGGGGTGGAAAAAATGAATAGAGCACAGAGGATTTTTAGGACAGTGAAAATATTCTATATGATATTATAATAATGGATATTCATCATCATACTTTGGTCCAAACCCATAGAATGCACAACATTAAGAATGAACCCTAAGGTAAACTATGAACTTTGGGTGATTCTCATGTGTCCATGTAGGTTCATCCTTTGTAAAAAATGTACCATTCTGGTGGGTGACATTGATAATGGGCCAGGCTATGCATGCAGGAGAACAGGGAGTAGACATCAGCATGGAGCACAAGCATTGTGGTGCATTTCCTTCTGGTGATGGATCCAGACCACTAAAATAATCAGCCCTTTAATCCTCCCTCCTGATGACTCACAGCCTCAAAAATAGTTCAGATCTTATCAAAATATCATGTACACAAGAAGCATTCAATGTACACTTTAACAAAAATAGAGCACATTTGAGGAGAACTACAGCAGTAATGCATCTTCCCAGGTGGCACAGTGGTAATGAACCTGCCTACAATGCAGGAGATGCAGGGGACACAAAAGATGCAGGTTCGGTCCCTAGGTCAGGAAGATCCCCTGGAGGAAGAAAGGGCAACCCATTCCAGCATTCTCAGCTGGAGAATACCACAGACAGAGGAGCCTAGCAGGCTGCAGTCCATGGGGTTGCAGAGTCGGACACAACTGAGCAACTGAACACACACACACAGCAGTATTAACTGAAGTTCAAACTCTATTCTATTTCACACTTCAAGGTTTCCATCTTCCACTACCACAATTTCTACTACATCCCTGCCTTTTGCTCCTCGTTTCTCTAATCTAGTTACTTCTACCTCTCTTCCATCCCTTTCCTCAAAGGGATAAGAATGGGTGAAAAATCACAGAGAACAGGTAAGGTCCAAAAAGGGGCCCAAGAAGACCTTTTGACTCACCCTGCACAAGGCCAGACCTAGGTGCGGATTTTCTGTTTTCTGTTTCTTCAGTTTCTTTCACCTTTGCTCCTAGTTAAGCAGCACCTGCTCTGAATTGAAGCACTGCTTCTAACATCCTGTAACACAAAGAAATAACCAAAGCCCTGAGAGGTCTAGAGATCAGGGATAGGTATTTGAATCATTTGACTTTAAACCAATCCTTTAAAAAATCCATTAACTTCAACATGGCATCTATATGCACACCGAAAACTTCATCTACACACCCCCACAAAAGCAGTAGCAACCCTCGCCATGAATCTGGAGAAGCCCCTCACTTTTGCTGAGATGCAGAAGATGGCCAGTCCTGCCTCATCAGGAAGGACATTATGTTATGTAAGAATCGTAATGGTTGGGGCTGAGAGTGTTCTGGTACATAAGGGATGAAAGTGAGGATATTTCTTATTTACAGATGTATATCCTTTATTCTCCAAATTCTGAATTCAAACACTTTTCAGTTCATATCTTTTAACAAAACCTCACTGCATAAGTGGTAGAGTTACCCACTGCATTAATAAAGTCATAATTCATTGACTTGAACCTAATTAAATATGCACTTGTCTTTAAAAGAAAAACTAAAGGAAACATGCTTCAGCAAACAATTTGTCATATCTGCAGTGTATGAAGATGGTTTGATTTCAGACATAATGTATTTAAAGAATCATGTCTATAAAGCTGCACTGCATCTACACAGCTCATATATACATTTATTTCCTGAACTTGATTTGCTTTTTTTTTTCCTTTGTGCTGGTCATTACAGAATTAATATTTATATCATCATTAGAGAATTATAGTTCATTCACCAAATCAAAACTGCAGTCTAATTCCATCACATTTCAAAGTTAGTACATGTTCAGGGGCCCTTTTGAAGGTCATTAACCATCACAGAAAGAGTCATGATATACATTTCCTTGCACGCCAAGGATGTAAGAATCACAGCAGTCTGATCGACTCTGGCTGTATCGTGAGGAGACTGTTTTGGTCAGTTCAGTTCAGTTCAGTTCAGTCACTCACTCGTGCCCGACTCTTTGCAACCCCATGGACTGCAGCATGTCAGGCTTCCCTGTCTGTCACCAACTCCCGGAGTTCACAGATTCACATCCATTGAGTTGGTGATGCCATCCAACCATCTCATCCTCTGTCGTCCTCAATCACAGGTTATTACCATTGAGTTGCTAGGTGACTAGTTGCACAGAACTTCACTTAAGTTACTGAATAAAAACTGACTTGGCATCTTTAGTATAATAGTAGTTGGAGCTGACAACACTGCTAAAGGAATAAGGACTGATTCCCAGGCAAGTCTACAAAGAGCAATGTAGTGAATGTATTTTCAATCACAATTTCTTCAACAGATAACTATAATTCTCATACAGCTAACCCAGTCCTGAAGTGAATGTCTAGTAAAGAGTAGCCATATCTTTACTCCAAACCACATGAATTCACTGAATTTTATTAATACACTATTTTATTATATCAAATAAATTCTACTCCTTGATTACTTAAACCAAGTTCTGCAGCACTTTGTAGATAAAATTATAAATTTGCATAATTACTTCACTTAAAGTTATTAAACTGCTAAGACTGCAAAATTGATTAAACTAATTTTCATTGAACTATAATCATTCAAGGAAACAATGCCTTTCCCCTCAAAAAATACCAGTTTCCTAGAAATGCATTTCATGGCTTTATTTTCTTTGCTAATTGATCCTGGTCATTTAATTCAATAATTTTTATAAAGTTAAAATTATAAAGATTTAATTGACTTTGGCTTCACTTCCAATTATGTCTAATTTGTTTCTATTAAGTCTCATTAAATCCTATTATGGTTGGACTAATCATAATTACTCCCAATAGTTCATTTACTCTAAAATAAAGACTCTTTCCTCTGTTACTTCCAAGTAATTTTTCATCAGAGTTAGGTACGGTCTCTTATTCATATTAATACAAATGGCTTCCTATATGCAACAATAGATTTACGCTTAGCACTTAGGCAATCTCTTGTATAATAACTCAGCAAAGCAGGCAAGATCTTAGATATGGTGCAGTAGTTATATAGGGATCTTCCCAGTAACCATCACTAATATCAGTTGTAATGGGTAGACAATCAATTGGTTTCACACTTCATTACCTTAGTTACGAACCCGCATCAGTTATAGAAACTTGCAAAAAATACAGAATTTGAATAGAAGTGAATGGCAGTGTGAATAATGTTCACAGGCAATTTGGAGGAGGGGGTACTTTCTCAGAAATGATGGATTTCTAGAGCAAGATCATTTTGTATTTTTCTTTTTAAATATCTATTTCCATCTTGATTAATTGTTGTAAAAGCCCAGAAAGGAACACATATAATGAAAATTTTTTAAAAGATAATCTGGGCTTTCATTAAAGACTACATGAAAGACTCATTACTAACTTTTCTTAGAAGAGGGAAAGAGCAATAAGTTACTTTTTATGATGAAAAACAAAGAAAGAGAAAATGGAACAATATATATTTCAAGTGGAGAAAATAGAATTTTTTTGTCTCTTACTGATTTTCTACCCTGATATCAGAAAATATGGGAAAAGACAAAGTACATTTTTCAAGACAGATAGGACTTGAAACAAATGATTGTTAAAAATTATTTTGCAGAGCTAACAAAAGTCTGACTTGTTTCTTCCATTTAAAGAACCTATGATACTTTATGATTCTATTTATATGAATTCTTGAAATAAAATTATAGACATGAAGAACAGAATAGTGATTAACAAGGGTAAGAACTACAGGGGGAGAGGGTGGAGGTGTGACTGCCAAGAGATAAATAAGGAAGCGTTGTGATGAAGCCTTTTTTTTAAATTTATTAATATTTATTTTTTAAATTATTGGCTATGCTGGGTTTTCATTGCTATCCGTGGGCTTTTCTCTAGCTGTGGTGAGCCGGGGCCACTCGCTAGCTATGGTTCACGGGCTTCTCATTACGGAGGCTTCTCTTGTTGCCGAGCATGGGCTCTAGGCACGTGGGCTTAGTTGCTTCACAGCATGTGGGATCCTCCTGGATCAGGAATCGAACCTGCGTCCCTTGCATTGCAAGATGGATTCTTAACCGCTGGACCACCAGGGAGGGCTTGTGGCAGGGTTCTTTATCTTGACTTTGGTAGCAGTGGTGACACAAATCTACACGTGTGATAAAACTGTGTATGTAAACTATCCTGGGTCTTGATATCGTACAGGAGAGATGTCACCGCTGGGAGAAGACAAGTCAAGAGTACACAAGGGTCCCCTGTATATTTTTTATAAGTTTCTGTGAATTTATATTTTAAAATAACTTTTAAAACATGAGACCTAAAATCCATTACTCTCAGAAAGAAAAAGAATAAGGACGAAGAGATCTGTTCAATAATGTCAGATATGCGGTCGTCCATAAGACAGCCATTTTCTGTCCATTTACAATGTAGCTGTCATCTAGCTCCTTCTATTGTGCTCTAAAGGACTGGAGCACTTTTTATAGCATTTATTTGTTACTGACTTCGTACTGAACCCAAAATGCAAAAGGATAGAATAATTGTTTATACCAGCTGTGAAATAAAAATGATATCCCTGCCCCTGGTTCCTGACACCGAGCTCCTACATATCCCTCTAATTTCATCAGGGAATGCTAGCAGCATCTTTTGCTCTACTCCTTGGTCTTTGACTCCATCCATGTCACAGGGTTTCTAACCCCTTGGAATTCCCTGCTAGCTGTGTCTTCTGTCCTAATGAGGTGAGTCTTGGTGGGCTCCTGGATGGGGCTGGTCATGGGAAAGGCCAAGCCAGGATTAGAGACTTGGAATTTTCAGCCCCATCTCCCATTCTCCAGAGAGGGAAAAAGAGGTGGAAACAGAGTTAATAATTGACCGTGCCTATGTGATGAAAGCCAATATAAAGTCCTCATACAACGCAGTTTGGAGAACTTCAGGTTGGTGTATACTTCTCCGTATCAGGAGGGTGATGAGGCCAGCTCCATGGGGACAGACCCCGCCCTACATCTCTCTTCAATCTAGCTGTATCTGCATCCTTCACTAGATAATAAACAGGTGAACACAAGTATTTCCCTGAGTTCTGTGAGCCATTCTAGCAGGAACCCCCAACTCATAGCTGACCGGTCAGAAATACAGAAAACATGGAGCAACTGGTATCTGAAGGCGTGTGCACAGTCCTGTGGGACTGAGACGCCCACCGGTGGAAGATGACACTTTCTCCTGGTAACTAGTGTCAGAACTAAGGTACACTGTAGGGCAACCTCCTGGTGTCACAGAATTTCTTGGTGTGTGTGGGGGACACACACACACAACTGGTATCAGAAGTGTTGTGAGTGTGATAGTAACAGAAAAACAAAAGGAGGAGTTGTGCAGGTTTTCTCTCCAAAAGCAGTTAGTAGTTTTGTTTTTAAAGAGACATAACGAAAAAAAGTTAAACATCTGGGGTAAAAGATAGGATATTGATAAGGCTGTGGTGGCAAAATACATAGCTAAGAAGACAAAATGAAGGAATTGGAAATAAAATAGCCCAGTATTGTGAGAAATCCTAGGACAGAGAAGTAGAAAAGCTGAGACTGAACTGTTTTCCTGCCTTGAACCTACTGAATAAACTGAGATAACTCCTTTTCGCTGAGTCTCAGTTTTCTTTTCTACAAAATAGAATGAAAATCTCCAAGGTCCCAAAATACTGGCATTCTTTGGCTTTATATGGAGTCTTACTGGATCTCTCATTTCAATTTTAATAATGCTGATGTGCTACACTGCAAGCAGTATGTCTAAACACTCACACTGATCCTGATAAATAATTAAATCTAGCATTTGGCAGCTGGAGGCTACTGCACTCTATTAAGTATTCTTGAGACTCATTCTATCAGTGTATCAAGATAAAGTGCCAACAACTTAATAGATATAAAGCCTATTAGCGATTGTGACTGCTGTGTTATCTCAGAAGACCTTGTGAGGATAATGCTAAGAAGCAGATCTTGCTGAAAATTAGCCTAAGTTTTTCCCCCAAGATGCATCAGAATGATTAACCATTCCATTTGTATAAATTCGCTGCTCTCAAATATCCAAATACCTTCCTAAAATTTGCAGTTTCTGGACTGACATTATTCCAATTCTTTATGCAAGTATTCATTGCATCTTCATTTGGTTACACTTCTCAGGTGACTCAGATGCTTAAGAAACTACCTGCAATGCCAGAGACCCAGGTTCGATCCCTGTGTCAGGAAGAACGTCTGGAGAAGGGAACGGCAACCCACTGCAGTGTCTTGCCTGGAGAATCCCATTGGCATTGGAGCCTGGTGGGCTATAGTCCATAGGGTCGCAAAGAGTCTGACACAGCTAAGTAAGTAAGCACACACACACACACACACACACACACACACATGAATAAAAGCAGCCTTGCAACTCATCACAACATCTTTATACACGTGTTTATGCTTGTGATCATAATAACGTCAAACTTAAATTCCCATCAAAAAATCCATGTAGAACATGTGGCTAAATATCCAGGATGCTCATAAATAGTCTAAAGATAAAAGGCGGTACAAGCAATCTCTGACAGTGCTGAGAAAAGACATCAAGTTAAGCATTATCAAGTTAATAAAAAAAAAATTCTTAACCAGCTGCTGAACATTAAAGTTGCAATGTTGTCTGCCACCGAGATATAAGCCTATTCAAGAACAGAGGTAATATACATACGAACATCTCTGGTAAACTCTAGCTGACCTCAGCATGAGAGAAAACAGGGAGGAAGGGTAGTGAGATATTAGCTCTCTCAATGTAAGGCTTGACTCACCAGGAGGCGAAGGAACAGGATTATTGCCCCATATGCGTCTTTTCCATCTGTTCTGATCACCCAGGCAGGCCTCTCCTGAAACAAAATGAAAGCGGTAACATCAGTTCTCTTGGCCGCATTTTTCCTAGCCTTACACAGAGAGGCACCTAGTCATAGCGCCACACACCGCACTCCTAACCCTGGGATTTTGCATTCTCAGGCTACTGGCCACAAGACACGCAAGGCAGTGCAAATCCATCCGAATAACCAGAAATACTGCACAAAAGACACATTCCACATATGGCTGGCCAGAGCAAAACAATGATTCTGGGGCGTCAAAAATTCCACTCGACCCTGTCCTGGCTTCTTTGTGGGCTATCAGGTGACTAGAACAGTCAGGCCAATCCAGAGAGTTGCCACGTAGGAGAGGGCCTGACATGAAAAGTTCTTGCCTGGCGGTCTGGTGGTTGAGAATCCACCTGCCAGTGCAGGGGACACGGGTTCGATTCCTGGTCTGGGAAGATCCCACATGTCGTGCAGCAGCTAAGCCTGTGCACCCTGACTGTGAGCCCGCACCCTAGAACCCACGAGCTGCGACTCCTGAGCCCACCTGCCTAGAGCCCCGTGCTCCACAACAAGAGAAGCCACCGCGATGACAACAGCAACGAGGGAAAGCCCACACACAGCAACAAAGACACAGCACAGCCAAAAATAAAATAAAGTTCTGCACAAACAGGAACAAGATGAACCAGAGGGATCCTCCTTTTAACGATTTAAATTGGGAATGTATAGAAATCAGGCACTTGGCAATAGACGCAAAAGTGGAAAAGTTACAAGATAGACACTTTGAAGGACCAAAAGTGAGCCACCCTTAAGGGAGGAGATCAGAGTAACTATACGCCCCTTCCCAGCCCCAAGTCTAGGGACTGAGCTGGAGTACAGGAGTATCATGGAGACAATTCATTGTCACATAAAAGGGATGATATTTTTCACTGCCAAGTTGAAAGGGAGCTATCTTCCAGACTCTCCCACACTCTATCAGGACCAGACAGGATTGGTTTGGATAATTTTGCCCACCACCAAAAAAGGAAATAATAAAGGACAGAGAGAGTTTAAAAGAGACTATTCAGAAAACCAGAGACTAGCCCTCTTATCCTTCCCCTAGTCTGAGTGATTATAAGAAAGGTAGGAAGTGTAAGGCCAGCATGCTAAAAAAGTCTATGAAATTTGGACATGACCATCTCAAAGAGTAAAGACTGGTGTGTCAGAGATTCTCAGGCCATTCGTGGGCCCCAAATAGCCCAGAAGACAGCAAGGTCACAGGTGGCCAAATAATTTCCCTCATCAAAAGGTTTCAAGTAAGGTGAAAGGACTTTCATGGAGAATCTACAAATAGAACTGCCTACTGGTGGCAGGAACACAGCTAAACCTTCTATAAGGCTATGAAAGTGGTACCTAGATTTCCACTACAGACCACTGATTTCCTGAAAAAAGACCAAGTCTTAGCTGCCTATACCTGCATTTCCAGAGACCAGACCATGTTTAGACAACAGCCCAGAGCCACCAGTGACATGACACTGAAAGGCTCAGCAATCCTTTTTAGTCACCCGTATTAAACATGGCTCTCTTTCCTTGTTGCCTGCTCTTCCTAGACATGAAAGAAAAAATGTATTCAAGCAGCTTAGGGATAGCTTGCAAGAAATAAAAAGGAAGCTGAGAGGAGGAAAGAGCTTAGAACTGTGAGCAGTGATTATGGTATCTGTACCTGGTTTAAACTTTTAAAAATATTACCACAGTAAAATATATATATATATGCATATATTCAAACATTACCACAGTAACTCAGGGTGGTTCCAAATAGGAAAAGGAGTCATCAAGGCTGTATATTGTCACCCTGCTCATTAACTTATATGCAGAGTACATCATGAGAAACGCTGGGCTGGAAGAAGCACAAGCTGGAATCAAGATTGCTGGGAGAAATGTCAATAACCTCAGATATGCAGATGAAACCACCCTTATGGAAGAAAGTGAAGAAGAACTAAAGAGCCTCTTGATGAACATGAAAGACAAGAGTGAAAAAGTTGGCTTAAAGCTCAACATTCAGAAAATTAAGATCATGGCATCCAGTCCTATCACTTCGTGGCAAATAGTGGAAACAGTGGCTGACTTTATTTTGGGGGGCTACAAAATCACTGCAGATGGTGACTGCAGCCATGAAATTACAAGACGCTTACTCCTTGGAAGGAAAGTTATGACCAACCTAGACAGCATATTAAAAAGCAGAGACATTACTTTGTCAACAAAGGTCCATCTAGTTAAGGCTATGGTTTTTCTAGTAGTCACGTATGGATGTGAGAGTTGGACTATAAAGAAAGCTGAGCATCAAAGAATTGATGCTTTTGAACTGTGGTGTTGGAGACAACACGAGAGTCTCTTGGACTGCAAGGAGATCCAATCAGTCCATCCTAAAGGAGATCAGTCCTGGGTGCTCACTGGAAGGACTGATGTTGAAGCTGAAACCCCAATACTTGGGCCACCTCATGCGAAGAGCTAACTCATTTGAAAAGACCCTGATGCTGGGACAGACTGAGGAGGAGAAGGGTAAGACAGAGGATGAGATGGTTGGATGGCATCACTGACTCAATGGACATGAGTTTGGGTAAACTCTGGGAGTTGGTGATGGACAGGGAGGCCTGGCGTGCTGCAGTTCATGGGGTCACAAAGAGTCAGACACGACTGAGCGACTGAACTGAACTAAACTCAATGCAACTAAAATGGGATAGTCACCCATTTTATCTAGGGATATTCACTCCCGAGATACAGTCTAAGGAGACTAGAGTTCAAAATTTAAAAAAAGACTAGAGTGAGATTTCCCTTTTCATTAGTCTTCAGAGAAATATAAGAAAACATTGGGATAATACTATACATCTACCAAAATAACAAAAACTTAAATAAAATATCAAGTGTTTATAAGGATGTGGAGTAACTGGAACACTCATATACATCTGGTGAAAATCAAATTAGTACAAACTATTTTGTAATGCAGTACTATTGGTTGATACGAAAACTGAACCATTTCATATCTTATGGTACAGCAATTTCAATTCTAAGGACAGCCTCAACAAAAATGAATACATGCTACAAAAGTCATGTACATGAGCGTTAATAGCAGCATTATTTTTAAAAAGTAAAAAAATGGAAGGAACCGAAATATCCATCAATCCAATAAAGAGATAACTGTGTGGGAATATTTGCACAACAGCAATAAATATAAAAGACTATTTCTATATGCAGCAATATGAATTAAATCTCACAAGTGGAGAGTAAAAGAATCTAGTCACAAATAAAATGCATGCTATAATTTTAGTTATTTGAAATTCTACCGTGTATGAAATCAGGAGAGTGGTTTCTTTGAGGTAGATACTAAGAGGGGTAGCCAGAAGAGAGCTTCAAAGGGCTTTTACATAAAACATAATGTTTTATGTTTTGATCTGGATTGAACTTACATGGAAGTGAGAGTCGCTCAGCTGTTTCCAACTCTTTGCAACCCCATAGACTGTAAGTCCATGGAATTCTCCAGGCCAGAACACTGGAGTAGGTAGTCTTTCCGTTATCGAGGGAAATCTTCCCAGGGAATCTTCCCAACCCAAGGATCAAACCCAAGGCTCCCGCATTGCAGGCAGATTCTTTACCAGCTGAGCCACCAGGGAATCCCTGGTACTTTTATGGCCATGTTCAATTTGTGATGATTCATTCATCTGTATACATTTGACTTGTTCACTTTTATGCATGAATACTATACTTTAGTAAAAAGCTTATTTGAAAAAGATAAACACATCCTCTCCCAAAAAGGCACATTCTCTCACATTAATTCAAATAGTGATAAGAAAAAAATCATAAAAGCAACCAGAGGAAAAATCATATTACACACAAATGAATTTAGAGTTATTAATATTATTGACATCTTATCAGAAATAGCAAAACCAAAGAAATGAGACAAAAATACATAATAAAAGGCACCCAGATTACAGAGAAAGAAGTGAAACTTTCATTATTTGCAGATCACTTAATACCATACATAGGAAATGCCTTTACAATCACTTACACAATCACATTTACAATCACAATTGTAATAGGGGCTTAATATTATTAAATTGAAAAGGATTGAAAGTAACTTTCTAAAAACATGCAACAAATTGATTTTTTAAGAAAAAGAAAGAATAATAAGTCTACCAAGCTCACTTCACCATTCAATTTCCCATTCTATTCAATAGATTCATTGAACATTTTTAGTTACTGGGTATCAAAAAGTGTCTACTGTACTGCTAGTTTTTACTGTAATATATTCACAATTACATCGCAAAGAATAAAATACCTAGATGATATCTAGCAGGTAAAATCTAACCAAGGAGGTAAAAGGCCAGTACTCTGAAAACTATTAGACATTGATGAAAGAAATTAACAAAACAACACAAATAAATGGAAAGATAGGCCATGTTCATAGATTGGAAGAATTAAAGTTGTTAAAATGACCACACTATCTAAGACATAGTCATATGGGTGCCACCACTATCCCCTCCCATTTCCTTCTAGAAGAAATATCATATCCTTCTGGACATAAAGGTGGACTAAAGAGCTTTGCTTCAACGTCTGTGATGTGCTGTGTGACCTTAGGGTAGTTATGAATCTTCTCTGTGCCTTAGTTCTTTATCTGTAAATTAAAGCATTGGACTAAATGATCTGAAAGAATCTTTCCATCTGAAAAATTCTATTTTAACTTTCCTTCAGTTATCAGTCTACTACATAAAGATTTATTGTTGCTCTTTAATACCTCCTCAATTAATAAAATCTTTTCAAACTGCTCAGCTTGGTAAAGAATCTGCCTGCAATGCAGGAGACCCCTGTTCAATTCTTTGGTTGGGAAAATCCACTGGAGAAGGGGTAGGCTACCCACTCCAGTATTCCTGGGCTTCCCTGGTGACTCAGCTAGTAAAGAATCTGCCTGCAATGTGGGAGACTTGGGTTGGATCCCTGGGTTGGGAGGATCCCCTGGAGAAGGGAAAGGCTTTCCACTCCAGTATTCTGGCCTGGAGAATTCCAGGGACTGTGGTCACAAAGAGTCAGACACAACAGAATGACTTTCATTTTCACTTTTTCAAAATGCTGGTAGTGTCAGTGAGTTTGACAAATGTGTGCATATCATTGTCATTGATTTTAAGTTTACTCCCCATTGTGAGTTTCTATAAACATTATGGTCTCTACTAAGTATAGCCCTTGTTTCATATGTTCAGCTTTTTTTTTCACTGACTAGTCTGAGAGCTACTTGAATATAGAGCTGTGTCCAAACATCTTTACTGTCCTCTATAACACTTTGAAGTCCTATCTGCCAGGAATGGCTTAGTATTATTAAACTGAACAGGATTGAAAATAACTTTCTAAAAACATGTAACAAATTGATGTTTTTTTTAAAAAAAAAAAAAAAGAAAGAAAGAAAGAACAAGTCTACCAAGCTCACTTCACCATTTAATTTCACATTCAATTAAACAGATTACTGCTTGACTTTTGTTAATTGGGATTCAAAAGGTATCTACTGTACTGCTAGTTTTTACTGTAAAAGGTGTAAAAGATACATGACAAGCCTTGGCATTAGAATTATGTCTCGATATTTTGAATATTTTGGATTAAGTGAAAAGAAGACTACATATTGCAATGATATTTTATGGGAAAACTAAAAAGGAAATAATTATTCTGACTATAATTACTTTGAGGATTCAAGCAGTGTGCAGGTCATAGTTCTTCTCAGCAAGATAAAAGAGAGAAGGTTGAAGGCACTTTCTGATGATTTATGAACTATTGGAGGTCAAAGACCTACTTTAAGTTTGGATCTAAACACGCTTTCTTTTTTCTTATAATTACAATTCTTTTTTATGTTACTCTCATTCAGGAAGGAGAAATGAATGTGGCTTGTTTTATTGTTGCTGTTGTTATTGTTTTCTTTAATTTATTTTAATTGGAGGCTAATTGCAATACTGTGGTGGTTTTTGCCATACATCAACATGAATCAGCCACGGGCACACACGTGTTCTCCATCCAGAACCCCGCACCCACCTCCCTCCCCATCCCATCCCACAGGGTCATCCCAGTGCACCAGCCCTGAGCGCCCTGTCTCATGCGTCAAACCTGGACTGGCAATCCGCTTCACATATGATAATATACACATTTCAATGCTACCCTCTCAAATCATCCCACTCTCACCTTCTCCCACAGAGTCCAAAAGACTGTTCTTTACATCTTTTGCTGTCTCGCATAGAGGGTCATTGTTACCATCTTTCTAAATTCCATATATATGCGTTAGTAAACTGTATTGGTATTTTTCTTTCTGACTTACTTCACTCTGTATAATAGGTTCCAGTTTCATCCACCTCATTAGAACCAATTCAAATGCATTCTTTTTAATGGCTGAGTAATATTCCATTGAGTATATGTACCACAGCTTTCTTATCCATTCGTCTGCCAGTGGACATCTAGGTTGCTTCCATGCCCTAGCTATTGTAAACAGTGCTGTGATGAATACTGAGGTACATGTGTCTCTTTCAATTCTAGTTTCCTCGGTGTGTATGTTTTATTTCTTTTTCATTTTTGTCTTCTTCTCCCAGGTAAGCAGTCAAACAATGTTTAACCATGAGGCTCAGCTCTCATGTGATATGGTTTCATGATAACCAAAAAGTGTAGAAAAAATATTTGTCATAGGAAATAGTATTTGTTTGTTGGGCCTTAGAACACGCTTTGAATGAGGAATTAAATTTTCTCACTTAAGCTGTAGATCAATTTGTCAGCTTTCTTGTGACTAACACACACTCTGTAAACAAACTCACCAGCTTTGTGTTAGTTAATTTTCCCCAATCTCTTTCTCACAGGAAATATTTTTTGGTTCAGTTTTATCTGTGCAGAGCTGCTCAAGGTTACCTGGAACTCATTCTGATTCAAACAAAATACAAAGCTTTTTCTTCTATTAATATAAAAGGTGGCCCTTAATTTTGTGTTTGGGATCCATTTGTGAAATTATTCTTATAAAGTAAGCAAAGGTCCTTAATTTTGAGATTTTATTAATTACAATATTTCTACCTTTAAGTCTTCAAAGATGCTTCCAAATTTATTAACTCAATTGACTTTCATAATCATATGGTGAACTAAGTATATCCCAGTTTAACAGATGTGGAAAGTGAAAGTCACTCAGTCGTGTCTGACTCTTTGTGACCCCATAGACTACACAGTCCATGGAATTCTCCAGGCCAAAATACTGGAGTGGGTAGTCCCAACCCAGGGATTGAACCCAGGTCTCCCGCAGAGCAGGCAGATTCTTTACCAGCTGAACCACAAGAGGTTAGTAACCAGTTAAACGTTGCTCACCCTTGCAAGTGAAGGGTTACCAACAAGGTCTTCCTTGCTCAGAATCTCATTCTGGAACTTCCTCCAGAATCCAAAGAGACTCAGTGTAGAACCTTAACAGTACAATCAGTGCTGCCCATCTGAGCACTTTAAATCCCCTTATTCCTGTATTTCCTTTCAGTTTTACTAAGATATAACTAACATACAGCCCTGCATAAATTTGAGATACAGAGCATAACGGTTTGACTTATGTACATCATAAGATGATTGCCAGAATAGGCTTAGTGACTATCCATCAGCTCATACATATACAAAAGAAAAGAAAAAGAAAAAAAATGTTCCTTGTGATTAGAACTCTTAGAGAAATCCCTCTTACTCTTCGTGTCAGTCTCTAACCTTGTGTCTCCCTTTTCACCTACCTTTGGTGACTCCTTGCCAGGAGGCCAAGCAAAATGGAAGAAAATTATATTAAAAAAACTCATCATTCCCCCATCTTCAAACTCATGTTCACTTGGTGAGCATTTATTGAGCACCTATTATATTAAATCAATTTGCTGCTACACCTGTTAACAAGACAAAATTTTTAGCAGGCCTCTGCAAAAGTAGTGTTTGATTCTAATTTTCTACCCTTTTTATGACTTAGAGTTTTTCCTTTTTTTTCCATTCTTTTAAAACCTCTCAAATCCTTTCTGAGGTAGATAGAAATTAAGCTAATTATCAAATATTGATTTATTTCTCTTGCAAACTTATACTATATGGGAATTAAAATTAAAATCTGAAAGGAATTCAAATGAATACATGGAAATACAAAATTAGATACCTAAAATTCAGAAAAATTGGTAAATACTGATGAACGATTAGGCAAGGAGATCACAGATTGGAGTACAACTTAGAAAGTAGACCTGAATAAAAGAATTAAGATCTATTTTTAATTTAGTTGAAGGACATTGGTTGGGATGGAAATCTATTAAACAGGATTCTGGCTTTTCTACTTATACCACCCTACTGGCAGTACAGTACTTAAAAGAGATAAGGAGGATTGGAAAAATCACCGGTGATCTTTCTGCTTAACTAAAATTGTACCCAAAGCCAAAAAAAAATTTTTTTTTGTAATGGTCTCCTCCTGTGAAAATCTCTCAATAGATATTTTACATGTTCTTCGATTGCCTGACTGGCTAGAATTCCACTAGCTAACACGCTTTGCCCCTCAGTTCCTGTTATTTGCCAACTGGGGTTTCCTTTGCAGATGTCCTGTGTCCTCTTGTTGTGCATGCTAAGTTGCTTCAGTCGTGTCCAACTCTTTGCAGCCCCATAGACTGTAGCCCGCCAAGCTCCTCTGTCCATGGGATTCAGGCAAGAATATTGGAGTGGGTTGCCATGCGCTCCTCCAGGGGATCTTCCCAACCCAGGGACTGAACCCATGTCTCTTAATCTCCTGCATTGGCAGGTGGGTTCTTTACTGCTAGTGCCACCTGGGAAGCTTATTCCCTTGTTATGAATTCCCAATTAATAGATTTCATCTCTCTACACTGTGATCTCCAGATTCTATTTATGCTGCTCACACTTTCACTCACATTGGTTGTGTAACCCGGGGCCTCTGATTTGCGCATCTGTTTTCATTTTGTGGCATGAAACTTAACATGTCCAGCAGAAATGCGAATAAGCAATTATCTGTTAAATCAGTGTTTCCCAGATGCAAGTTATTTAATGTTTTTATTAACCCTTAGAATGGCAAAGTTATGCAACCTGCACAACCAGTGTGCATTCAGTGGGAAATATAGCTACTATATATACACAGTCATCATTTTAAAACAAAAGGGACATTTTTTAAGTGTCTAAGGAAATAAATCTTTTTAACAAGGCTTCTTTTAACATTTCCATATGTAATAAAACACAAATCAAAACAATTTTATGGGACTCACAGAGGAAAAAAATTATTTTAAAATCTGATGCTTCAAAGAAATGATGAGAGATAACCCTAGCCAGCTTAATGAAAATGAAAAGCTATAGGAATTATGTATGATTAATGTCCAAATAGGAAGAGAAGGGGACAACAGAGGATGAAATGGTTGGATTGCATCACTGACTTGATAGACATGAGTTTGAGCAAGCTCCAGGAGTTAGTGATGGACAGTAAGGCCTGGCATGCTGCAGTCCATGGGGTCACAAAGAGTCCGACATGACTGAGCAGCTGAACTGAACTGAATTGAATGTCCAAATAAAAGCCTTAGCTTACTCTACATAAGAGAGAATACAAACATTGGATGGTAACGATCACTGCAGTTGGTGACTGCAGTCATGAAATTAAAAGACACTTGCTCCTTGGAAAAGCTATGACAATCCTAGATAGCATATTAAAAAGCAGATAAATCACTTTTCCAACAAAGGTCCTTATAGAGGAAGATTTGTTGTTACAGTAGTCATGTACAGATGTGAGAGGTGAACATTAAAGAAGGCTGAGAGCCAAAAAATTTATGGTTTTGAATTGTGGTATTGGAGAAGACTCTTGAGAGTTTCCTGGATAGCAAGGAGATCAAACCAGTCAATCCTAAAGGCAATCAGTCCTAAATATTCATTGGAAGGACTGATGCTGAAGCTCCAATACTTTGGCCACCTTCCATGTCCTATGCAAAGAGCCGACGCACTGGAAAAGATCCTGATGCTGGGAAAGATTGACTGCAGAAGGAGACGCGAGCAACAGAGGATGAGATGGTTGGATGGCATCACCAACTCAATGGACATGTGAGCAAAGTCCAGGAGATAGTGAAGGACAGGGAAGCCTGGCATGCTGTAGTCCATGGGGACGCAAGGTTCAAACAACAACTAAGCAACTGAACAACAGCCACAAAAAAAATCTCATCATCTCTGTTTCATCTTTTCAATCTCACAAGACATTGAAACACTTCATATTTCTCATCACTTCAAATACAAACCAAAATACATACAAAAAATGTGCTAATTATAAGGATAAAGGCGAATTTTATTCTAAAAGCCACTCTCAAGTTAGTTATTAACACGCGTCTGCCAGCACCTAGCACAGAATGGGGTACTAGGAGGTAATAGATAGGTCCTCATTAGACAGTTTACCGCAGCCAACTAGTGCAACAGAAGTGTTGTCCTACCCTAGTCTCCCTCAGTTTCTCCATCCCTTTCCTTACCTCTGTTCCTAGAAGCCCTAGGAAGCCTTTCCTGGGCCCGCTGCCCCCACTTCCAGTCTAGGAAAAGCCTTACCTGGCAAAATTCAGGGCAAATATCTCCTCCTCTGTGACCACTTCCCATGTCACAGACAGAACACTGCGCTACTGTGGATGCCTTCCCCCTGCTGACACAGAACTCATAATGCTTCCAGTTTATACCTATTTGGTCTTATGTTTCTCACCACTCCCCTCCCCTTGAAAACAGGAGTCCATGGAGGTGTGTTTTCTGTGTTTGTTTAGACCCAGAGCCTAGCACTGGATCAGGTAAACAGCTGGAGCTAACCAACAAGAATATCTAAAATGAATGAATAAAATAAACCGTTTCAAAGCAAACAACATAACTGTCGTCTCAACAAGTTTATCCCTTTATCTTTAAAGTCTCTATGCTTTTTCCTTTCTTTCCTGCTTCTTGCAAATTAAAAAGACCCATGATCTATAAACCTTCCCAGCAAGGCTTGGGATTTTAGCTAGTTAATGTAATAAACTGTTTCATAGATGAAGGAGTTGAAGCACAGAGAAGTAAAAGGATTCACCCTAGTGGTAGCTGTGACCTAAAGGCATGTGCGTTCAGTCGTGTTCAACTCTTTGCAACCCCATGGACTGTAGCCAGTCAGGCTCCTTTGTCCTTGGAATTTTCCAGGCAAGTAAACCGGACAGGGTTGCCATTTCCTTGACCTAAAGTTTGAATCCTTTGTTAGTGGTGTTGTTTAGTTGCTCAGTCATAATTGACCCTTTGCAACCCCATGGACTGTAGCCCACCAGGCTCCTCTGTCCACGGGATTTCCCAGGCAAGAATACTGTAATGGCTTGCCATTTCTTCCTCCAGGGAATATTGCCGACCCAGGGATCAAACCTGAGTCTCCTGCATTGGCAGGTGGATTCTCTATCACCGAGCCACCAGGGAAGCCCCTGTATTCTTTACACTAAAACTAAACCAGGTGATGAAATGACTGCAGAAGGGGAACACTGAACCGTGAAAGCAAATGTCAGGGCAGTCTGGGCAAGACTCCAGAACAGAGCCTAGTCCCCAGGACAGGCTCTTGTGGATTCCTGAATGGATGAATGGGCAGGCCAGGTCATAAAGGAGGAATGAAAGAGGCAGAGACAATGCACCTTTATGATATTTACCTGTAACTAACCTGACTGACCTGTTAGCATGTTCCAGGCAGTGATCTGCAGGCAGGTGTAGCAGATATCGTGCATGAGTCTGATGAACTTGTTTCTGGCTTGTTTAGGAGTTTGACTGAGGTTTCTAACTCAATCAAGGGTTCCTGGACGTGACCCTGGCTCTGTTCCATGGCAGCTGTACTCGTCATGTTCCTTGAGTGCCACGGCCAGTTGACTGAGCATCCTCCCCAAACAAAACCCCCTGTTTTGTCATTCTTGCTAATACATTTGCTTTTGACAACTTTTCCAATCAGACAAGATCACTCTTGAGGCTTAATTCCCAACTCCAAAGTAAAGAACAGAAGAATCCCCAATTTGGGTTAAATCAGGATAAAATCCATGCTAAAATATCTATGTCAGTTTAAAAAACTAAAATGTTTTCAACTAAACCAGCTCAGTAGAAACAGAAGGGAAAATTTTGTCCAGATTTATTTGTCCAAAAGGCTATATCATTTCTTAAAGGTAAATAATAATCAAAGGGTAGAGTTTATATATACTCTCAACAAAAAATGGCATTCTGCTTGAAAAAGAAATTCCTGTAAACTATTACATTTTATATAATAAAATACATATCACTGCATGATATATAATATATGCTTATATATTATATAATACAATCTATATATCAATATTTTATGAGAGTTATATTGACATAATTTTGTTATAATTTTGAAAATCATAGTATGTTTGGACAATTTGTTTTAACAGTACATTTAAAATGTTGAACTGAACAGCAATTGATGCATTCATGCCTTTTTTATCTTTCCAAAACAAGCATTTAACATTCAGTACTTATACGTGTCCCAGGTGTCGCAAGTAACGAATCTGCCTGCCAGTGCAGGGGATGCGGTTTTGATCTCTGGGTCAGAAAGACCCCAGAAAGTAGGAAATGGCAACCCACTCCAGAAATTACCTCAGAAATCCCATGGACAGAGAAGCCTGGTGGGCTATAGTCCATGGACTTGCAAAGAGTCAAATATGACTGAGCAACTGAGCACACGCATGGACACCAAGTAAATAAACTATTTCTCACTAGCTAGCAAAGTTTCCTGGAAAAATAAACTTAAAAGAACTAACTTCTGTTTAAAGATGTTTCAAAAACTCCAGAAAACTTATGTAATGCACAAAATGGCCCATAATTTATAAGGGTAAAGTATTTAAATGTCAAATTCCATTTTATTTTAATGACTTAACATTTTAAAACTTCCTTTACCATTTTTCTTAACCTAAAAAAGCAATTAATAAACAATGGTTAATAAAGTTGCTCTATTTTGGGGAACCTTAAGGAGCTATTTGAATTCTCCTTAAGTTGCATCAGCAAAGTTAAAAGTTTCTATGAAACATAATTAGGCTTTAGAAACTGAGATGGTTGTTATATTAGGTCAGAGATAGCCACAGCTAAATTTATCATTTTCATATGTGTCTTTTCATCTGCTAAGTACAATTGCCTTGTTATTTACCTCTTTAACCATAAAATAAAATTCAGTGAGCAAATAATAATTCCATGCAGCTCAACCCATAAAAGTTGTTTTTACAGTAATTTATAATCAAAGCCATCCTGTCCCCTCCTGGCCTCAGTGAAAATGATTTCAACTGAAGCAGAAAGGTGGTGATGAGTAATGACCAATCTGCAGTGAAACAAATGCAAGATTATGAAACTATGGAAGATTAGAAGTCACTGGTGTTCAAAGCTTAATTACCCAGACATCAGAAGTACAAGATTACATGCTTTTATAACATTAAAATAATTAAGATAGTTTGCAAAATTTTGCCCAGTGACTTTTAAACCTAGCTGACCCCAGTGGTCTATAAAAAAATATAAAGATGCCTTTATCTCCCTGACAGTATTCTTGATGCCCCTAAAACTGCATATTATGACCTTATACTACTACTTCTGATCAGAGCTAAGCTAGAACTATGCACCAGTACCTGGGATTCTGAGATGGGAAAAGAAAACACGAGCTGACTGCATGTCCACCACTGTGCTAGACACTTTCATAGATGTTTGTCCTCATCTGAATGCTTTTGGTTGCAGGTGAGAATGTGGAGTTCCAGGGAAACCAAATGAACTTGCCCCAGCTATTGGCAAATCTAGGAGCTGAACCATCATCTATTGGCCTACAAGACTGTTTCTGAAAGACTTCACTAGCATAGGCCAGATATAAAGATACAAATACAGAAAGAGCATAATAGAAGGCATCAATTATGTGGTCACATCCTCCCTTAATTATACGCTAAAATAAATAATTCAAATGAAAAGAAGTAATATTATATTAATAACTATCACATGAGTTGTCTTGGAAGAAACTCTTTTTCTTCCCCCTCCCCCAGTTTTATTGAGATGTAATTCATTTATGTGCTAAGTCACTTCAGTCATGTTTGACTCTTTGAGACCCCATGGACTATAGCCTGCCAGGCTCCTCTGTCCATGGGATTTTCCAGGCAAGAATACTTGAGTGGGTTGCCATATCCTCCTCCAGGAGATCTTTCCAACCCAGGGATCAAACCTGCGTCTCTGTGTCTCCTGCATTTGCAGGCAGGTTCTTTACCACTAGTACCACCTGGGAAGCCCACCAATTCATGTACAGCACTATATAAGTTTAAGGTATATAGGGCTTCCCTTGTGGCTCAGCTGGTAAAGAATCTGCCTGCACTGCAGGAGACCTGGTTTCCATCCCTGGGTTGGGAAGATCCCCTGGAGAAGGGAAAGGCTACCTACTCCAGTATTCTGGTCTGGAGAATTCCATGGACTACAGTCCATAGGGTAGCAAAGAGTTGAACACAACTGAGCGACTTTCACTTTCACATACAGCATAATGATTCGACTTACATACATTATGAAATGATTATCATAATTAGTTTAGTGAGCATCCATCATCTCATATACATGCAAAATATTAAGAAAAAAAGGAAAAATATTTTTCCTTGTTTCCCTAAGATGGAACTCCTAGGATTAATTCTCTTGACAACTTCCATGTATAACAACTTTCTTGCTAATTATGAAAATCATGTTGTACATTACATTATTTATCTTATAACTGGAAGCTTGTACATTTTATCCACCTTCATCCAATTCCACCTTCCCTACTCCCTGTCTCTGGTATCCACAAATCTGATCTCTTTTCCTATGTTTGTTTGTTTTTCTGTTTGTTTTGATGTAATTGACCTACAACACTATGTTAGTTCCTGGTACATAACATAGTGATTCAATATTTCTATACGTGACAAAATGATCACCGCAACATGTCTAGTTACCATGTCACACAAATATCACATTATTATTATATGCTGTACTTTTCATCTCCATGACTCACTTCTTTTGTAAATGGAAATTTACACCTCTTCATCTCCTTCACCTAATTCTTTTTCATTATACATTCCTAATGTCATATGGTTTCAAGCATTGACTCAAAATGCACAACGTGGCACTGTTGAAAACCTGTGCTGAAATTGTAATGATAATCCTCTCACATCAACCCCTACCCATATGGACTGGCCCACCCTATTATACAAAATGCAGTGTCATCGGCTATAAATAAAACAGGAATTAGAGTGAAAAGTTGTAACAAATCGTTGATCCTCCTCTATTGTAATCTGAGGTTTTTCAAAGGGGCTGAGCGTATGAGTGTAATGGCATTTTGCTGGGTTACATTTTGTATTTCACACTCAACAGTTTCCTAGGAGAAACCCAGGTTGAACTTAGTTCATAATGTGAAGCACCACATCATATAGCCCTTTTCACAGAATCAAGTCAGATGGGTATGGCAGTGAGGGTGAGGGTTTTAACAATAGCTTATGTGTGTGTATATTTCTCAAGGAATGAGACAGACAGAGAGAGAGAGAGACAGAGAACAATATAGGGTTTAAGAGCTATTATAATAAAGCCATCTCATCTTGAATCCCAGTCATCTCAATGATTAGAGCTGTGCTATCCAATACAGTCGCCACTGGACCCTTGAAATGGGCTAGTTCAAACTGAATTATGCTAGAAGTGCAAAATACAACCTGGATTTCAAAAACTTAGTATGAAAGAACAATGCAAAATACCTCATTAAAATTTTTAACTTATTACATGTTTAAATTATAATACTATTTATTCTTGTTCAGTCGCCAAGTCATGTCCAACTCCTTGTGACCCCATGGACTGCAGCATGCTAGGCTTCCCTGTCCCTCACAGTCTTCTGGAGTTACCCCAAATATTTTTGATACATGGAACTAAATTAAATATATTATTAAAATTAATTTTACCTGCATTCAACCCCACTGAAACTTACACACCTCCTGTAAGGACATGATTAGGGAAAAAATACTGCATAGCAGTTAAGAGGAAAACCTGCATTTTTGTAGTTAGCCAAGCTGTGTAATTAGCATACTTGCTAAGGACGACAGAAGTTGCTAGACAAAGATACAACTTGAACTAAGAAAGCAAATCAGAGTATTTATAAAAATAGGAGTGGTGTTTTTTTTTCTTATTGAGTTGCATAAAATGTTGTATTTGAAACAAACAAAAATGTGTTTCCCCCAACAGCATTTTAAAAGCCAGAAATATGATTAACACCACTCCATTAAAGAGCTGAGACACTTTGCATTACTGCTTTTTACAGTCCTCATTAAGGCTACATTCCTCATCCAGCTGAATAAAAGGCTGCTAAACTGCTATAGTGCAGGGGAACTTTCAAACTGTGATTCCCTGGACTGGCAGAATGACGGAAAAGTTAATCTGCTCAGCCTGCAGGTGAAAGAAGGGAATCCAAGCCCCTGCCACAGAGATAAAACCATTTTGTTATGTGGCCTGTTCACCTCCTTGTAGTTGAAACAAGATGGAGAGTTCAGGATTCTCCCCAAAATTAAAGAAATGCTAATACAGTCATCTCCCAAACAGAAGCAGAAGGCTACATGGGACAAATGGCACCAGTCATGTGACTAAAAACATAAAGAGAATTCTATATGTTACTTTGCAATCTTTTTTTTTTTTTTTCATTCAAATACCTATGGACTTATTACCAAATCTTGAGTAATCCCTCAGGTAGTAACAAACTCAGGAGAAAACTGAACTTAACGATATGGCATTTTCCAGATTTTCAAAATGCACCTTAGTCTTGGCCAGGGATGCTTTAGGTTCCTAAATGGTGGTTGATGTGACCTCATGACATGGCCTAATAAGACCAGCATGCAACTACCATATTTTCAGAACCCCAACTTGGGAACCACTGTGTGGTATTAAGGACTCAAGCCAGGGAAACTTACTTCTCTTTCACATCGCTTTCTGGAAGTGGACAGGCGGTTCGGAGCGAGTGGGTGGTTCCACTCCACCAAGTCATCCAGGGCCTCGGATGACTTCTGCCACATTGTTCTGACATCTCTTGGGTTCAAGCTACATGGTCAGAACAGTCTCCCTGCAACATCCACATTCTATCTGGTAGGAAAAGAGAGGAAGTGGATACAGAATATCCCCTTTTAAGGGCATTTTCTTGCCAGGTGGCATTAGTGATAAAGTGTCCACCTGCCAAACAGGAGACTTGGGTTTGATTCCTGGGTGGGGAAGATCTTTTGGGAAAGGGAATGGCAAGCCACTCCAGCATTTTGCCTGGAATACCCCATGGACAAAGAAGCCTAGCAGGCTACAGTCCATGAGGTCGCAAAGAGGTGGACAGGACTTAGCCACTGAGCGTGTACACACATCCTCATTGGGAGAGTAAGGTCTGATGGACTGGCTCAATGCTTCCTTTGCCCTGGCTGCCCTTGCTGGGGATCTTAGACAGGCAGACTTGCCTTTTTGCAAGAGAAGTTGGGCTATGTGGTCTCTTTCTGGGCAGCCCAGTTAGGGTAGAACTTCTCAGTACCACTTCCTAAATATCTAATAGGCCTTTGAAGCTTAACACATCCAAAACAAGACTCTTGACTTTCAATCCAAGTAAATAGTACTCTTCACTCAGTTGTTCAGGCCCAAAGTCTAGCGGTCCCATCCTTTTCTTCTCATCCCTCACAACTAGCCCATCAGTTAAACCCACCTTTTTCTCTCTGTGGCAGTAACACTATCTTAGTCCTAATTATCTGTTTCTTAAGCTATTATAATTGCCTCTTATCTGAATTTCCTGTTTTGATTCTTACCTCTTATAATCCCTTTTCCACCAAGGGACCACAGTGATATTTTTAAATCATAAATCAGATCATGTCATTCGTTGCTTAAGCCCTCCACTAACTTGGCAGTTATCTGGGAAAAAACACAAACTCCTTACTCTGTCCCATAGAGCCCCACATGGTTGGTTCTTGCTCACCTTTACATTTTTCTCTCCTCTGGCATTCTATGGGTACTCCATACATCCTCCACTCTTTACCACCCTTCAAACTTCCGTTCTTGCCTTTTCCTCTGTTTGAAACAGTCTTCCCCTAGATCTTTACATCTGCCTCTTCTATTTCCTAACAATTTTGTTCATGTTTTAATTTATGGCAAATATTCACATTAATGTTTATATAAATATTTGACTCTCTGTTGTCTTTAGATAAACCATGGATTTATATGTGTTAAATTTAGTTCCAGCAATTTAGACTATCTATGAATGCAAGTGTGATTCTTTTCACGAGAAACATATTTTAATATAGACAAATATCTAAAGAGAAAATCATATTGATTGGAAAATACCTTTTAACTTTTTTGGTGATCATTGACCCTTCATCCACTTTAATGTTATATTGTGTGAACCAAGCACTTTCCCAAAACAAAGAACGGTGCTCACTTTGGAAACACATATACTAAAACTGGAATAAGGATTTGCATGGCCCCAGTGCAAGGATGGCATGCAATTTGTGAAGTGTTCCGTATTTTTTAAAAAGGAAAAACAACACCTTTGTTAAAAATTAAAAACTGAAGTGATAGGGGCAAGTTCAGAACTGAGAAAACACTTTGACTTGAATGAGAGCAATGTGTTTGCTGTATTCTACTTTGTTACGGTTTGTATACAAACATCCAGATAAATGGTTCAGAATTAGAGCATTTGAATATGTGTACCCCAATGTTCATTGCCACACTGTTTACAATAGCCAGGACATGGAAGCAACCTAGAGATCCATTAGCAGATGAATGGATAAGAAAGCTGAGGTACATATACACAATGGAATATTACTCAGCCATTAAAAAGAATACATTTGAATCAGTTCTAATGAGGTGGATGAAACTGGATTCTATTATCCAGAGTGAAATAAGCCAGAAGGAAAAACAACAATACAGTATACAAATGCATATATATGGAATTTAGAAAGATGGTAATGATAACCCTGTATGCAAGACAGCTAAAGAGACACAGATGTATAGAACAGTCTTTTGGACACTATGGGAGAGGACAAAGGTGGGATGATATGGGAAAATGGCATTGAAACATGTAAATTTTAGTATGTGAAATGAATCGCCAGTCCAGGTTTGATGCATGATATTGGGTTCTCAGGGCTGGTGCACTGGGATGACCCAGAGAGATGGAATTGGGAGGGAGATGGGAGGGGGGTTCTGGAAGGGGAACACATGTATACCCATGGCAGATTCATGTCAATGTATGGCAAAACCAACACAATAATGTAAAGAAAAAAGTCTTTCTTGAATTTGTTTCAATAAAAGATAATAATAATAAATAAAGAACAAAAAAAGGAAAATTCTAACACTGCAATCAGTTTTTCTAATTTACTTAAGTAAAGTTTAATTTCTTTATCACTGTAAAAATTTCTCATGAAATTCTACTAGTAAAAGACAAGCAGTAAACAAATGGCCATATGGATAATAATATGTGATAGTGATGAAGCCATGGAAAAATTTAACAGTATAAAGTGATGTCAAGTGGTTGTAAACTGGGTCTAATTTAGACAATAGAGGCAAGTAAGATCTCTGAGAAGATAACACTTGAGTTCTTAAGTACTGATAATTGTGTTGTGAAATGATATATTCAGATCTTCAAGTGATTTGAATACTGTATCTTTATTCATCACATATCTAGAAGTGAGTTTTGAAGAAAAATAAGAATTTGAATGAAAATGATATGTAAAAAAAGCAAAATATAGGCTTGTCTCAAACCATTCTTTAAATACTATTGTGTAGACTTTCCAATTCAAAGAAGTAGAAAGTTAATAAATTTCTAAAACACCTGAATCAATCAGAGCAGCCATCCCAAACAAAAGCCTATCCATTTAGTTTTCTGCTACTATTTTGTAAGATTCAGTCATCACTGTCCAGCACCTCTGAGGACCAGTGATTCTTTCTCAAGAGCAAAGACCATTCATCTTTGTCTTCTACAGCCCTGCACACCTCCAGGCATATCATGGGTGTTCAGTAGTCATTTAATCAACTAATCAATCAATCTTCTTATCCTCTAATGTCAAGCTAACTGAGTTCCTGACATACAGAAGCACTAAATTAATGTTTGTTGAATTAACATGCTACAAATACATCATTCATCTAAGTCCCTGAGACTAAACAGCAGCAAATCAAAAGGAACATTGTCTGTGAAGACAAACAAGTCTGGAGTCTAGGAAGCCCAGCCCCACTCTTCAGTATCTATTTAAACATAAGCAGGTTAGGTAATCTTTCTAGACTTTAGATCCTTCATCTGCTAGAAAAGGATATTTTTAAATGGATTACCAACAAGGACCTACTGTATAGCACAGGGAACTCTGCTCAGTATTATGTAACAACCTAAATGGGAAAAGAATTTGAAAAAGGATCTATGTATATGTATAACTGAATCACTTTGCTGTATACCTGAAACTAACAGAACATTGTTAATCAGTTATACTCCAACATAAAATAAAAAGTTAAACTATAATCACAATTTTTAAGTATTGAAAATCTGTTCTGAAATGAAACAACTCCAATAATAAAATTTTTTAAAGGTTAAAAAAGAAAAGAATAATCGTTTACTACAATGATTTAAAAGGCAATGTGTAGTGCTCCTGCTAGAATTTCTTAACCAAGATAAACTCTGGAACAGTAAGAATAGATACCACAATGCTGCTATTATTAAGTATCTTGTACATATTTTTGCCTTGCATGCCCATAGCCACAATTAGTAATAATTATTTTCATCAGGTGAGCAGCAGGAGTACTAATGAAATGTTCCTCCAAGCAGAGCAAAACAAAAAACAAATATTAATACTTTAAACACTTAGTCTCAAAGACTGAGCAGAACAGACACGAAAGTCATCTCTTTGGCTGTGTGCCTCTGCTAGAGGTAAGCTGATGTGAAAAATGAAGGCTTCTCCCAGAGAACCATAGTTGTAGATGAATCTTTTTTTTCAGTTATTCCACTGGCATTTTCAAATGACAATGGTATGAAATTACAATAAAAAAACAGGCATTGTTATTATAACATCTTTTACAATGTTTTCCTTTTTTATTTCTGTATATAAAGGGTTTTCATTAATGCAAGAGGCCATAAACCTGAGCATCATCCTTGATTCTCTTATTCCTCTCATACAACACATCCAATTCCTCAGGAAAAATCTGCTGGTCCCACTTTCAAAATATCATCAGAACTTGACTTTGCCACCACCTGCAGAGCTACAGCTTAGTTCAAGTAGCCATCATTTCTCACCTGGATACTGTACTAGCCTCCAATAAGTTTCACTGCTTCTACTATTGACTCCTGCAGTCTATCCAGGTACCACAGTCAGAAACAAACACCACTTTAAAACTAATTTGGGGACTTTCCTGGTGGTCCAGTGGTTAAGACTCTGAGCTTCCACTGCAACAGGGCGCAGTTTCTATCCCTTGTCTGGGAACTATGATCCTACATGCCTCAAGTGAAAGTTCCTCAGTCATGTCTAACTCTTTGCGACCCATGGACTATACAGTCCATGGAATTCTCCAGGCCAGAATACTGGAGTGAATAGCCTTTCCCTTCTCCAGGGGATCTTCCCAACTCAGGGATCGAATCCAGGTCTCCTACATTGCAGGCAGATTCTTTACCAGCTGAGCCACAAGGGAAGCCCAAGGTGGAGACAGCTTAAGTTTTCTCACATCACTCCTCTGTTCAACACCCTCTATGTGGCTCTCCACTCAGCATAAAAAACAGAATCCTCTGGATGGCCTATGAGGCCATCCATGGTCTGTCTCCCACACCTCTCCAACCTCCTTTCCTACAACTACACCCTCATTCACTGCTAAAGCCATGATGACCTGCTTGCTTGCTCAGGAATGCGAAAGACAAGTGTCTACATGGTAATCTCTGCTCTACAAGCTCCTTGTGTCTAGAAAGTTCTTCTCCCAGATATGTTTTAATTTGCATTATCGTAATACTTAGTGATGATGTTGAGCATCTTTCCATGTGCTTATTGCTTTTTGTTCATCTTCTTTGGAAAAATGTCAAGCTCTTTGTCAATTTTTGAATCACATTTTTCATTATTGCTGTTGTTATAGTTTCAGGAGATTCCCATATAGTCTAGATATGAATTACTTATCATATTTTTCAACTTCTGCAAAAAATCATTGGGATTTGATAAGGATAGATTAAATTTGTAAATCACTTTAGGTAGTACTAGAACATGAACAATACAAATGTTTAAATCCATGAACACAAGAAGTCTTTCCATTCTGTGTTTTCTTTATTTTCTTTCAGCAATATTTTGTAGCTTTCAGTGTACAAATCTCTTATCTCCTTGGCTAATTCCTAAGTATTTCATATTTGATGCCTTTGTAAATAAAACTATTTTCTTCACTTTCTTTTCAAATTGTTCATTGTTATTATATAGAGATGCAGCCAATTTTTGTAACTTGATTCTGTACCCTCTTAATTTGATGATGATAAAGGATGATAATCTGGCACAGTTTGGCACAATAAAGGACAGAAATGGTATGTACCTAACAGAAGCAGAAGATATTAAGAAGGGTGGCAAGAATACACAGAAGAACTATACAAAAAAGACCTTCATGACCCAGATAATCACAATGCTTTGATCACCCTCCTAGAGCCAAACATCCGGGATTGTGAAGTCAAGTGGGCCTTAGGAAGCATCACTACAAACAAAGCAAGTGGAGGTGATGGAATTCCAATTGAGCTATTTCAAATCCTAAAAGATGATGCTGTGAAAGTGCTGCACTCAATATGTCAGCAAATTTGGAAAATTCAGCAGTGGCCACAGGACTGGAAAAGGTCAATTTTCATTCCAATCCCAAAGAAAGGCAATGCCAAAGAATGCTCAAACTACCACACAATTGCATTCATCTCACACACTAGCAAAGTAATGCTCAAAATTCTCCAAGTCAGGCTTCAACAGTATGTGAACCACGAACTTCCAGATGTTCAAGCTGAATTTAGAAAAGGCAGAGGAACTAGAGATCAAATTGCCAACATCTGCTTGATCACAATAAACTGTGGAAAATTTGGAAAGAGATGTGAATACCAGACCACCTGACTCTTGAGAGTCCCTTGGACTGCAGTCCATCCTAAAGGAGATCAGTCCTGGGTGTTCATTGGAAGGTCTGAGGTTGAAGCCAAAACTCCAATACTTTGGCCACCTGATGCGAAGAGGTGACTCACTGGAAAAGACCCTGATGCTGGGTAATATTAAGGGCAGGAGGAAAAGGAAATGACAGAGGATGAGATGGTTGGATGGCATCACAGACTCAATGGACATGAGTTTGGGTGGGCTCCAGGAGTTGGTTTTGGACAGGGAGGCCTGGCGTGCTGCAGCTCACGGGGTTGCAAAGAGTCGGACATGACTGAGCAACTGAACTGAACTGACTATTGGATCATCGGAAAAGCAAGAGAGTTCCAAGAAAACATCTACTTCTGCTTTACTGACTATGCAAAAGACTTTGTCTGTGTGGTTCACCACAAACTGTGGAAAATTCTATAAGAGATGGGAATACCAGACCACTTGACATGCCTCCTGAGAAATCTGTATGCAGGTCAAGAAGCAACAGTTAGAATGGGACATGGAACAACAAGCTGGTTCAAAATTGGGAAAGAAATAAATGCTGGAGAGGATGTAGAGAAAAGGGAACCCTCTTACACTGCTGGTGGGAATGCAAACTAGTACAGCCACTATGGAGAACAGTCTGGAGATTCCTTAAAAAACTAGAAATAGAACTGCCATATGACCCAGCAATCCCACTGCTGGGCATACACACCGAGGAAACCAGAATTGAAAGAGACACGTGTACCCCAATGTTCATCGCAGCACTGTTTATAACAGCCAAGACATGGAAGCAACCTAGACGTCCATCAGCAGATGAATGGATAAGAAAGCTGTGGTACATATACACAATGGAATATTACTCAGCCAATAAAAAGAATACATTTGAATCAGTACTAATGAGGTGGATGAAACTGGAGGCTATTATACAGAGTGAAGTAAAAGAAGTCAGAAAAAAAAACACCAATACAGTATACTAATGCATATATATATGGAATTTAGAAAGATGGTAACAATGGCCCTATATGTGAGATAGCAAAAGAGCTACAGATGTATAGAACAGTCTTTTGCAGTCTATGAGAGAAAGTGAGGGTGGATTGATTTGAGAGAATAGCATTGAAACATGTATATTATCATATGTGAAATAGAAGGCCAGTCCAGGTTCAATGCATGAGACAGGATGCTCAGGGCTGGTACACTGGGATGACCCTGAGGGATGGGATGGGGAGGGAGGTGGGAGGGGGGTTCAGGATGGGGAACACATGTATACCCATGGCTGATTCATGTCAATGTATGGCAAAACCCATTACAATATTGTAAAGTAATTAGCCTACAATTAAAATTAATAAACTTTTTAAAAAATTGGGAAGGAAGTATGTTAAGGCTGTATATTGTCACCCTACCCATTTAACTTATATGCAGAGTATATCATGACAAATGCTGGGCTGGATAAAGCACAATAAGGAATCAAGATTGCTGGGAGAAATATCAATGACCTCAGATATGCAGACGACACCACCCTTATGGCAGAAAGTGAAGAAGAACTAAAGAGCCTCTTGATGAACGTGAAAGAGGAGAGTGAAAAAGTTGGCTTAAAATTCAACATTCAGAGAACTATGGTCATGGCTTCTAATCCAATCACTTCATGGCAAATATGTGTCAAAACAGTGGAAACAGTGGCAGACTTTATTTTGAGGGGGCTCCAGAATCACTGCAGATCATGCCTGTAGCCATGAAATTAAAAGACATTTGCTTCTTGGAAGATAATCTATGACCAACCTAGACAGCATATTAAAAAGCAGAGACATTACTTTGCCAACAAAGGTCCATCTAGTCAAAGCTATGGTTTTTCCAGTATTCATGTATGGATATGGAGAAGGAAATGGCAACCCTCTCCAGTATTCTTCCGTGGAGAATCCCATGGACTGAGGAGCCTAGTGAGCTGCCATCTATGGGGTTGCACAGAGTTGGACACGACTGAAGTGGCTTAGCAACAGCAGCAGCAGCAGCATGTATGGATAAGAGAGTTGGACTGTAAAGAAAGCTGAGCACCAAAGAACTGATGCTTTTGAACTGTGGTGTTGGAGAAGACTCTTGAGAGTCCCTTGCAGGTCCAACTAGTCCATCCTAAAGGAAATCAATCCTGAATATTCATTGAAAGGACTGATGCTGAAGCTGAAACTCCAATACTTTGGCCAACTAATGCAAAGATCTGACTCACTGGAAAAGACCCTTATGCTGGGAAAGATTGAAAATGGGAGAAGGGGATGGCAGAGGATGAGATGGCTGGATGTCATCACCAACTCAATGGACAAAAGTTTGCTAAGCTCTGGGAGTTGGTTATGAACAGGGAAGCCTGGCGACTGCAGTCCATGGGATCACAAAGAGTCAAATGTGACTGGGTGGCTGAACTTAACTGAATTTGCTGAATCTGTCTTTTAGTTCTAACAGGGTATTTAGTGAAATTGTTAGGGTTTTCTTCAGGAAGATCATATCATCTTCAAATGGAGATAATTTCATTTCTACTTTCCAATTTGGATGGCTTGTCTTTCATTTTCTTTCCTTGTTGCTCTGGTTAGACAGATTGAATAAATAAATGAGGGTTTAAATAAATAAAAAGGGACTTTTTCACTTACAGTTACTCTTTTTCCCTTTTCCATACTCTAGTCACTACGAGTCACCAAACCCAGGCCATCCTCACAAGGAGGGAAATTAAGCTGCATCTACAAGACCTTCTAGAACTAACACCCAAAAAAGATGTCCTTTTCATTATAGAGGACTAGAATGCAAACATAGAAAGTTAAGAAATATCTGGATTAACAGGTAAATTTGGCCTTGGAGTCTAGAATGAATCAGGGAAAAGGCTAATAGAGTTTTGCCAAAAAAAAACACACTGGTCATAGCAAACAACCTCTTCCAACAACATAAGAGATGACTCTACACGTGGACATCACCAGATGGTCAACACCAAAATCAAACTGATTATACTCTTTGCAGTCAAAGATGGAGAAGCTCTATACAGACAACAAAAAGAAGACCAGGAGCTGACTGTGGCTCAGATCATGAACTCCTTATTGTCAAATTCAGACTTAAATTTAAGAAAGTAGGGAAAACCACTAGACCATTCAGGTATGACCTAAATCAAATCCTTTATGATTATACAGTGGAAGTGACAAATAGATTCAAGGGATTAGATCTAATGGAGTGCCTGAAGAACTATGGATGGAGGTTTGTGACATTGTACAGAAGACAGGGGTCAAGATCATTTCCATGGAAAAGAAATGCAAAAAAGCAAAATGGCAGTCTGAGGAAGCCTTACAAATAGCTGAGGAAAGAAGAGAAACTAAAGGCAAAGGAGAAAAGGAAAGATATATCCATATAAATGCAGAGTTCCAAAGAATAGCAAGGAGAGATAAGAAAGGCTTCCTCAGTGATCAGTGCAAAGAAACAGAGGAAAACTATAGAATGGGAAAGACTAGAGATCTCTTCAAGAAAATTAGAGATACAAACAGAACATTTCATGCAAAGATGGGCACAATAAAGGACAGAAAGTGTATGGATCTAACAGAAGCAGAAGATATTAAGAAGGGTGGCAAGAATACACAGAAGAACTATACAAAAGAGATCTTCATGACCCAGATAATCATGATGCTGTGATCACTCACCTAGAGCCAGACATCCTGGAATGTGAAGTCAAGTGGGCCTTAACAAGCATTACTACAAACAAAGCTAGTGGAAGTAATGGAATTCCAGTTGATGTATTTCAAATCCTAAAAGATAATGCTGTGAAAGTGCTGCACTCAGTATGTCAGCAAATTTGGAAAATTCAGCAGTGGCCACAGAACTGGAAAAGGTCAGTTTTCATTCCAATCCCAAATAAAGGCAATGCCAAAGAATGCTCAAACTACCACACAATTGAACTCATCTCACATGCTAGCAAAGTAATGCTCAAAATTCTCCAAGCCAGCCTTCAACAGTATGTGAACCATGAACTTCCAGATGATCAAGCTTGATATACAACAGGCAGAAGAACTAGAGATCAAATTGCCAACATCTGTTGGATCATAAGAAAAGCGAGAGAGTTCTAGAAAAACATCTACTTCTACTTTATTGACTATGCAAAAGACTTTGACTGTGTCGATCACAATAAACTGTGAAAAATTCTGAAAGACACGGGAATACCAGACCACATGACATGCCTCTTGAAAATATGTATGCAAGTCAAGAAGCAACAGTTAGAACTGGACATGGAACAAAAGACTGGTTCAAAATTGGGAAAGAAGTACATCAAGGCTGTATATTATTACCCTGCTTATTTAACTTATATGCAGAGTACATCATGAGAAATGCTGGGGGCTGGATGAAGAACAAATTGGAATCATGATTGTCGGGAGAAATATCAGTAACCTCAGATATGCAGATGACACCACCCTTATGGCAGAAAGTGAAGAACTAAAGAGCCTCTTGAAGAAAGTGAAAGAGATGAGTGAAAAAGTTGGCTTGAGACTCAACATTCAGAAAACTAAGATTATGGCATCTGGTCCCATCATTTCATGGCAAATAGATAGGGAAACAATGGAAATAGTGAGAGACTTTATTTGGAGGGGGCTCCAAAATCACTGCAGATGGTGACTGCAGCCATGAAATTAAATGACACTTGCTCCTTGGAAGAAACACTATGACCAACCTAGACAGCATATTAAAAAGCAAAGACATTACCTTGCTAACAAAGGTCTGTCTAGTCAGAGCTATGGTTTTTCCAGTAGTCATGTATGGATGTGAGAGTTGGGCTATAAAGAAAGCTGAGCACCGAAGAATTGATGCTTTTGAACTGTGATATTGGAGAAGACCCTTGAGAGTCCTTTGGACAGCAAGGAGACCCAACCAGTCCATCCTAAAGGAAATCAGTCCTGAATATTTATTGGAAGGACTGATGCTGAAGCTGAAACTTCAATACTTTGGTCACCTGATGCGAAGTACTGACTCATTGGAAAAGACCCTGCGGCTGGGAAAGATTGAAGATGGGAGGAGAAGGGGACAACAGAGGATGAGATGATTGGATGGCATCACCAACTCAATGTACATGAGTTTGAGTAAGCTCTGGAAGTTGGTGATGGACAGTGAGGCCTGGCGTGCTGCAGACCATGGGTCACAAAGAGTCAGACACGACTGAGTGACTGAACTGAACTATCATAAATTTATAGACATGTGCTAAATTCAGAACAGCAGTTAATGAATATTTGGGAGAGATTTTTTTGAGCAAATATTGTGTTGCTCCTTAATATTTCAGCCATTCATTTTAGCTTTCATCTATGAATCTTGTCTGCAGCAATTATTACTGAGGCATGCTAGTGGTGTTTTCTCCATTTCCCTCATTCTTTCTATATTTACTACTTGGAATTTTTCTGTAATGAAGACTTGTCACTTCTTTACCACTTAAATACTCATTCTATCATTTATTTCTATATCAATATGAATTTATGAATATTGTATTGTTCAGATTGTAATTCAGTAGCATTATAATTTATTTTTATTGCTTCAATTGTTCCAGCTCTGGATACCAGTAACTCTTAGAATTCAGCTCCCATGTTCCTTTGACATGCCCTACTTATCATTTTTCCCTTACTTTGATCACAAAATGTTCCAAGCTCATGAATTTTCCCTGCCCTAGCTCTAGAATCAGCCATTTCTTTAGGGGTCCCACTTTCAGAGAGGGACTATTTTTAAATTCAATTTTCAAGTGTTATAATGTGTAATTCCTAGATTATGTCTATGCTATCATTAATGCTGTAATGAACTATGGTGGTGGTGCTTTAGTCGCTAAGTCGTGTCCAACTCTTGTGACCCCATGAACTGTAGTCTGCCAGGCTCCTTGGTCCATGGGATTCTCCAGACAAGAATACTGGAGTGGGTTGCCATTTCCTTCTCCAGGGTGTTTTCCCAAGCCAGGAATCGAACCAGGTGTCCTGTATTACTGGCAGACTTTACCAACTGAGCTAGGAGGGAAGCCCATAATGAACTATAGATTTTCTATAATTAAAGCATATATAGTACTCAGAGTAATAGACTGTGTTAAAATAGAAACTGGATCCAACAATAGTATTTCACCCTTTATTCTGTTCCAGCACTTACTACTTCATAACTATAGGCCCTACAGACAATAAAATTCCATGATTCTACAATGAAAAGAGAAAAGGCAAAAGATGCTCCTATGAGGAACTTTTCTATAGGCCATAAAATTATTTAACCTTGTCAAAAATTTATTTAACCAGTAGCTGACCTCCATGTCATCTTTCCTAACCCTCCCCTAGTTTAGTCCTATTCCTTCCATTTTATTAACAATTTTGAATAAAATGTTGTTTATTTTGCTCTACTAAATTAAAAGACTCTGTTCCCAGGAGGCTCAGTCATAAAGAATCTGTCTGCCAAGCAGGAGATGCAAGTTTTATCCCTGGGTCAGAAAGATACCCTGGAGAAGGAAATGGCAAAACCCTTTTGAGTATTCTTGCTGGGAAATCCCATGGACACAGGAGCCTGGCGTTCTATAGTCCATGGGGTCACAGAAGTGTTGGACACAGCTGAGCAACTAGACAACAACTACAATACTAAATTACTATACCAATAAGGTAATAAAAATATAGAACAATGAATTTTGCTAGCTTATAAAATCAGTATATTCTTGACATTACCCTAATATGATCTGTGTGTGTGTTAGTCACTGAGTTAGTCACTCAATTCATGTCTGACTCTCTGCAACCTCATGGACTGTAGGCTGCCAGGCTCCTCTGTCCATGGAATTCTCTAGGCAGGAATACTGGAGTGGGTTGGCATTTCCTTCTCCAGGGGATCTTCTTAACCCTGAGATTGAACCCTGCTCTCCCAAATTACAGGCAAATTCTTTACTGTCTGAGCCACCAGGGAATCTCAGTTCAGTTCATTTCAGTCACTCAGTTGTGTCTGACTCTGTGCAACCCTGTGGACTGCAGCCTACCAGGCTCCGCCATCCATGGGATTTTCCAGGCAAAAGTACTGGAGTGGGTCACCAGTGCTTTCTCCAACCAGAGAATCTACTGCTGGCTAAATCACTGTTCACCAAACAGTTTAAAACTAGAGCAGTAGTGCTTGACAGAAAGAGTTTCCTCCCCATGAGGGGACATTTGGCAGTATCCAAGACATTCTTCATTATGACAACTGGGAAGGATGCTACTGGCATCTATTGGGTAGAGTCCTGGAATGTTGCTCAACACCCTACCATGCACAAGAGCCCTCCACAATAACAACAAAAAAAAATAGCTGGCTCAAAGTACAACAGTGCCAAGGTTGAGAAATCCCTCTCTAAAGGAATTTTCAGTTTTCAAATTGATTACCAGATATTTTCCTTCTAAAGTCTTAAAGAAAACATTGGCAAATGCCAAGGACTATCTGTACTAAAACACTGAGTCCAATAAAGGATTCTCTGGAAGAATCAGATGATAGACTATAACTGAGGCTGCAAAACACCAAGAAAGCAAAGATGGAGTTAAAAGTTCAGGATGCACCTTAGCTCATTCCATTTTGAACAAATTATTTATCTGACTCAGTCAAGGATCAAATGCATCAGAAAAATAAATGGTTACCTATGTGGATTATCCATAAGCTTGCACTTTAAACCAAAGCAATCATGGTTTCCCACTAATTAGACAGAATTCTAGTGTGACATAAGTAAGAGAATCTGGGGCCAGGAGAAAAGAAGAAGAATGTGGTCAAGGCTTCATCTCTTGCTGACTGTGAAACTAGGGGCAAATCATGTAGTTTTCCTGGGTGCTGTCTCCTTATCTCAAAACTTTCCTATCAAAGTTGATAATAAACATGATTACAAACACCTACCTTATCTATATCACAGGGTCATTGTGAGAATCAAATTTTTTAAATTGGGTTAACATATACTATTTAAATGAACTTTATCTGTTTCTTTCTTTTTTTCTTTTCTAAGTTATGAAAGCATGATAGTACATTTATAGAAGACTTGTAAAATACAAAATATACAGTTCCATTATATATTACAATTATTTTTAAGTAAATAACTAAAGATTTTTAGTTGGAGTTTCAATATCAAACTCTCACAAATTAATAGAATGGATGGAAAAGTAGAAGGATATAGTAGAGCTGAAAAGCACTATTAATCAATTCAACACGGAGAATCAAAAATTTTAAAATCACTTTTTCTTTACGTATTTGGGTACTGATATCTTCTCATAATATCTTTCTTACACTGTGCATAAGCCTTGGAAAAGAACAATGCCTTTGGAAGGCCAATGAAAAATAGATTCCTAGAGGGAGTAGGTTGAGCATTTTCGCATAGAGACATTCAGTTGACTCATTTCTTTTCCTCACTAAGTATCCCATTAGAATGCGAAAATACATTGAAAAACAGTATCACAGACAACCCACAAACTGGGGAAAATATTTGCAGAACACATTTCTGAAAAAAAGCACTTATATCTAAAACATACAGATAACTCTTACAATACAACAATAAGAAAACAAGCAATACAATTCTAAAGTGTGAAAAGATCTAAACATATCTCTCTAAAGAAACTATACAGATATCAAATGCTGTGCTGTGTAGTCACTCAGTCATGTCCAACTCTTTGTGACCTCATGGACTACAGCCCACCAGGCTCCTCTATCAATGATCCCAGGCAAGAATACCGGAGTGGGTTATCATTCCCTTCTCAACGTGATCTTCCCAGCCCAGGGACTGAACTCATGTCTCCTGCATTGCAGGTGGATTCTTTACCATCTGAGCCACCAGGGAAGCCCACAGATAGCAAATAAGTATTTGAAAAAAAATTGTCAACATCACATGTCATTAGAGAATTACAAATTGAAACAGTGAAAAACAAATTTAAAAAGCTGCATACCTATTAGAATGGGTAAGTATTTAAAACTCAAAATACAAACTGCTGGGGGAAAAACACGCAAAAATGTACAAGCACTCTCATTCATTGCTGGTGGAAATGCAAAATGGATATTCCACTTGGGACGAAAACTTGTCAGTTTCCTACAAAGCTAAACATAGTCTCACCATATGATCCAGCAATCACACTTCTAGATATTTACCCAACTGGCTTGAAAACTTGAGTCCTCATAAAAATCTGCATGCAAATGTTTATTCAGTATATTCATAATTCCCAAAATTAGAAGCAAAGATGTCCTTCAATATGTGAATGAACAAACTGTGGTATACTTATACAAGAAAATATTATTCCATATAAAAAGAAAGGAGTTATCAACATATCCAATGATATGGATGAACATTAAATGCATATTGCTAAGTAGAACAAACCAATATGAAAAAGCTACATAACGTGTGTGTGTGTTAGTCACTCAGTCACGTCCAACTCTTTGTGACCCATGAGCTATAACCCACCAGACTCCAGGTTCCTCTGACCTTGGAATTCTTCAGGCAGGAACACTGGAGTGGATTACCATTCCCTTCTCCAGGGGATCTTCCCAACCCAGGAATCAAATGCAGGTCTCCCGCATTGCAGGCAGATTCCTTACCATCTGAGCCACCAGGGAACTCCCTGGAAGAAGTAAAACTACAGCTTTGCTTAGTGAAGTGAAAACAACAGTAAAAAGATCAGAGAACTAAACAGACATTTCTCCAAAGAAGATATACAGATGGCTAACAAACACATGAAAAGATGTTCAACGTCACTCATTATCAGAGAAATGCAAATCAAAACCACAGTGAGGTACCATTTCATGCCAGTCAGAATGGCTGCTACACAAAAGTCTACAAGCAATAAATGCTGGAGAGGGTGTGGAGAAAAGGGAACCCTCTTACACTGTTGGTGGGAATGCAAATTAGTACAGCCACTATGGAGAACAGTGTGGAGATTCCTTTAAAAAATTGGAAATAGAACTGCCATATGACCCAGCAATCCCACTGCTGGGCATACACACCGAGGAAACCAGAATTGAAAGAGACACGTATACCCCAGTGTTCGTCGCCACATTGTTTACAATAGCCAGGACATGGAAGCAACCTAGATGTCCATCAACTGACGAATGGATAAGACTGCTGTGGTACATATACACAATGGAATATTACTCGGCCATTAAAAAGAATACACTCAAATCAGTTCTAATGAGGTGGATGAAACTGGAGCCTATTATACAGAGTGAAGTAAGCCAGAAGGAAAAACAACAATACAGTATACAAATGTATATATATGGAATTTAGAAAGATGGTAACAATAACCCTGTATGTGAGATAGCTAAAGAGACACAGATGTAGAACAGTCTTTTGGACACTATGGGAGAGGGCAAAGGTGGGATGATATGGGAGAATGGCATTGAACCATGTAAATTATAGGTTCGATGCATGATACACAGTGCTCAGGGTTGGTGCACCGGGATGATCCAGAGGGATGGAATCCTGAGGGAGGTGGGAGGGGGCTTCTGGAAGGGGAACACATGTATACCCATGGTGGATCCTTGTCAATGTATGGCAAACCAATACAATATTGTAAAGTTAAAAAAGAAAAAAAGATCAGTGGTTACCATTGGTTTGGGAAGGTTGAATAGGTGAATCAGAGAGGACAGTTTTAGGTCAGTGAAACTATTCTGATATGGTAATGGTGGATACATGATATTTTGCATTTGTAAAACCATAGAATTTTACCCAGTGGTTCAGCAGGTAAAGAATTCGCTTCCAGTGCAGGAGACCTAGGAGATGTGGGTTTGATCCTGGGTCAGGAAGATCCCCTGGAGAAGGAAATGGCAACCCACTCCAGTATTCTTGCCTGAAAAAAATCCCATGGACAGAGGAGCCTGGCAGGCTACAGTCTAAAGGGTAGCAAAAAGTCAGCCATGGCTTAGCAGAGCAGCAAAATAGAGAACAGAATTTTATAGAACAAAGAGTAAACCTTAATGTATGTAAATATTTTTAAATCACTTAGGAGGTTGGGGGTCCTCTAATAGTATGCAATCCATGACAAAAGAATCTAAATGTAATATAACTATACATAACAACCTCATGGAAATGGAGGGGGAGAAACAGTTCCTCCTTAAGAGTGGGCGGTACCAGATAACTTCTTTCCAAAGAGTACACTATGGAAAGAGAGAAAAGTAGACTAAGAACACCTGACAAATACTACCTTAACCAGATGATCAGGGTCAACATCAACAGCAGTGTCACATTGATTGTATGTACTCTTGACATAATATGGAAACTATAGCACTTTATCTCTAATGTTCTCCTGCCCCAAACCCTTAATCTCAGTTTAATCATGAGAGAAATTCGGAGAGGAGAATCCTACAGTATACCTGATCAGCCTTCCTCAAACTTTCAAAGTCATGCATAGCAAAGAAAGCCTAAGAAATAGCCAAGAGCTGACTAAAGAGACTTGGCAACTAAGTATCAAGTGTAATGTAATGTGTACAACTAAGAGTAATACGGTGTTCTACTTGAGATCCTAGAACAGAAACATGACTTTCAGTGGAAACTAAGTAAACATAAATAAAATACGGACTTAGTTAATGATAATGTATCAATTACTGGTTCATTAACTATAATAGAGGCACCACAATAATGTAATAGAATAATATATGATATTAATGATAGGGGACATGGTGAAGACTGTATGTATGTAAACTCTTTGTACTCTAACTTCACAATATTCTTGTAAATATAAACTATGAAGTTGCTATAAAAATAATCACTGCAAAACATCATTAGAGAGAGCAAAAATGTATTAAACTGTAATTGAACTTCTTCACAAGCATTTGGTTTTACTAACCAAAGATGAGACCAGGAGACTAATTTTAAATTTGCTCAGTAGTCTACCCTGGGGCAGCCATCATTCATCATCAGCCATTTATAAAAGTTAATAGAAAGATGTCAGTGTTTAAGTACATACCAGAACACATATCAGAATGAGATTCACCGATAGTAAAGATGGAATGAGCTGGAAAATCTCTCTTTTCATATAAAAAAAGGAGCCTGATTTTTATTTCCTGTGCATGCATGCTAAGTCACTTCAGTCGTGTCCAACTCTTTGCAACGCTTTGGACTGTAGCCCACCAGGCTCTTCTGTCCATGGGGATTTTCCAGGCACGAAGAGTTGCCGTGCCCTCCTCCAGGGGATCTTTTCGATCCAGAAATTGAACCCACATCTTATGTCTCCTTTGTTGGCAGGCAGGCTCTTTACCACTGGCGCCACCTCTGAAGATCCTTTTTTTTTCCTGTTTCCCTAATAAGAGCACATGATGAAGGATCTCCACTCAGACCATTGAGTAATAGTCACAAGGAACTTCTGGTGCAGAGAGATCACCAGAACCTTTCCTCCCAGAACACTGGAGCCCTGGTGAAGTGTGTGAACATCTGAACATCCCCTTTCCCATTCCAGTACCAGGTAATCTACTGGATATTCCAAAATACATTTTCAGAAACTTCATTAGAACAGTAGATTAAAAGAATTTTCAAATGTAAATTATTAAAGTTAGAGTGAGGCCGCCTAGGGCCACTTGCTAGAAAGGATAGTAGGTTTACCTCCCATCCTTCCCTCTCTCTCTATTCCAATTTACTCATATCGGCATCAGACTTACTGGAAAAAAGAAAATGAAACTAGTTGTCCATTTAGAATAGAGACCAGTTTGAGTTTGCACCCGGGATCTATAAGCTGATACATTTCCTCCCCTAAGTTCCACCTCAGAACACACCTTCCTGACCCACCAGAATTTCCCCCTCATCAAAGAGCAAGCTCCTTGCTGCTAGAAAATCACTAGAAATGCTGTTTCCAGCCTAATTCTGAATGCTATGATGTACTTGAAACAAACTACTTCCAAAAAAGAAGGGAGGGTCATAAAGGCGATGATTACATAGCAAGTCTTGGAAACACCTAGAATAGTGAACAAAAAAGCTCATTCTCTTATTCCTTTCATGCACAAACAGCCACACTATTACAAATGATGTATCATAAAAATACACAAAGATTCTGATTTAAAACATAAAAAGAAAACATACAGAATGATAAAAGTATTTTTAAGCCACATGTCTGATAAGGGGTTTAATATCCAAAATATGTAAAGAACTCATACAACAAATATCAAAAATAAAAATAAATTAACCCAACTATAAAATGGGCAATAGACCTGAATAGGCATTTCTCAAAAAACGATATAGAAAAGTGTGACAGGCACATGAAAAGATGCTCATCACCACCAGTCATTAGAGAAATGCAAATGTAAACCACAATGAGATATCACCTCACGTCCACTAAAGTGGCCAACATCAAAGAGACAAATGATAACAAATGCCAGCATGGATGTGGAGAAAAGGGAATCTTTGTGCACTGCTGGTGGAATTGCACAGCCACTCTGGAAAACAACATGAAAGAAAGAAGAAAGTGAAGTCGCTCAGTCGTGTCCAACTCTTTGTGACCACATGGGCTCCTCCAGGCAAGAATGCTGGAGTGGGTTGCCATTTCCTTCTCCAGGGGATCTTCCTGACCCAGGGAACGAACCCGGGTCTCCTGCATTGCAGGAAGACTCTTTACCATCTGAGCCACAAGGGATCCCTCTGGAAAACAACATGGGGTAGCCTCAAACAATTAACAGTAGAACTACCATATGATCTACAAGTTCCACTTCTGGGAATATATTTAAATAAATCAAAAACACTAGTTTAAAAATATATTTGCACCTACATATTCATAGCAGCAGGGCTTCCCTAGTAGCTCAGCTGGTCAAGAATCCACCTCCAATGCAGGAGGCCCCAGTTCAATTCCTGGGTCAGGAAGATTCCCTGCAGAAGGGATAGGCTACCCACTGCAGTATTCATGGGCTTCCCTGGTGGCTCAGACAGTAAAAAATCTGCCTGCAATGTGGGAGACCGGGGTTCAATCCCTGGGTTGGGAAGATCCCCTGGAGGAGGGCATGGCAACCCATTCCAGTGTTCTTTCCTGGAGAATCCCCATGAGCAGAGGAGCTTGGCCAACTACAGTCCATGGGGTCGCAGAGTCAGACTCAACTGAAGGACTAAGCACAGCACATTTATAGCAGCATTATTTATAATAGCGACGATTTGGAAACACCTTAAAGATTAGTCCATGAGTGTATAAAGAATTTTGAGATACATATATTTCAGTCACAGAAAATGAGGAAATACTCCATTTACAATAGCCTTGAAGGCCTTATACTAAATGAAATAATGTGTACGTGTGTCTCTCAATCGTGTCTGACTCTTTGCGACCCCATGGACTATAGCCTGCCAGGCTCTGTCTGTGGAATTCTCCAGGCAAGAACACTGGAGCAGATTGCCATTCCCTTCTCCAGGGGTTATTTAGGACCTAGGGATCGAACCCACGTCTCCTTCATTTTAGGCAGATTCTTTACTGTCTGAGCCACCAGGGATAATACAGAAAGACAAGTAACATACAATATCACTTAAATGTGGGATCTCAAAAGAAAAAACAACTCATAGCTACAAAGATCAGATTTGTGATTATTAGAAGCAAGGCGGGAGTGGAAGAACTAAAGGAAGTGTGTCAGAAGGTAAAAACTCTCAATTATAAGATAAACAAGTACTAGGAATCTAACGCACTATATGATGACTATAGCAGCTATAAGATTAAAGCTGTAACATTTATAGGAAAGTTGTTAAGAGAGTAAATTCTAAGTTCTCCTATAAAGAGGGATTTTTTTTTCTTCTTTCTTTTTATTGTTTCTGTATGAGAATATGGATGTTAACCTCCTGGGGTAATCATTTCACACTATACGTAAATCAAACCATCATGCTTTATGCCTTAAATTTATACAGCAATGTATGTTTAACTATTTCTCAATAAAACTGGGGAGAAAAGCAACCACTAAAACTCAGCCTTTGGTGTTAATAGCTGATCTCTGTGTGGTCCAAATTCAGTTTTATTTCTCTGGCACATCACTATACTCCCCTCACTTCACAACACTATTAGAAAGACTTCTGTGTGTGTACTTGTTAAGCTCCTTGGGGTTGACATCACAGAGGAAAAGGGATCATAAGAAGAGGGACCTGGGACGTGGGGCGCATACAAGGCAGCCCACGTGTTCTGCAGTTGGATCCTGACATCAGGTTATTGAAACTGAAGATGGAAAACCCATACTGAGTCACTCGATTCTCTCCCTTGAGAGCAGTAGATTATGCTGGACAGTATATTATTTAGCACTTTGTCTGGTTCTATTCTAAATAGTCCTTCCTTGGAGGCCATTCACTCAAATCTGGCAAAGATTTATTACAAGTGAAAGGCTTTCTACTGGTTGGTCATTTCTTCCACAAAACACACATTCTCCCACTGAGATATTAAAAAATAAAGCCTACCAAACAACATGAAAACAGTGTGATATTGTACAAAGAGTATGGAACTCGAAGGAAATTGGCCCAAAGTGGCCCCAGTCGCTCACTCAGGCTTGCCTGGACAGCACCTTGCCGAAACTTCTCTCCTGTCTGCTTTCTCCCTGGAAGGAGCGGCTACATCCAAGCTCAGCTTCCCAAGAACTAGTGGCCTCATCCCCTCCCCCCATAGTCACGTCCAGCAGGCCTAAAATCTCCAGGTGCAGTTAATGTCCTCCAGCAACTCTTGTAAACAGCTGAAACCAGTCTCCAAGCTGCTGGGTGCTCGAGTCTGATAAATCCTCATCTACAGGTTTGCTCTCGGTTTGTATTAGAAAGACAAAAATAGATCACAAACAGGCTTCCTTGGTGGCTCAGTTGGTAAAGAATCTGCATGCAATGCGGGAGAACTGGGTTTAATCCATGGGTCGGGAAGATCTCCTGTAGAAGGAAACGACAACCCCATTCCAGTATTCTTGTCTGGAGAATCCCATGAACAGAGGAGCCTGAAGGGCTACAGTCCGTGGGGTCCCAAAGAGTCAGACATGATTGAGTGGCTAACACTTTCACTTTTTGAGACCACAAACCCAAGCTACTCATCAGCTCTAGTGCTTCCCCCATGGGGAAGAGGAGAGGAGAAAGGCTTCCCCAATAGGGAGATTCCCTAAACCATGCCATGTCCTACCTAACCTGGTACATGACAGAAGGTGACCCAGATGGGACCCTCTTTGAACAAGGAAGATCTAGGACTTTGAGCCAAATGCTGGGTGCTCTGATGCCTGTTCGCTTTATGAGCTTCAGTTTCCTCATCTATCAACTGGAAATAAAAACTTGCCCTAGGTCATAAGAGCTGGTGATAGTGTACCCTAAGGGCAGTGCTGTGGGTGGCATGTTAAAGTAACTCAGCAAATGGTAGCTACTGTTGTTGGTACCATTATCCTCAGTAAAAATGAACAGGTAACCCCTTGAGATGTATGAATATTATTTTTAAAAATATTTTTAAAAATAATTTTTTAAATGTGTGATGTCTGGCTTATTACACAGAAATAAAACACGTTAGTCCATGGAATCGGAGAAGGCAATGGCACCCCACTCCAGTACTCTTGCCTGGAAAATCCCATGATGGAGGAGACTGGTGGGCTGCCATCTATGGGGTTGCACAGAGTCGGACATGACTGACACGACTTAGCAGCAGCAGCAGTCCATGGAATCACTGATAGTGATAAAGCATTGCTTACTGGTTACATAAGTGAGGAAGAAAATAAGTATTCATCTTGCTCTATGCACGTGATAGCATCTCACCCTCTGCTGCCAAGATGATAAACCCAGACATGCATGGTGTTCTCCAAAGCATCAGCTCCCCAACCGTTCTCCACTTCTCTCTGAATCTGTGGTCTCAAAGGGTTTAATCTCATGCAGTGACTTAACATTGCTCAGCAGGTTACACAGGAAGTGTCAGTCACCCCTCAATGCTAAGTTTTAAATGCTATGGAGCTAGAAAATGTAAAACATGTGAGAGTATGTGAGATGTGAAGGTGTGAAGTGAGTTAGAAAGTAGAAGAGCGTGAACATAACGTGGCATGTGTGTAATAATCCTGCAGAAAAAACAAGCACCTGGCCCCTTGCTAATCACAATTAAGACTCCACGTGGAGCTCAGAGCCGTCCCTGCTCCATTCCTACATCTCTTAGCTTTGCTCCCAGTCTCTACAAAGCCACAACAGAGGAAAGACAACAGACAATCATGAGTTTAAACACCTTAAACTTGCATTGGATATTAAAGGCCTAAATTCATCTACCTCCATTTGCAGAGTCTTATTTGAATTAAAATAAAATCCAACAATAGCACAGCCCAACAAGATGCTGCTTACTAGAGACATATGGAAAGGTAAAATAGAATGAATTGAGGGCTGAGTATATTTTAACTAATCAAACTTAACACCCAAGGAAAGCAGGTTTGGCAATATCACTTCAGGCAACATAGTCTTAAAAGTATGTTAAGTTAAGAGACCATTGTATTCTGTTAAAGTATATGTTATGTGTTTAGTCTAATACTAAAGACATAATATTTATAAACTTTAATATGCCAACTAAAAGTGCCCCAAAATGTATCAAACAAAAATGTATAGATGCATGGCAGAATTTGATATTTTTAACCCATTTCTATCACTATATAACAGACTTCAAATTCAAAAATAGAACAAAATAAGGACCAAAAAATAATGTAACTAGTAAAATAATGTAAGTAGTAATAATATAACCAATAAAATATGCCAATTTCTTTATCTCAAAAGTAGAGATCTCACTCTACTTACCCTATTAGAAACCTTGTCTGCATGTGTGCTCAATGGTGCCCAACTCTGCAGTCCTACAGACTGTAGCCTGCCAGGCTTCTCTGTCCATAGAATTCTCCAGGCAGGAATACTGGGTGGGTTGCCATTTCCTTCTCCAAAGGTTCTTTCCAACCCAGATATCGAACCTGAATCTCCTGGGTCACCTACATCAGCAGGCAGATTCCTTAGCACTGCACCATCTGGGAAGCCCTACATAACCTATATAATCACCAAGTGTGAAAATAAAATTATCAGTCTGTTTCAAGGAATTATTATGGCAAAAAGCTGCTAAAAATATTTACCCAAGTGAATCACTAGAATGCTAGCTGATGTTGATGAACATGGTGACTAAACTGCTGCTTGCATGCTTTCCTGTGCCCCATAATTCAGATATTTATATTTTAACTTTTACAACCTCCTGAGCTGCAATAGTGATTTTATAGTTTGCTGTGGAGCTGCACCAAATCTATAAAATCTATAAAAGCCCTCAAAATTCCACATATGTGGATTGTCACCAGCCCTAATAATTGCTTCCCACACTTGGCACCAAATTCTCCGACAAAGCAAAAGCAAATACACCACGTGCTAGAGAGAAATGAATGAAAAGTACCTACCAGGAGACTGAGCTGTAACACTCAGCACCTCCCAGGATTCTGCCTTTGAGTCTTTCTCAGACAGCTCAGCATTTCAATTCCCCCATCAACACATTACATAGGCATCCTTTCAAAAATTATTGTCTGTATACCTGATGAATCTAGATACCAAAATGATTTCACCAGGAGGGCCAGACTCTTTCCAATGTCTGCTGTAAATGACAGAATCACGGAGCTCAAGTGAACCGTGGGCGTGCAAATCTCGTCAAACACCAGAAACAGCAAGCCCTCTGAGTGTGCGGACAGGACCATAAAACTTACACAGCTGTTAACTTTTTCCCCAGAAAGCAAACTACTCAGAAGATTAGTAGCTGTTTCTCTTTGCTTCTACTGCTCGCTCTTCTTTTCTGGTTGACATTTGAAAACACAGGTCCTTCTACCCCATCTTGCCTCCACCATCCTTCCCCTCCAGTGAAGCAGTTCACTGCATGAATCGAGAGGGAGACATCTCGTCACGGGTCTTGTTTCTATCCAGATGTGATCTGCCAGCATTAGCAGAGCTCAGGAAGTCGGGCTCACTATAAAGATTATTTTGTGGATACTATTCTCCAACATACATCGGAGAAATAAAGTGTGTGAGTGTGTGTCTTTTAATTAGGCTAGTTTAGAACCCCAGTATTCCACAAACCTCTCTGATGACAAAGTGTTGCCCTGTACGACACAAAAGGATTGATTTAAGAAATGCTTCAGAAAGCCAGTATTGTTTTTATTTGCGCTAGAATAACCTGTCAAAGAAATACAAAACATGTTCTCCACAAAGATGTACAAGTGAATGCCCATGAACACCAGCCTGTGTGCCATGGCAACAGTTATTAAAAGAGAGCAAAACATGCATCCAACTGAACCTCCCCACCTCCAAGCTTCTCCCTCTGAAAATGGTTCCCAAAGGGATAAAATAATCCCCTATAAAATCAGTCTCAAAAAGTTAAGAGACAGGCACCAAAATATCCTAGATTCCTTTAACTCATCATGAGATGATTCTTCCAATAAGATATTTACTCAAGGACTTCCCTGGTGGTCCTGTGGTTAAGAATCTACCCGATGAGGCAAGGGACATAGGTTCAACCCCTGGTCTGGAAGGATCCCACATGCCATGGGGCAGCTAAATCCTTGTGCCACCAACTACTGAGCCTGTGTGCTCTGGAGCCGGTGCCCCATGACAAGAGAAGCCACCATAGTGAGAAGCCCATGCACCACAACAAAGCACCACAACAAAGGGTAGACCCTGCTCACCACAACTAGAGAAAGCCCGTATACTGCAGTGAAGACCCAGCAGAGCCAAAATACAGATATCTACAAAAATACTTTCATAACCTTTAAACTCTCAAATTTATCTAGTTCCCTTAATTACCTTATGAAAAAATTCTTAATAGTAGATTCCTTGAAGGTTTCAAGGCATATGAATGAATATGTGGATGAATATGTTAATATATGACCTCGCAGCTTCCAGTTCAAGATGGCAATGTTGGAGGATCCTGGGCAGCTACAAATGGAAGAATTTCCTCTTGGGGGAAGGGGGGAACTAAAAACTTTCTGTGCATCCCCTAGCCATCCAGCAAATGACAAAAGGCCCACACTGAAGCCACTAAGAGAGGCTGGGACATCATCTCATCCTAAACCCCACCCTCCAGTGCAGTGCAAAATCTGGAGCTTCTCCCCAGGCAGTCAAGTGCAAACTCCACGTCACTCAGCCCAACTTCTAGGACCTGAACCTGAAATATGAGCCCCCAAACATCTAGCTTTGAAAGCCAACAGAATTCAAGTCCACAAGACCCGCAAGGCCAAAACAATTTGTGAAAGTGAAGTCGGTCAGTCATGTCCGACTCTTCGTGACCCCATGGACTGCAGCCTACCAGGCTCCTCCATCCATGGGATTCTCCAGACAAGAGTACTGGAGTGGGGTGCCATTGCCAACGGCTCTTAAAAGGCTTGATGGCTGGGACTCACCTGCCCAGAGCTCAGTGCAGAAGCAGCCCATCCTGAGGTGCCCAGACTTGACCTGAATGAGCCTCCTGTGCCAGTCCTCACACATCAGCCTAAGGGCTGAGAGCATCTAATTGAGTACGTGTCTGCAGGCCTGCTGCCCGAGATGCATCACCTTTTTCTTTTCCTGCAGGTGCCATTAATTTGCTCCCTCTTTGCTGATTCCCACATGTGAGTGCATCTGTACACTCTCCCCGCCTTACCCTGGCCAATGGGACCCTCTCCATGCTCTCCCTCTGCCACACTCCAAAGTACAGTATAGCACAGAGGGGGTTTTGTGGCTGCTGTCCGGGGGTGCCCTCTGATCTCCTGGGTCTGGAGCTCAGGGAGGCCTGTGTTCTTGGGTGCCACAGATTTATAACTATTGGAGAGACAGTTGTGAGCGGGCTACCACCCCAGGGCACTGCACAGACTGCAGACTGAAACACAGCCCCAGTCTTTCTGTGAAAGAGTCCAGTTGCTCCTCTTGGAGCTTTGGCCTGAGGGGCAAGCTTCAGGTTTGGCACCCATCTAGACGCCTGGGTTTCCCTGGTAGCTTAGTGGTAAAGAATCTGCCTGCCAATGCAAGAGATGCGGGTTTGATTCCTGAGTCGGGAAGATCCCCTGAAGGAGGGCATGGCAACACACTCCAATATACTTGCCTGGAGAATCCCATGGACAGAGGAGTCTGGAGGGCTACTGCTATTGTCTATGGGGTCACAAAAGAGTCAGACATGACTTAGGGACTAAACAACAACACACAGCAGAGAGGCCTACAGAGGCACTCTTAGACAGTGAGAGCCAGTTGGCACCATTTCTGTTCTCTCCCGTGGCCTCACTAAGCTCACCTGTATCTCCCAGAAAAGAGCTTATATACTTGTCTTATCTTTTTAACAGTCACCCAGAGGATACCTCCAGATTGTCTGACTTCAGTGGCCAGTGGGGATTATGCATGCAGTCCCACTGGACTGAATACATTTGCATACTTTAAAAGTTGTTGCCTGAGTGTCTAGCTGATTCCAGATTGACTCAGATTTCAATCAATCTGAATCTAGGTGCTGCCTGAAAGCTTCCCCTTTGGGACACTTAACAGGTCTTGGCACACCCTCATTGCCTAGGAGCTATTAAAAATAAGACAGGCTGCTTGGACAATCACAAAGATTTGAGAGATGGCTGAGAGCTAGGGCAGGGATGAAATGCAAGATTCGTCTCCCACCTGAGACCACTCCTTCAAGACTCTGGAGAAGTGGCTGTTTTATCTAATGCACAGAAACCAACACAGAGAGTTAAGCAAAATGAAGAAACAAAGGACTACATTCCAAATGAAAGAACAAGATAAAACCTCAGGGAAAATCCTCAATGAAATGCAGAAAAATAATCTACCCAACAGGGCTTTCAAAGTAATGGTCATTAAGATGTTCACTGAACTTGGGAGAACAATGGACAAACAAAGAAAAAATATAACTACCAAATAGGTGTCACAGAACTGAGGAATACTATAACTGAACAGAAAAATAAATCCATTCCCATTCAGAATCTCAGAAAAATGGGGTGACATGATGAAAAATTCAATATCTGGAGGTCAGTAGACCCAATTCTACAGCCTGATCATCAGTTGCTTCTGAGGTCACAGGCAAGCTAGAACCTGGCTCTGTTGGTGAACTGAGTTTTAAACCAGCTATTATCTTAGGTGCTTTCAAGTTGCTACCAGATGGTTCCTAAGACCCTGTCTGTAGTTCATAAAAGTAAATAGAAAAGCAGGCTAAAGACACACAACAAAACAGTCAACCAGGACAGAAGACCAGGCTTTTGTTTGCCGACTGTCTCTACCTTCTTCCTTCCATGTGTCAGGATGATTGGAAGAATTAGAGGCAGAAAAACATGTTCACGGTCTACTTCTCCTCTCCTTCAACAAACAAAAAGCTGTAGGTTGTCTTTTATCACATCCAGTATTCAGAAATTTATGTGCTGATGTGAAGGCACTGTGTAAGGAAGCATAACCCACTGAATCCAATGACAGCCCACACCTGTTGCACTGACCTTCCAGCTCATCCTCCTCAGGTACAGACCATTAACTTGACACTGTGATTTATTTGCCTATGAGAGTATCTCAGACAACCCAGATCACGGACATGAAGCATGCTGCAGGGAGCACAGTGGCCATGAACTCCCAAGACACCCTAGATACATAATGGATGGGCTGGGCTGTTATGATTGTGGCAAATAAATGGCTTGGCCTGTGCCGGGAAGGAAGACAGGAGTTGTACCTGCCAGCTGGCATAACCAGCTTCATCACAGGCTCCCCCAAAGGGGAAGGTTTGCTACCATCCTGCCTCGTTCTGAATCTCAGTTTGTTAAACTTCTCCAAGGAGTGCCAGGGGAGTTTTAGCATGCAGGAAAAAGACATGAAGAGAGTTCTTTTTCAGAAAGCTAATCTGAAACACAATTATGGTCATTTGTTTAGCCCAGGAGAAGAGTTTACTGAGAATTACTTAGGCACCAGGATAGATGTGGCTTCAGACGATAACTGTGACTTCACTGCTATTTCCACTTGGGCAGCCAATTCTGACATTTCCACCCATTAGTGGAAAGCATAACTTATCTTTTATGTCAAAGGTTGGGTTACACCACAGAGGTGGTTAGACACTTCCTCAAGTGCTGTGAGATGGTCCTCCAGGGGCACTTAAACTCCTGGAGCCATCTTTGATCTTAATACCTCTGCTTTTCACAGGATTGAGTGTCTGTGTGTGTGTGTGTGTGTGTGTGTGTGTGTGTGTGTGTGTGTGACTCTTTGCAACCCCATGATGTAGCACACTGGGCTTCTCTGTCCCTGGAATTTTCCAGACAAGAATACCAGAGCAGGCTGCCATTCCCTTCTCCAAGGGATCTTCCCAACCCAGGTATAGAACCTGGGTCTCTTGCATTGCAGGCAGATTCCTTACCATCTGAGCCACCAAGGTAGCCCTTTCATAAGGTTGCTAGTCCTCAAAAATCACCAACTCTAGGAACTTCTGTGGTGGGCTGGTAATTAGGAGTCAATGCAGGGGACACAGTTTCAAACCCTCCCGGGTCCAGGAAGCTCTCACATGCCTCAAGGTAAATAAACTTGTGTGCCACAACTATTGAGTCTGCACTGCCAGAGCCAGTGCCCCACAACAAGAGAGGCCACTGCAGTGAGAAGCCCATGCACCTCAGCTGGAGAGCAGCCCCCACTTGCCACAACTAGAGAAGCCCATGTACAGCCACAGAGACCCAGTGCAGCCAAAAAAAATCACCAACTTTAGCAATCCCACCCCAACACCCCAACAAGAAATACTGCCTGACAAAAAATACCATCATGATTTTGCTGCATAATAGCAATTCATCTTCACATTATTGTGATTTAACTTGTTTGATAGCACAGCCTTATTTTGACTTATAACTCTTAGATGAATTCCTAATAAATTCTACCATTATTTCAGCTTAAATTAACATATTTTTTAAAGCTAGGATAAATTGTATCAAGTATTAAATAACACCTTTCTTGGGGCTGACATGAATAATCACATTTTCATTTCATCCTACATCTTCAGACATCACTAGGGCATGCAAACATCTTAAAACAATAACATTTTACTAGAGACAATGGTACTGATATTGTATGGGGGGATTACATGTGATTTTTATCTTATTCTTTTTTGCTTTTCTATATTTTCCCAATTTTCTAGAATATTAAGACAATTTATTAAAATTGCAACTACATTTGAAAGCATATACATTTAATAATGTGAACCATCTATAATTATGTGGGACATTCTAAAACAGATGAAAGTCCTGACTGAGCTGCATTTCTGTTCTATACATCAAAACATTCACCAGTACACTTGAGAACTTCTCAAGGGGCAGTTAAGTAAGGAACTTTTATTCACTAATTACAACAAGAAAAACTGAATCATGGAACAATTGATGATTTGCCTGAGATGTCCACACACCCTCAGAAGCTCCTGGGAAAAGACCATCCTCGACCCACTCCCACCATTTTCGCTACTTCATGTTAGAGAGGGCATGGTATGAAAACACACTGCAAAAATCTTGACTTCCCCACCCATGAATTTTCCATTCTTTTTCTTCTTAATATATTGAATTTTGCCTTCAATATAAAAATCATCCAACCAAAATGGAAAGATTTTTAAAAGCTCTGTTACAGAAAGAGTTTCTACTTTTGTTCCCCAGGACACCAAATAATGATTCTGACTAATATTTTCACTGAGTTGGCAACTGGCTTGACATGTTTCCAAACTGACTTTTTTTTTATCCTTTAGTGTCATGTAGATACAACTTTAATCTAAAAGTCATTAGCAACTAAATGTAATTTTATTGATTTAGCTGCACAGGAAACCCAAACGTTGACAGACTGATGAAAAAGCTTCATACATTTATATAAGAATAGGTAACATTAAGCAGCATTTTGTATGTGCCAAGTGGTACTCCTGGCACTTTACATGTATTAACTCATTTAATTCCTATAATAACCCTAGGGAGAAGGCAATATTATTATCCTCATTTTCAAGAAGAAACTGAGACACAGAACAATTAAATAACAGCTAATAAGTAAACGAGCAAAGATCTGATCCAAGGCAGTCTCGGTCTGGGACCTGCACTCAATCACTGATCTAGAACCACATCATCACTCTGAAAATGGTGCACCGGTTTATTCATCATGTAAGGCTTTCTAAAGCGAATCAAAACCATGGGCCCTGCTGTCACATAGACACCAGTGTTCTTGTCCAGTCTTCCACTTACCACCTGAGTGCTGCTGTGCTTAATCACTCAGTCATGTCCAACTCTCTGGGACCCCATGGACTGTAGCCCTCCAGGCTCCTCTGTCCCTGGGGATTCTCCAGACAAGAATACTGGAGTGGGTTGCCATGCCCTCCTCCAGGCGATCTTCCCAACCCAAGGATTGAACCCAGGTCTCCCACACTGCAGGCGGAGTTTTACCCGTCTGAGCCACCAAGAACACTAACCTGTAAATGGTGTTTAAGCCTTTAAATGGCTTAAATGTTAATATACCTTTAAGCCTCCTGTAAATGGTACTTAATAGGATTATATTTTACTCTCTAATATACAGTTTTTCCCAGGTGGCTCAGTGGTAAAGAACCTGCCTGCCAATACAGGAGATGCAGGAGACACAGATTCAATCCTTGGATCAGGAAGATCCTCTGGAGGAGGAAAAATGGCAACCCACTCCAGTATTCTTGCCTGAAAAATCCCATGGACAGAGGAGCCTGGTGGGCTACAGTCCATGGGGTCACAAAGACTCAGACGTGACTGAGCGACTAAGCACAATATGCAGTTATCCTCAAAGGAAGGAGCAGGCATTTAGAATCTTCACAGTTAAATGATGAATTTACAAAGAGAAAGGATGATTCCCTTGTTTCAGAACTGAAGATGAATCAAAAAGCCAAGATTCAGCTGTAGCTGGAAAGTTTTGCAGATCTTAAGTGAGTAGCACTTTCATCTAGCTGCTCTTTTGTTTCACAGCACGGGAAATACCCGTCTTGGAGTGTTTTTAAGCTCTTCTTTGCTGCCAAAAGGCAGAAACACAAACAATGCACTGCTTGTAATCCTTGCCTCAAGAGATCTGTGAACAAAATGAAGAAACAAAGATTTGGCAAGAAGGACTGTGCTGGACCAGCTCAATACTACACTGTTTTCTTGGAGTAGGGGAAAAAAGAGTAATTTCTTCCAAGAGAACAGCCAGAACATATTACTCTACTGAAAGTACTTAAACATACAAAACAGAGATGGAACATAAAAAACAGTAAATTTCTATAAGAAGGAAGCTGAACTCCTATGAGAAAAAGATGCTCTAGTTTAGTTTTATACCTGGAGAATAGAGATTAATGTTGAGAGGGAATGTATAGCACAGGGCCCAACATAATAGGTAAAGAGGTTAATTAATATTTACTTAATGAGCAATAAAAGAACACTTAAAGAATTTTCTACATGGCACCCAAAGCCTGCTTTAAGAAAGGCAACTATTTGCCTACGTTCACTCCTGAACAATGACTCTGGGTCATTCAGGTATAACCTAAATCAAATCTTTTGATTATACAGTAGAAGTGACAAACAGATTCAAGGGATTAGATCTGATAGACAGAGTGCCTGAAGAACTACAGATGGATGCAGGTTTGTGACATTGTATAGGAAGTGGTGATCAAAACCATCCCCAAGAAAAAGAAAAGCAAAAAGGTAAAACAGTTGTCTGAGGAGACTTACAAACAGCTGAGAAAAGAAGAGACGTGAAAGGCAAAGGAGAAAAGGAAAGATATACCCAATCTGAATGCAGAATTCCAAATAGCAAGGAGAGATAAGAAAGCCTTCTTAAGTGATCAATGCAATGAAATTGAGGGGAAAAATAGAATAAGACTAGAGATCTCTTTAAGAAAATTATAAATACCAAGGGAACATTTCATGTAAAGATGGGCACAATAAAGGACAGAAATGGTATGGACCTAATGGAAGCAGAAGATATTAAGAAGAGGTGGCAAGAATACACAGAAGAACTATACAAACAAAGTCTTAATGACCTGGGTAACCACAATGGTGTGGTCACTCACCTAGAGCCAGACATCCTGGAGAGTAAAATCGAGTGGGCCTTAGGAAACATTACTATGAACAAAGCTAGTGGAGGTGATGAAATTTCGGCTGAGCTATTTTGAATCCTAAAAGATGATGGTGTGAAAGTCCTGCACTCAACATGGCAGTAAATTTGGGAAACTCAGCACTTGGCACAGGACTGGAAAAGGTCACTTTTCATTCCAATACCAAAGACAGGTAATGCCAAAGAATGTTCAAAATACCACACATTGACACTCATTTCACATGCTAGCAAGGTAATGTTCAAAATCCTTCAAGCTAGGCTTCAACAGTACATGAACCATGAACCTCTAGATGTTCAAGCTGGATTTAGAAAAGGCAGGGGAACCAGGGATCAAATTGCCAACATCCACTGGATCACTGAAAAAGCAAGAAGAGTTCCAGAAAAATGTCTACTTTTGCTTTATTGACTATGCCCAAGCCTTTGACTCTGTGGATCACAACAAACTGTGGAAAATTCTTAAACAGATGGGAATACCAGACTATCTGACCTGTCTCCTGAGAAATCTGTGTGCAAGTCAGGAAGCAACAGTTAGAACTGGACATGGAACAACAGACTGGTTCCCAATCGGAAAAAGAGTATGTCAAGTCTGTGTATTATCACCCTGATTATTTAACTTATGTGCATAGTACATCATGCGAAATGCAGAACTGGATGAAGCACAAGCTGGAATCAAGACTGCCATGAGAAATATCAATAACCTCAGATATGCAGATGACACCACCCTTATGACAGAAAGTGAAGAAGAACTAAAGAGCTTCTTGATGAAAGTGAAAAAGGAGACTGAAAAAGTTGGCTTAAAACTCAACATTCAGAAAACTAAGATTATGGCATCCAGTCCCATCACTTCATGGCAAATAGATGGGGAAACAAAAGAAACTGTGACAGACTTTATTTTGGGGGGCTCCAAAGTCACTGCAGGTGGTGACTGCAGCCATGAAACTAAAAGACAATTGCTCCTTGAATGAAAACCTATGACCAACCTAGATAGCATATTAAAAAGCAAAGACATTACTTTACCAACAAAGATCTGTCTAGTCAAAGCTATGGTTTTTCCAGTAGTCATGTATGGATGTGAGAGCTGGACTATAAAGAAAACTGAGTGCCAAAGAATTGATGCTTTTGAACTGTGGTGTTGGAGAAGACTCTTGAGAGTCCCTTGGACTGCAAGGAGATCCAACTAGTCAATTCTAAAGGAAATCAGTCATGAATATTCACTGGAAGGACTGACGATGAAGCTGAAACCCAATACTTTGGCCACCTGATGCGAAGAACTGACTCATTTGAAAAGACCCTGATGCTGGGAAAGATTGAAGGTGAGAGGAGACGGAGACAACAGAGGATGTGATGATTGGATGGCATCACTGACGAGATGGACATGAGTTTGAGTAAGCTCTAGGAATTTGTGAGGGACAAGGAAGCCTGGTGTGCTGCAGTCCATGGGGTCACAAAGAGTCAGATACAACTGAGCAACTGTACTGAACTGAACATTAACATTAAATTAGGAGATACTGAGTAAAGCAGATAAAGGGTGTGGGCATCATCCAATCAGTTGAAGACCTTAAGAGAAAAAAGAATGAGATCAGAGGAAGAGGGAATTCTACCTCCAGACTACCTGTGGAGTAGAGTAACAGCATCACCTCTTGCCTGGGTCTTCAGCCTACCAGCCTGCTCTGCAGACTTCAAATTGTGCAGCCTCATGCTCATATAAGCCAATTCCTTTAAAAAAAATTTATATGGGCCGGATATAGCTGATCTGGGCTGATTACTCATATATATGCAGTTAGTTGCTTGGTGGGCTGGGGTCTGGCTGTTGTGGGATGGCTTAACTAGGAGGACTCATCTCGGTTCTACATGTTATCCTTCAGTAGGTTAGGCAGATCTTATCCACGTGTTAGCTGAATAGGTCTCCAAAACAATGAGCTGAAGCATGCAAAGCTTCTTGAAGCCCAGGATTGGAATTTGCATGAGATTACTTCCACTACATTTTGTGCCCAAAGCAGGTATAAGGTCAGACCAGATCCAAGAGGTAGTAAAACATGTCCTACCTCTCAATGATGAGAGCTACAATAGGATTGTAGTGGTGTGCAATACACTACATGGCTGAGTTGAAGCTCACAGATTGTTTGTGAGTGGGACGCTATTGCTGCAGTGGTTAGTTTGCAATATACTATGAAGCAAAGTGTTAGTCACTCAGTCGTGTCCGACTCTTTGTGACCCCATGGACTGTAGCCGACCAGGCTCCTCTGTCCATGGGATTCTCCAGGCAAGAATACTGGAGTGGATTTCCATGCCCTTCTCCAAGGGGAGCGTCCCAACCTAGGGATCAAACCTGGGTCTCCTGTATTGCAGGCAGATTCTTTACCAACTGAGCCACCAGAGAAGCCTGGAATATACTATAAACACGGAAGAAGAAGTTATGTTTGACCTAAAGGAGCTTACAGTAAGTGGAAATAAGGGAGGGGTAAACACATCAGTAATAATGGAAAACAGCAATACACGCAATCACTGAAATTATAAAAGCCCCAAAATGAGGAATTTAAATCGAGTCAAGTGGACAAGACTTCCTAGAAGAGGTAACACTGAATAATTACAGTTAGGAGCATCCATAATAAATCAAAATGTATGCCTGAAAGCATACCAAACTTTCATTTATGTAGTTAGGATAGAAAATAGTTTATTAGAAACTTTAGTAATGATTCATAGTGTAGTCTTTGAGTTAGAAAGAACTGAGTTTGACACACTTAACAACTGTGTGAAAATGAAAGTTGCTCAGTCCTGTCTGACTCTTTGTGACCTCCATGGACTGCACAGTCCATGGGCTTCTCCAGGCCAGAATACTGGAGTGGCTAGCCATTTCCTTCTCCAGAGGATCTTCTCAACCAAGGAACTGAACTAAAGTCTCCTGGATTGCAGGTAGATTCTTTACCAGCTGAACTACCAGGGAAGCCCATAACTATGTGAACCTTGGGTAAATTATTTAAGGTCACTACTACTTCGATTCCTCGTTGTAGATGGAAAGAAAAATAGTACCTGCCTATCAAGGTTGTTGTGTGTATTAAGTAAAGTATACATAAAATTTGATGAAAGTGTCTGGAGCGTAAAAGGCATTCAATAAATTATACTATTACTGCTACACTTTTGAGTACTCATTGTTGCATAATTTGATTTTTTAAACTCCAACAGAGATAATTGTCAAAAATTCTTTTTAGAGTTAGGGTTACAAAAGTTAAAACAAATTGTTTCTCTTGAGATTCAAGAAAGTCCTTTCTTGGGAAGAAAAGGTACTTACTGGTGGTACCATTCAAGGTGAGGTCTACCAACCCACGAAGTCCCCAAACCCTTTTGAGGGTAAGCAAGGTCAAAACTATTTTCATAATAGTACTAAGACGTAGCTGCCTTTCCCATTGTGTCAACGTTTATACTGATGGTGCAATAGCAAATGGCAGGTAAACTGCTGGGTGATGGCGCAAATCAAGGCGGAGGCATCAAACCCTATAGGCAGTTATTATATTTTTCACCTCCAAACACTCGTCCATAAGTCTTAGGGATCTCCTAAAAGAAGCAACATAGATATTAATTTCATCAATTTAATCCTTGGATATGGGTTATTTTAATATCCTGTGTGATAAAATGGGAAATATATGGACAGTGCTTCTGCTATACATATTGAATTAGTTTTTGCTTGAAGAAAATCACTTGTGTGATTGAGTCATGAGCTGAACTAATCGGGGTTTTGTTTTTGTTTTTTTTTTATAGGAAACATCATTTTTTAGTAGCAAGAATGACGGGTAAACTATGGTTGTTCAGACTTGGGCATTTGGCAGACATTTTCACAAAAATGAACAGAGTGAGTCTGTCACTTCACTTTGAGGAAAGCATTCACTGCTAATGATAAATTTCCAACTTGAGAACTTTCCTGATACTTTGAGGCTTTTCTAATGAGATTGATGATGATAGAAGTGAATGTAATTTTTGGATATTGAATTTTTAAATGGGTCAATGTTTAGAAAAACTGTATAAGTCATGAGCTAACATTTTCAAAATGACTAAAGCATAATATTACAAAATCGTAATGCATAATAGACCCATTCAAAATAGAAAGTGGATTTTCATGTAGAAGTGTAAAAATGTACTGATATGCTTTCAGATTTCACACTGCAACTAACTTTTAAGAAACTACCACTTGTCATGTTTTGGTGAAATATCAAAGAAGAATGTCCACAATCATGTTAAAAGGTTATTAAAATAATCTTCCTTCTTCTAGCTACATATCCATATGAAACTTTTCTTATTATACATGAACTGAAACAATTTATCACAACAGAATGAATACAGAAACAGATCTAACAATATATCTGCCATCTATCACTAATCAGGTATTTAAAAGGTTTGGAAAAATATGAACATAATTTTGCTTTTTTTCACTGATTTTTTTGCTTTTGTAAAATATAGATGTTTGTCATAAAAAATATGCTATTTTTGTTAAAATGTGTTGAACATAGTGTCATTAGTAAATGAGTTAACAAATATTTTTTAAATTTTTGTTTAATTTCTAATACAGTAAACATACATAGATGTAAGCCACAAATGCAAAAGCTCCTTAGGGGTCCTCAATAATGCCTGTGTAAAGGGATCCTGAGAGTGAAAAGTTTGTGAGCTACTCTTCACAAAGTATGTCATTATCGTCTGGAAGTGCACTTCAACCTCAAGGACATAGGACTAGCCCAACCATTAAGACTTCCCTGAGTAGTGATCAGTGTTACCCAGCACGTAAAATGCATTGAACGCCTGCCATATGCAAGAAAGATGAAGTCTGATGTGCTGGCAGGAGCCAGCTCATGGGAAGCTTGGATACTTGGCTAGGATTTGGACTTTACTCTGAAAGGGGAAAGAAAGTAACAAGTTTTTTAAGAGGAGGTGATGTAATCAGGTTTATCTTTTAAAAGATAAGTATGAGGTTGAGTTTATGATGGAATGAAAGCTACCAGACTGAAGTCAAGAAGATTGGCTGGAGCTTTTAGTTGTAATCTAAGTGAAATGAGATTAAGGACACTTAAACTAAAGCAGGAGCAAAAGGAAAAGGAATCTTTTGGGAGAGGCAAAGGAGACAGAATCTGCACTGCTCTGTGACTGAAGAGATGTCTCAATGAATGGCATCTCCTTCCTCCAAAGTCATTCTCAACACTTTGATCAAATAAGATTCCTGTTTAACAAAAGAAATAGTTCTCTCTTGTAACAAGCTGCCTGCTGTTTGGTTGTTGATTCTGATATTGTTTCTTGATTACTGAAAGTTCAAAATGTCAGGCAAAAGAATTACTGAAGGCTTGCTGTCATGGGGCTGAAAGAATTCCTGAGAAGATGAGTTGGTCTCTCTTCCTTTTTGTTCTCATTTTAGAGTTAGACTTCCAAACACAACTCTCTAGTTCTAGGGTTATACAAAGTGAAGTTACACTACTCTGTCCTGCTCCTGCCCAGGCAGATACAATATCCTCCTGAAAAAGTTCTTAGATGGCTTCCTTCCAAAAAAATAGATTCACACATGGAGAGCTTGGCTCATTAGCTGCTTATTTTGAAATCTCATTCCTGTGGAAAGTAGACAAACGAAAGGAGAACCAAAGAGGAGATAAAATCACTTCAGCACTTACTACCTTATCAATATTCAAATCCATGAGCATATAAAAATGATAGAAGACCAAGTTTTCCAGAATATACTAGCTACATAATTACTATTGTAATATTAGTCCTTTTACCAAAAAAAAAAAAAAAACTGAGTCAGGAAATTTGAATTACCAGCTCATTCTTACTTCAAAGGCCACGAACATTAACACAAACAAGGGAGCAACTAAGATGACTGTGGAATGGGGTTAGTTAGAAACCAGCTCACAGTCTTAGTCCTGGCTGGGATAATTCAACTAAGAATTTGGTCTTTCTATCCAATACTGTCAGTAGTTCCTATCATCGGCATTGGTCAAGTGAAAACACATTTCCCTTTGACTTCTTGCAGCTCAACTTTCCTGGGGTCATTTCAAAGTTCAGTGTTTGGATAGCATTTATTTTAAAGGTTTTCTTACTAGCTTGTTTACATCTTGTTTTTGTATAGGTGCTGCCCTTTAGTTCTAAAGGGAAATGGTCTTCTGTTTACATGCTGCTTCATTAGTTAAGGTTATTGCTATCTAATATTCACTTTATATGAAAAAACTTCTACCTTACTTAGTGGTGGGCTCTCCAGGAATCTCACCTCATCCTAAAACCAGTCAAAAACTCAAAAGTAGACAAAAATGCAGTTACTGGAAAAGCTCTGCAAAACTTTTACACTAAGTCATAGCACTGCCTTTAGGCATTACCAAGAGTAAAATTATCAAGTTTGATGATTTGGCACAAGAGAACAAAAAATGGATTTCTGGAAACAGACATTGTCAGAAATAAGTGATGGCAAATAGCCTGACAATAGAACTGAAAGCACAAGAACTGCAAGTAGGGGACAGCAGAGCTATAAACACTAGTCTTATCCCTTCTCTTTACATTTCCATGGAAGAGGGAGCTTCTATTGCAACTCCTACTCAGGGAGAGCAGACAGAAGGTGTCAGAGAAAACAGTTCCGTCTCTGCCTTTACCTCTTTATCCTATGCTTGTCAAGAGAGTTTAAAAGGGTGTGTCAAAATCTCAGAAGCAAGAACCAGACAGTTGAGCTGCTTTCATTCAACATCTAGATTCAGATGGAGCAGTTACCTGTTATATCCTGCGGGACACTGTGGACAGTCCTCTTCTCTCTGTCCCCTCACAGAAATCCCTCTAGGCAGAACTCAGAGCCTGCTTCTGTTAGTCTTCTCTCTTCCCCTGCCGCCTCTCCATGAATGGGCGTGTGGTTCAGTCCAACCATCTTCCTTGACTATGCCAATGAGTTTGAGTAGATGAATTGTAAGTGGGCACTGTAAACTCAGACCTATCTATGCAGATGGGCTGGAGCTTGAATTGACCAAAACTGGAGGATTAAATTTTCTCCAGTTTGGTCTCAGAGAATCATAGAGTGCATACACAAATTAAGAAAGTAAATCTCACTTCCCGTTTGTCATTGATTGTTCTAAGGCCTGGAGGGGTGTGTGCTCAGTCACTCAGTCATGTCTGACTCTTTATGAAGCCATGGACTGTAGCCTGCCAGGCTCCTGTGCCTACAGGCAAGCATCCTGGAGTGGGTTGCCATTTCTTCCTCCAGGAGGTAAGAGGAATAAAGAATGGGATTTAGGCACTGTTATCGGTTGGACTGTGTCTCCCTAAATATGCTGAGGTCCTAACTTCTCAGTACCTGTGAGTGCGACCTTATTTGGAAATGGGCCTTTACAGATGGTCAAATTAAAATAAGGTTGATAGGATGGCATTGCTGCTGCTGCTGTTAACCACTTCAGTTGTGTCCGACTCTGTGCCACCCCATAGACGGCAGCCCACCAGGCTCCTCCAACCCTGGATTCTCCAGGCAAGAACACTGGAGGGAGTTGCCATTTCCTTCTCCAATGCATGCATGCATGCTAAGTTGCTTCAGTCGTGTCCGACTCTGTGTGACCCTACGGACAGCAGCCCTCCAGGCTCCCCCGTCCACAGGATTCTCTAGACAAGACTACTGGAGTGGGTTGCCATTTCCTTCTCCGAGGATGGCATTAGGGCAGGCCCTATTCCAATATGACTGTGTCCTTATAGAAATGCAAGATTTGGACAAAGACAAAGAGGCATGCCCATAAAAGAGAACATCATGTGACAATAGCGAGTTGGAGGGATGCATCCAGAAGCCAGGGAACACTGCCAATCGCCAGGAAATCACCAGAAGTTAGAAGAGGAAAGGAATGATTCACCTACACCCCTCAGAGGAAGTATGGCCCTGCCAGCACCTTGATTTTGAATTCATAGCCCATAGAACTATGACACAATACCTTGGGTTGGCCAAATTTTCATTCATATTTTTCCATAATACCTTATGGAAAAACAAACTTTTTGGCCAACCCAATATTTCTGTTGTTCTAAGGCACCAAGTTAATGGTACTCTGTTACAGAACTCTAGAAAACTGAGCCACCCAAACTCTGTACTATTCAAAAGACATGAAAGAGAGTTTTACAGAAGATGATTATGCACATAATCAATAAACATATTACAATGTGTTCAAAAATCACTAGCATCCAAAAAATGCAAATTTATACATAAAATACATTTCATTTAACAAAATAGTTTTGTTTATTTTTTATTCCTTAGAAACACCTGTTTTCAAGGGCAAGAAAAAGACATTCAAACATTTTTTGTAGAAACATAAATCATTACAACCATTCTGAAAGACACTTTAGAATATATGTCAGGAGCCTTCTGAGAATTTATCCTAAGGGAATGCTGTTAAACTTCATAGCACTTATCACTTTCTAATACTATATGATTTATTTATTTATGTTTATTGTCAGTCTCCATCTACTGGAATTTAAGTCCTACAAGGACAAGGACTTCTCACTTTTGTATCCCAAACACCTAGAATATTTCCCAATACATTGTAAATGCTCCATAAACATTTGCTGAATATGTTAATTAAGATGTCCACCAAGATTTATGTACAAAGGTGTTCACTGAAGCACGCTTACAACGACTAAACACTGGGAAAGTATAAATGACCACCACAGTGGGAGACTGGTTAAAAAAATAATGGTGCCATAACAGAATGGGGTATCATGTAGCCATTAGCAAATAAATCATCAAGAATATATAAGGCTATGAGAAGACATTCATAATATATTAAAAAGTTTAAAAAGGATTAGAAAATTGTAGAGAGAGTAACACTTTAATTTTATTAAGATATAGTAATAATGCCCAAATGTTAACAGTGATTACCTCTGCCCAGTGAGCTTGTAGACATTTTGGTTTTTTTCTTCATATTTTTCATATTTTCTGCAAGCATTTCAATAAAATTTTGAACTATCCACGTACTCCACAAACATGAGTGATATTTTATCACACAGCATGGTGTAATAACAATGTTTATAATAATAATAGGGTCATTTTGTAAATATTAAATTACACTCAATATCCTCTATTTATAAAGAAGGGAAATCTGTGTGAAGGAAATATGGATTTGATTAGTCTCTGTACTTTCCTGTGCTTCTATTTCCAAATTCAGAAGGTGGACAATGCACTTTTTTAATGCTTTCCATTCAAACAAGTTAAAATTTTTAGAAGTTACAGTTCTTTAAGGGGTAACCTTCAATTACCTGAAAAAGTCTTTTATATGAAATACCTAGTTCCTTTATTGCTGGTTAAATGAAACATCATTGCACATATTACAAGGGAAAAGGTATTTATTTTACCTTGGGCTGTTTCAACAATGCAATTTAATTCTATATTTTCCATACTGCTCAAGCTGATAATTTAAATGGCAGAATTATGAAAAATCAATTCAACATCAGTATCAGTGCACTGCATCAATTACCATCAATGTATTAAACACAATACCTAAAAGTTTTATGAATATTTTAATAATAGTCTTCTAACAAGGTTCTAAAATTAGCCATAAGAGAAACAGAGGCATGGGGAGTTCATGTGGCTAGTTCACGTTTACATTAAGGAGCACATCTCATTGACACAATCACCAAGAGAACTACTGAGATGGGAAGTGAGTCAAGGGTTCCTCTGAAATCATTCTTGCTAGCTCAGAACATCTTGACTAACATGCTGAATAATGTTTTCCCTCATCAATAGACCCCATTAGCTAGACATTTTTTAACTTCATCAGAAATAGCCAAATTAAATACTACCAATCAAAAATAGAAACAGTTTCTTCCCTTCTCCTCGTTGGGAAAGTGAACCTCAGGACCCCCATCTTGACTTCGGCATAGCTCTCATCATGCAGATCTACCTGTGGGGAGTTCCTTGAGCTGCAAAGTCCAAATATATGCTCAAAATTCAGCCAGAAGCTGATCCTGGTGCTAAACTCCAATATATACTATGGGTTTGACATGGTTATTAAATTCAGATTTGACCACACGGCTTTTTTGTTTCACCAGCCTGTGTGTTCTTGGGATATTATTCTTTAAGGAAGTCCTTAAATTTAAGAAATAACAGGGACACAATAAACAATTCAAGTAAAGTATGTCATGATGTTTATATTTGGTTCTGTCTACTGAGCATTGATTGATAGTTCTTTAGTCCTTCTGATTTATCATCTGAGCATGCTTCTTTAAATGCATTCACTCCTCTCTCACCTCCAAGAATCACTTTCTTCACTATTTCCATATGCATACTTTTGTTCTTTTTAATGGGGTAATTTCAAAGAACTAGTCCTAACTCCTATTTCTGCATGTTTGATTACAGGTATTGGGACTTCCCTGGTGGCTCAGTGGCAAAGAATCTTCCTGCAATGCAGGAGACCACGGTTTGATCCCTGGGTTGGGAAGATCCCCTGGAGAAGGATATGGCAACCCACTTCAGTAATCTTCCCCAGAAAATCCCATGGACAAAGGAGCCTAGTGAGCTACAGTCGCTGGGGCCAGAGTCAGACACCATTGAGCAACTAACCATTTAAGCAACTAACCGTTTAACTATACTTTTAACACTTTAAGCACACTAGAAGTAAAGATAAGTAGTAGATACAGTATTTGTAAATCTTTTAAGAATATATTGGTGAGCTGGCAGGAAAGTAAGAAACACTAAGAAACCTGGAAAGGTAATCAGAGCACTAAAATCAAGTAGTAACCATTGGGTATTAGCCATACTCAATGAGCTCCAGGTACATTTATGGCCTGGTGGGTGGGTGGGAAGAGATTAAGAGCCAAAGCCAAAGCCAGGCCAAAAGCTCTCTTAGCTCTTCCGAGAGTGGGAATCCTGAAATTCAGAGAAAAGATTCATTAAGATAAAATAATAAAATAAAAGTTCCCCACATTTTCTATTTGGAACACTTCCCTTTACAGAAGCCAAAGAAAGAGCAGATATGTGACATTTTTGCTTCCAGAAAGCAAAGCACAGACACATGACCCAAGCCTGAAAAACCTGAGCCTGAACAAGTAGAGCTTCTGCTCAGGTTTAGGATCCTGAGAAAGTGATGCAAAGCTCTGAGGATGGTAGATATTCTATCATTGTGACAGAGCAGTTAAGAGCACTGCAGCATCAGGGCAGTAACTGTTCATTAGCAGCAGGGCTAATGGCTATGTTCTCAGCTGCCTAGTTTCATTTGGTTCCTCCCTATTTTCTGAGTATGGTTCTCCAGACTTGTCACTGATTTTTCTAAAATATTTCTAATTACGTTACTTCTAATAAATTTTTACTTAAATCAGTTAATGGGCTTCCTAGGTGGCACTAGTGGTAAAGAACCCACCTGCCAATACAGGAGATCCAAAAGACCCAAATCGATTTGGGTTGGGAAGATATTCTGAAGAAGGGCATGGCGACCAATTCCAGTATTCTTGCCTGGAGAATTCCATGGACAGAGGAGTCTAGTGGGGCTACAGCCCATAGGGTCACATAGAGTTGGATAGGACTGAAGTGACTTAGCATGCACAGACATACCCCATTAATAAAAATCTCTCTCCAAACTTAGAAATCTTCAACGTTCAAGCCAGAGAATTTTACCTGAGGATAGGTCACCCAGGAAAGCAAAATGTAAATAAAAGGGGCTAATCTGGAAGAGTCAATTCTAAAGGAAGTCAGTCCTAAATATTTATGGGAAGGACTGATGCTGAAGCTGAAGCTCCAATACTTTGGCCACCTGATGCAAAGAACTGACTCATTGGAAAGGACCCTGATGCTGGGAGAGATTGAGAATAGGAGGAGAAGGGGACAAAAGGATGAGATTTTTGGATGATGTCACCGACTTGATGGACATGAGTTTGGGCAAGCTCTGGGAGTTAGTGATGGACAGGGAGGCCTGGCGTGCTGCGGTCTATGGGGTCGCCAAGAGTCAGACACAACTGAGTGACTGAACTGAACTGAACTGAACTGAATCTGGAAAAGTTTTCTCACAGTTGCAATTGCTGTAGACCAGGGATCTATCCAGGGTTCTGACCTCCATTATAACTCTATGACCTAGAACGCCTTGGTTATAATCCTAAACTTTCTGCTTAATATCTTCCTAAACTTTGATTCATATGTCTATGACTCATGGCCATTCCAATAACCTGTCTTGAATCTTCATGGTCCACTCATACCCTGACTAATTTACATCAAGAAGAATTATGATGCTCATTTTCCAAATCATAAAACTGAAATTAGTTTAGTAGCTTGACAGAGTTAAGTGAGGAGCAAGAAGCCTAGACTTCCACAATTAATGTTGCCTCAAGGTACTAATAATTTGTCTCATTTTGTTTTCATAGATGGATTCTCATTTATTTTTGTATGAACATGTAGTAAGCACCTGTAATGATCCCAGCACTTTGATAGGTATTCTAGTTGATAGAAACAGTCTTCCATCAGGAGGGCCTGTAGTAACAATGTGTCACTTTCAATACTGGTTTGCCCAATTACTCTATGTGAATTTGGATAAATTTTTTAAAGCCTCAGTTTCTTTGTCGACTTGAGATGATGCTCATCAGCTGTGTATTCCTGACATAGCTATTATGAGAGTTAAATGTTAGTTGTTGACAGTAAAGTAGTAAAATATTATTTCAAGTACTTGGAAACAAGAAAATTAAGATCACTCTCTAAGGGTACTAATATCACTTACACATGGAATCTAACAAAGCCAAACTCATAAAAATGGAGAGTAGAATGTTGGTTACTGGGGGCTAGGTGTAGGGGATTGGGGAGATGTTGTTCAAGGGTATAACTTACAACCAGTAGATAAGTAAGTCCTGGAGACCTAAGGCACAGCTCAGTGATTAGAGATTTTAAAATATTATATTGTAAACTTGATAACAAAATTGCTAAGAGAGTAGATCTTAATTCTACCTATCACCAAAACGAAATGATGTGATAGAACTGCTAACTAACACTGCAGTGAAAAACCATATTGGAATATAGTGTTAGCATTAGTTGCTCAGTCGTGTCCGACTCTTTGCAACCCCATGGACTGTAGCCCTCTAGGCTCCTCTGTCCGTGGGGATTCTCCAGGCAAGAATACTGGAGTGGGTTGCCATGCCCTCCTCCAGGGGATCTTCCCTACCCAGGGATCGAACCCAGGTCTCCCACATTGCAGGAGGATTCTTTACCAGCTCTGCCACCAGGGAAACCCATAAATGTATCAAATCAACACGTTGAGCACCTTAAACATACACAGTGTTATATGCCAATTATATCTCAATAAAGATAAACTTTAAAACATCACTCTTCATGAATTAAGTTATGAAATCAAGACCCAAAGTATCAGAGCCAAGCTAAGTAACATCACCTTAAGGAGACAGGATAAATTGCAGGTTAGCAAAATAAGCAATAATCTGAACTTACAGTTGCCAAGGGGGAAAGAAGGGACAGGTAAATTGGTAGATTGGGATGGACATATACATACTACAATATGTAAAATGGATAACTAATAAAGACCTACTGTATAGCCCAGGAACTCTACTCAGTACTCTGTAATGACCTATATGGGAAAAGAATCTAAATAAGAGTGGATATATGTATATGTATTACTGATTCACTTTGCTGTACAGCAGAAACTAACACCACACTGTAAATCAACTATACTCCAATAAAAATTTAATAAATAAACAAACAATAATCTGATTCATCACATTAAAGAACTTAACAATTGACTGTGGCAATAGTAAAATGGATTGTCAAAAGTAGCAAACAAAAAGTCAGAGAGACAGACATTGAGGACAGTCTCAGAGAACCTTAGCTGAAGGATTTTAATATAATGGTTACATTAGCAAGACCCTCTGCATGGCAGAGATTTAAAATACCAAACTTAGAACTTTCTTATCCTCTTTGTTGGCAAGTGACCATCTAGAAATATTTAGATTTCTAAAGCAGGTCTGTCTACAGGATGATGTTCAAATGAGCATTCTTGTTGATGTGATCACTGTAGTTCACTTTGGAAAAGTGAATTTTAAATTAGTCTTATGAGTTTGGCTTCTGCGAGTTCCACCCTCACTGTGGATGATTTGTTGACAAAATCTTATCTCTGAGCCTACCAGCTTGAGAGCCAAACCCTAAGTTCGCCTGCGTGATACCCTCCTGGGAAAACTCACACAAGGCACCCAATGCTCTTCTCTCTTTGCTGAGTACTGACCCTTTACGCAAACATGTAATGAATGTTGTCAGGTGTAAATATGAGATATTGGAATAAATACTTAGATTATTTTGCATCCTTTACTAAGTGTCACTCTCAAGCATAAAAAGCAGATAAAATCCCAGTAAAAAGCAAAATACCAGCAGAAAAGCAGAACAACAAAAATCAAAACACAACAAACTTGGATATGGGAAGATATTCAAAGACAAACAATGATAGTATCAGTTCTTTAAACACTTAGACATTTTCAACTGGACTTTTTTTTAAGGATAAAAATCAAAAGCATTTAAAAAAAACTAAAGGATAAGAGCTCTTAAAATTATAAGCAAGATATAAATATGAGCTATAAGAAGGCACAATTTTGACATCTCACTTACCCAAAAGGAGGAGAAAATGAATCTGGGGTGGTTTCACTGAATCATTTGAAACTCACAAAAAGAAAAAAAAATTGAGTTATTGAGTTATGATATTAATGAGCATACATTCACACATTGCCTGAAGATAATGAGGCTATAATCTCACAGTGTAGGGTAAGTAATTAATGCTTCCAATTATCATGAATTTTCAGAGGAAACAACAGTTAGGAACTGCCACAAGCTATGCTTTACAGATTGTTGTAGCCAACGGAGAAAAAGTCTTAGGAAGAGTGAAAATTTTGTATCACTTTCTCTGCTGGAACACACAAACCAAGATACATAAAAAAATATTTTTATTATATGGCAAACAAAAATATTTTTTTTCCAAAGTACTCAACTTACTGCATCCACTCAAATTGTAACAAAACGTTTCACAAACTCTCTAGTCTCACATGGTGGGTCTGGTCTTCAGTAACTTCATCCACTTATAACCCCAGGCTCTTTTCATGGATTGGCTTCTAATTTTGTAAAGCTCCAAATATATAGCTACAGGAAAATTCAGAACAGGCTCATGAGTTTTGCACTTGGGTAACTAAAAGGGATGTTGCCTTGTTAATCTCAAAGGATTGGCAGAACAATTTTATCACATTTTCTGAAAAAAATCTATACAGATTTAAGGTCGAGTTCTGGATTTAATTGAAGTAACCTTTTGCACAATCTAGCTTTAATGAAGTGCAATGAAGTTAAACTCCATGGGGGCCATTAATCTGAAACACTCCATTTAAAAACTACAAGGGGAGTTTTTTAATAAACAGTGTGAACTAATGCCCATGTGGAAAGGTAATTGAGAGGGAACTGGTGTCTGGACCAGATTGTTATTAAACCCTTATCACAGGTAAAACTGAAACCCCCAATGGCAAGCTGCCCTGTGATTTATATTGCCCTTCTCATCCTAACTTTAAAAGAAAGGCTACATTTAATAATGAAAAAATCCTGTGACTAAGCTATAAAATAACTGAGCAATTACTTAGAATAATTTATACAGTGCAATACACTGACCTTGCTTTAAGCATAAAATCTACAAAATAACTTTGGCAATAAAACTGTGAACTACTAAAAGGACTAAAGGTTTTAACCATTTTTATTGTGTATCACCTGGGGGGACCATAAATACGCATTATACTCTAATCACAGGGCTTAAGAAAATTCATAATTTTTTCCCTTTAAAATGCCTTTTCAGAGAAAAGTTTGCTCAGTTTGGCCAATTGCAAGTCGAGAATTCCGATGCCCTTGCTTGAAATGGATTACCTGTCATTCCTACAATATTTTTTTCTCCACCTGTGAATTCTGCCTGACTCTCTCTTTTCACCAACCAGGCACGGCCTGTGGAGGAAAACTGGCAATAACGTTTCTGTATTATCTATTTAAATATTTACTCTTTCAAAATTAAAAAAAGAAGGCAACTGGGCTGCATTGCAATAATAAGGATTGATGCTGTCGCCTCCGCCCACTGAGGCAAGAGTGCTTCTATTTCTGAATACGTAAATAATACCCCACCGCTCAGCAATCCAGAATCAATGTTTCCACTTTCCACGGTGGCTTTCAAAAACAAAGCTCAGCTTTTACTCTGATGCGGCCTCAGAGCAGCAGATAACCAAGCATGACATTTCACTCTAGCTGCCTTCAGTTTCTCAATCACCATAGCTGAGTAAACACTTTTTCTCTGAATGCTTTGAGTTCATGAAATGACTCCAACAGATTGTCTTTCAATGGACTTCAAATTCCATGAAATCCAGTCGATTTCTGCAAGATTGGAATATCAGTACATCAAAACACTGTGGAAACAAATTTCAAGGCAGCACCTTCTCTTTTGGCCATAAAAACCCTGTACTCCTAAGGTTTACCTTGCTTTACTCCCAATAAACTTGGCTAGTTTAGCTCCCAAATGGGAACAAAGTCACAAAGATGTCACCCCTGGGGTGGCTTTACATAAACAGACACTGGAGGAAAACCCCTCAGTCAAAAATACTGCCTGAATAGTCCACCTTTAGCACTCCTTGAGCTATCAGCATGAGAGAGTTACTGCTTGAAAGCAAGAGGGTTTTAAGGTATAATGCATTAAGCCATTATTAGTCTCTTAAATACACCCAGCAAAATGGCTAAGCCATAATGTGAAAGGGCAGTAAAAGAATGAGAAATATGATAGAGGCAAAGGAAAAGTTCCGGGAGCTCTAGCCTCAGTGAGGCCCTTCAGAAGATGAGTTCTGGTTCTTAGAGAACAAACTTAACGGTTGCTGGGGAAAGGATGGGGAGATGGGATAGTTAGGGAGTTTGGGATTGTCATGTATATACTATATTTAAGATGAATAACCAACAGGAACCTACCTCAGGTGGTGCTAATGGTAAAGAACCCACCTGCCAATGCAGGAGACAGGAGAGACCTGGGTTCACTCCCTGGGTCAGGAAGATCCCCTGGAGGAGGGCATGGCAACCCACTGCAGTGTTCTTGCCTGGAGAATCCCATGGACAGAGGAGCCTGGTGGGCTACAGTCCACGGGGTCACAGAGAGTTGGGCAAGACTGAAGCAACTTAGCTCACTCGTATATTACAGGGAACTCTGCTCAGTGTTATATGGTGACTTGGATGGGAGAGGAATTTGGGGGAGAATGGATACATACATACATACACATACGGTTGAGTCCCTTTGCTGTCCACCTAAAACTATCACAATACTGTTAATCAGCTATACATTAGTATAAAATAAAAAGTTTAAAAGAGAAAGATTTCTGGTTTGCTCAGGAAGTGCACTCAACTTGGGTCATCTGAGACAGGGGAGGGACTAGGGTTGCATGTGGTCCCAAAAATGAAAGGGATAATATTGAAAAAAGGAGAAGATGGTGCCAAAGTTCAAGGCAAGCATGGTATTGTCAGGTCCTTTGTCTTGTCCCTAGAAGGTACACTGAGCCTCGGAGAATAAAGCCATGAACAAAAGCCTGAATCTTCACTAGCCCGTGTGTGTGCTCAGTCATATCCAACTCTTTGAAATCCCATGGACTGTAGTCCATCAGACTCCTCTGTCCATAGGATTTTCCAGGAGTGGGGTGCCATTTCCTCCTCCAAAGGATCTTCCCCACCCAGGGATCGAACCGGCGTCTACTGTGTCTCTTGCATTGACAGGCAGATTCTCTACCACTGAGCCACCTGGGAAGCTCTTCACTAGCCCACAGGAAGCCAATCCCTGGGTGAACCCCACATCCTCCAGAAGAGAAAGCAGCCTTTCTGAGTGGGGAAAGTCGCTCCCTAATCTCAGGGCTGGGAAACTGCCTTAGGAAAGAGACTAAGAATCCCACACATCTAATTTCACTCCCTCACAAAATTCTACTAAAATATCATGGAAAAAAAAGCTTTTCAGGGCCTAGACCTACCGGGATGAGGAGAAGGGGAGAAGGAAAAAAACCAAGCCACAGCTGGAAAGCAGAAAGACATGTGGTAATTTATTGGCAGACCAAAGAAAGACAACTCCTCAACCAGCAGTAAGGAAAGCCAATAACCAATTTGACTGACACGCCAAGATCCCTAAAGGTTTAGGGAACCACACAACTCTGGACACGGGGTGAGGGCGGAGGAATGTTGAGAAGCCTATTTGAAAACAGATAGACGTCCAGATCCCAAACGTTAGCGTAAAAGTTCAGAACACCACCAGTAGGATAGTGTAGGGGAGCAAAAATCCCTCTACCCTTCTGAGTGTTTGGCTGAAAACTCTGCAATAAAAAAAAAAAAAACAGATTAACAAAAGAAAAGCAAACAAGTTTATTAACATGCATACCTCGTGTGTATGTGAAAGCTATTTAGAGGAAAAGGAGTAACTCCCTGAGGTGGCTTGGAATTCAGGCTTAAATACCATCTCAATAAGGCAAGGGGAGGGGACATGTAGGTCTCTTTGGGGAGAAAAGATGATTTTTAGGAGGCTGAATGGGCCCTAGAAGAATAGACAGGAGGTTCGCTGACGAAGGGATGGACTAGAGACACCAGTACAGAGACAGACATGGGGACATGGAGGGAAAGGGGAGGGGAGGATGAATTGAGAGAGCAGCATTGACATGTATACACTTTCCATGTGTAGAATAGACAGCTAGAGGGAAGTTCTGTATAGCACAGGGAGCTCAGCTCGGTGCTCCATGAGGACCTGGAGGGTGGGATAGGGCGGTGGGAGGGAGGCTCACGAAGGAGGACATATATGTATACACAGAGCTGATCCACTTTGTTCTCCAGTGGAAATTAACAGAACGTTGTAAAGCAATTATACACCAAAATTAATAATAATAAGATGGAAGGCGCAATAGTTTGTGACAATGTGGGTCTGAGGATGGTTTCATTTATAGCCTCCTCTTCTGGTGACAAGTCCATCTTTCTTGGCTAATGAAACTCCTGGAGGGGAGCTGTGACCACAGAGCTCCTTTTGGGGGACTGGTCTTTCAGCAGGGAAAGACCTTTCAGAGAAAGCCTCTCCCTGCATTGCTGTTTTTCAAGTGTCTTCAACTTAAAATAATGAATATAACAAAGCAGTACCTGTTGACACTGCGTACTCTGAACTCCTTCAGGGTCTAAAAGATACAAAATAACGAAGAGAGTGTCCGTCCAGGATGACCACTGGCTGACTAACAGGAGTCAAAGAAAGAGGGAAAAGAGAAACAGGATCGATGTGGGCTGATGGCATCCTTCAAATGTCTTTTCTGCCCCCAGGTTCCAATAACTGCTTCCTCCCCTGCCCTGCAGGCTTACTTACTGGGGGAAAAAAGCCTTGCTCTTACTGGCCCCAGCATACTGCAGCCTCCTGCACCTTTGTAAACATTCCCTTTATTAAATACTCCTTGAAGTTTTTAACTTCAGTTTGCCATCTGAATCCTGACACAACGATGTTTCCAGCATCTTTTATCTGTAAGATCCTGGAGGATATGCATCACCCAGAAAAAAAGAAAGAAGGAACCTGAACTAAAAGGAAAACTAAGATACAGGAAACAGAGAAGCAAAGTGACCAATGAAACTCCCACAATAATAGTAAAGGGAGCGCCCAGGATCACATAGCTGACTGTGGGTTATGGATCAGATGGGATCAGCTCTGAAGATTCTGAAAAAGATTACTTAGATGATGGGAGACTCAAAACACTTAACAGAGGAGAACTTTTACATATATATAGTTTTTTTAATTGGAGTATAATTGCTTACAATATTGGGTTAGTTTCTGCTGTAGAACAACATAAATCAGCGTTTATGTATACATTTATCCCCTCCCTCATAAGTGTCCCTCCCACCGCCCACCCCACCCTCTAGGTCATCACAGAGCACCAAGCTAAGCTCCCCTGCTATACAGCACTTCCCACTAGCCATCTATTTCACACACGGTAATGTATTTATGTCAATGCTACTCTCGAGTTGTCCCACCCTCTCCTTCCTCCTCATGTCCATGGTCTCTAGGCCTGTGTCTCTATTCTTGTCCTTCAAATAGGTTCATCAGTACCATTTTTCTAGATTCCATACATATATATGGAATCTATATATATAATATTTGTTTATCTATTTCTGACTTACCTCACTCTGTATAACAGGCTTTAGGTTCATCCACCAGATCGGAGCTTTTACAGAGGGGATGTAGACAAACAGTGGGGAGCCTGGGGTTGTAGTAGTAATAAAAAAACATGCAGAAGTAACCACACGAAAAAGCAGTTATTAATCCAGAAAAGACAAAAGCCATAAAAGAAAAGCAATTACGATTTGCCACAGGCTGAGCAGTGGATGGTGATTACATAGCCATAATCATGAAACAGTGATTGTGGATCTAACCTAAACGATAACCTAATGGGAAGGATGCTTGTGAGGAGGTGGAGAGGAGGGAAGGAAAGAAGGAAAAAAAAACCTTAATTTCCATAAATAATACCTAAAATTGAAAATATGGGAATAGTAATAAAATCATGCTATTTTTATGCAGTGGCAGAACCAAAAGGGGGAGGGCAGTTAAAGTTTGAAACTGTTGCCTCTCGGACAGAGGTAAGAGGAGACGAGAGAAGGCAGATTATTTTTCATAACAGACCAAATGCAATTATTTGACTCTGCAACTTTATTTTTAAAAATTTGAAAAATAGAAGGCAGAAAGAGAAGGAGTAAGAAAAAGAAGGGAGAGAAACAAAAAAAAGGAGGAGATTGAGTTTTAAAAAAGAAGAATAAGAAAGGAAGAAAGAAATTGGCTCAAATCAGGAAAGTCAAGCCACAGAGAGCAGACACCTGGCTTGGCGCTGCCTTGGCCCACTGTCCAGAGTCCGCTTTCACTGTGTACCCTGACCGTTCCTTCTCCTGGCTGCCCTCAGCCCACTGAAGCCCTCTGGCTGTGTGAATAGGCCTGAAGCTATGGTTTTTACAAATCTGTCCAGACTGTCCAAATCCCCAGCTAAGCTGGTTCCCGGCAACCCCCCATTCAGGCCCAGGGTATGTGACTAACTTCTCAGGCATCTGATCTTCGCCCTCACTTGTAGATACTCATTAACCCTCCAACAAGGAGGTACACAGCACCTTTTAATTTGCAAAGATGCCGCAGGAATTTCACACCAATGTTCTCTACCTTCAGCCTCTCTCTCCTCTTGGACAAGTGGTTAGCAGTGAACACTTTAGGGGCTTTATTTTATGCAAGCACTCCCACTGAGCCTCCATTTTTGAGGATTTAAAGAAATATGCTAATGGCTTAACTTGTCCAAGCTACCAGTGACATGCACTGAGGGGAAAGACCCCTCCACAGAAGTGGTGCAGATCATCTCACTCAGGCCCCCTCAAGGAATGAGCACAGCCCTGCCCACCTCGATCTATGACGTGGGAACCCCACAGTGGGAGCTGCCTTTCAAAGCTCATCTGGGGTTTTCACCCTCAGCCAGATTTTCATCCATGGACATCAATTTATTTAATTGCTCCTCTAGAATCTCTTTCCCATTCCTTGAGACCTGAATCGACATTTTGTCCAAATAAGAAGACAAGAATACGGGCCCAATCTAAACAGTTCCTCTTTTGCCTCTAATACTGTAAAGCTGTTCATTTAGAGATTTCACTACCTCCTCCTCATTTCTGCCTTCCAAATCTTAACTTGAGAGAATCTGATTGGTGAGGCCAATTTCCATCCAGAACCTCCAGCAGAAAGACATCTGAGAAAGATGCAGCTTTGGGCTTTGCAGCCTCTGTTGTACGGGTAGGTGAAGTAGAAGGAAATGGGTGCTCAGACACCATCGATCACACAGATCTAAAAACATGATTTTCCCAGAAGCCTCAAGTGTAGTGTTACTCCACAAAGACTTTTTCCCCTATGCCAATCTGGACACACCTCTGGCCATAACCACAACAAATATAATAGCTAATACCAACATGCCCTTCTGCTTTCAATGCAGGAGGAGAAGCGGAACACAGAGGATGAGATGGTTGGATGGCATCACTGACTCGATGGACATGAGTTTGAGTAAACTCTGGGAGTTGGTGATGGACAGGGAGGCCTGGCGTGCTGCAGTCCATGTTGTCACAGAGAGCTGGACACAACTGAGCGACTGAACTGAACTGAACATGCCCCTACTTTTGCTATTATTATCCTCATTTTAAAGTTGTGAAAACTAAGAGACAGGTAAAATAATGTGTCCAGGGTCACACAAGAAGCACTGAGGCAATTTGGATTCCTAATCTGTAACTTTTTAAAATTTTATGTTATTTTTAACTGGCGGATAATTACTTTACAATATTGTGATGGTTTCTGCCATACATCAACATGAATCAGCCATAGGTATATATATATCCCCTCCCTCTCGAACCTCCCCCCTCCACCTCCCACCCCACCTAATCTGTGATCTTAATATCTATACTACTTAAATAGAAACCAAAGGACTTGCAGTCCAGAGTGTCTAGACTGGGAGATGTATGAAGCTGGTCTATGATGTTTAACCACAACCATGTATCAGCTAATTCAGATGCTCTGATATTTCTCTAAGCCCCCTATGTTAATCTCCTGCTAAGAGGAAACCTAGGTAACGGGAGAAGTAAGAACTTCCTGTCACTGTCCTCCCAGAAAGTGTTGGACCCCAGAAATTAAGTCACTAAAAGACAACACCAAGACCTGGATGGGGAATTCCTTGGTGGTCCAGTGGTTAGGGCTCCATGCTTTCACTGCTGTGGGTCCAGGGTTCCATCCCTTTTGTAGGAACTAAGATCTTACAAACCACACATGTGACAAGGCGAAAAAAAAAAAAAAAAAAAAAAGCCTGGATGAACAGGATGGATGGATTGTTAAAGGAAAATATGAGGCCCTGAAACATCCATTTCCTAGGAGGTATGATCATCAATCATAGACAATAAGCAATGTGCTATAAATAAGGGCGTTTTCTGTTAATTTTCAAGTCCTGCATTTATAAGCCTGACCCTTTAGGAGGCTCCACTTCAGAGCACAGGAGGTGGAGGGAGACAGGAGATGCCCATGGTAATGGGACAGTATGCCAATAGGGAACACCCCTGACTCAGAGCTGACCTCAGACCTCAGCAGCTCAGCTTGCTTCACAGTTCTTCCAGCATTCATCTCTGCCTATTTGTCAACTAAGGTTCCAAGTTTCCTTCATCCAGTCTTGCCTTTACCGATTCTTCTCAGCTTAGTCCCACTATCACTATTCCTCAATTTAACAACAGTCTGCTTAATCTGTGTTCAAAATCTTGCCCTCCTACACCAACCGCTGCCCCCTATGATCGGATATAGATACATACTATAGAGATTTCTCTTTATTTACAACTTTCAAAGAGTTCATTTCATACAGCTTCCATATTGGCAAAGATAGGCATATACACCCTTTTGTGAGAAGATATAAAGTTCCCAAGGGAGAAATTGGTCTTCAAGTGCTTGACTTAGTTTTACTGAAAAAATGTAATATTACCAATTTAAAAAAAAAATTTAAGACTTTCCAAAGGCTCATTGGATATCAAATAGTCCTTATAAAACTGGATATGGTATAAATTAATCAAAATTATACATCTTTAATGTCCCTTAAAGCTTCAAGATTTCATATTTTTTAAGGAATTATTGAACCTTCAGAACTGCAGAGAAAGGAGAAGGAGAAATAGAAGGCAAAAGATGAAAGGGATCAGGATTTGGGAAGGAATGAAGACAGCATTAGAAAAAGGGCAATTTATGGGGAGAGACAAAGACAGGAAAAGAATGGGACAACTGAATGGGGAAAATAAGATGAAAACAGGAGGGGAGAGCATGCAGGAGTAAAAATGGTGGCAGAGGGCAGCAAGAAGTGAATGAGCAGCAAAAAACACTTGCTCACCTCCAAAACACACAGCACACCAAACACACACACACACTCATACACAATCTCCATTGCTCCATTCTGAATTCATTTCTGTTTTTCAGTCAGTGAATTGAGTTCATATTGGGCAAGTCGTTATGGTAGGAAAAACTCTAGAATTCCAAAAACCCAAATTCTAGTCCCTGTTCTGCAAATAACTAGTTGTATGTGACTTTCAACAAATTGCCTAATCTTTCTTCATTTAATCTCTAGATAATGAGTGTAGATTTAAAGATTTCTAGGCAGGAAAATACTGGGTCCTTATGGACAAAGAGAGCAAGAAAATATTGAAAGAGAAAAACTGAGGACTGAAGTACAAGGAGTAGAGAGTTAAGTTCATTTAATTCATTCAAAACCCTCCGGCTTTGTGGAAAAATGAGATGGAGCCCAGGAGCTAGGCCACTGGAGATGGAGTTAACACATCTGTTTTCACTGAAAGCAGTCAGGCTGAGGCTCCAGGCAGATCAATGTGAGATGTGTACCTGCTACGCTCCTCCGTAAGTGCCAGGCGCTCAGTCATGTCCAACTCTTTACAACCCCACAGACTGTGTAGCCTGCCAGGCTCCTCTTTCCATGAAATTCTCCAGGCAAGAACACCAGAGTGGTTGCCACTCCCTGTCTGGGGATCTTTCCATCCCAGGGATCAAACCTGGGTCTCCTGCTTTGCAGGCAGATTCCTTACCATCTGAGCCACCAGGGAAGCCCTCTTGCCTCCATAAGAGGCCTTCAAATGAGTGACTAAGGAGGGTCCTGAATGCCTTCCTTCTCCTTGAAAATCCCCTGAGTAGCTTTCACCAGAGTCCCTGCAACCTTTTCTGCTGGGCCTCCATCCAGGTTCTAGCTGTTGCTAGAAGTGATATTAGGTGATGACTGATGATAATAATTATGATATTAATCATAGTGAAAACAATGATACGAATTAAAACCAATGACTATAAGTAGGAGAGAAAAAGCAGGAATGAAAAGGAGGATGGGGAATCCCTGGTGGTCTAGTGGCTGAGACCTCATGTTCACAGTGCAGAGGGGATTGGGGGCCTGCTTCAATCCATGGTCAGGGAACAAGATTCCGCATATTGCAATTAAGAGTTCACACTCCACAGTGATTGAAAATCCCAAGTGCTGCAACTAAAGACCCAGTGCAACCAAATAAATGAATAAATAATTAAAAAAATGGTAAGGAAGATGGGGAAAATAAGAGTATGAAGAGAAGAGTTACTCTGTTTCAAGATCCACGCTAGTTGCTTTGTTCTTTCCTTCCCTCCATTTATGGCATACCTACCATGTACAATGTTTGTTTACAGTGCTGTCAAGGCGGGCATGCTTTCCCTCCCTCAGGGAGCTCTCAGGGAGAATTACAAACATGTGCCGTAATATATCATGATAAGCACTTCTGATAAGGGAACACAGGGTTAGACAGACGTACAAGGACCAAACACGAACGAATGGTCTGGTAATCCTCACATTCGTGTGTTATATGAATGAATTGATAGAGGGAGACATGGTTGCGGAGGCAGGATAACCATTTACAGATTGTTGTTAGAGAATAGGCAAGAAATGTTGATAGTGGGGGCTTGGGGAGTGGAAGTGGGTAAAGAGGGGAGTGGACGGATTGACAAGGCTTAGTGGTTAATTTAGGTGTACATGGCAAAGAAGACAAAATCAAAACGAATTATGGTTACCCGGGGAAGGGGGGTGAGGCAAAGGATAGTTAAGGAGTTTGGGAAAGACGTGTACACACTGCTATATTTAAAATGGATAACCAACAAAGGCATACTGTATAGCACAGGGAACTCTGCTCAGAGTTATGTGATGACCTAAATGCGAAAAGAATTCAAAAAAGAACAGATAAATATATGTGTATAAATGAATCACTTGTCTGTATGTCTGAAACTAACACAACATTGTAAATCGACTGTCTTCAATTCAGTCGCTCAACTGGTGTCTGACTCTTTTCAACCCCATGGACTGCAGCACACTCGCCTTCTTGCCCATCACCAACTTCCTGAGCTTGCTCAAACTCATGTCCATCTAGTCAGTGATACCATCCAACCATCTCATCCTATGTCTTCCCCTTCTCCCCCTGCCTTCAATCTTTCCCAGCTTCAGGGTCTTTTCCAATGAGTCAGTTCTTCCCATAACGTGGCCAAAGTATTGGAGCTTTAGCTTCAGCATCAGTCCTTCCAATGAATCTTTAGGACTGATTTCCTTTAGAATTGAGTGGTTTGATCTCCTTGCAGTCCAAGAAACTCTCTAGCATCTTCTCCAACATCACAGTTCAAAAGTATCAATTCTGCTGCGCTCAGCTTTCTCCATGGCCCATCTCTCCCATCCATACATGACTACTGGAAAAACTACAGCTTTGACTAAATGGACCTTTGTCGGTAAAGTAACGTCTCTGCTTTTTAATATGCTGTCTAGGTTAGTCATTGCTTTTCTTTCAAGGAGCAAGTGTCTTTTAATTTCACGGCTGCAGTCACCATCCACAGTGATTTTGGAGCCCAAGAAAATAAAGTCACTCACTGATTCCACTGTTTCCCCATCTATTTGCGATGAAGTGATGGGACCAGATGCCATGATCTTAGTTTTCTGAATGTTGAGTTTTAAGCCAGCTTTTTCACTCTCCTTTTTCACTTTCATCAAGAGGCTCTTTAGTTCCTCTTCACTTTCTGCCATAAGGGTGGTGTCATCTGCATAGCTGAGGTCATTGATCTTGATTCCAGTTTGTGTTTCATCCAGCCCAGCATTTCACATGCTGTATCCTGCATATAAATTAAATAAGCAGGATGACAATATACAGCCTTGACGTACTCTTTTCCCAATTTTGAACCAGTCTGTTGTTCCATGTCCAGTTCTAACTGTTGCTTCTTGACCCATATACAACCCATATATACCCTTTCTCAGGAGGCAGGTAAGATGATCTGGTATTCTCATCTCTTGAAGAATTGTCCACAGTTTGTTGTGATCCACACAGTCAAAGCTTTAGCATAGTCAATGAAGCAGAAGTAGATGTTATTCTGGAATTCTCTTGCTTTTTCCATCATCCAGTAGATATTGGCAATTTGATCTCTGGTTCTTTTGCCTTTCCTAAATCCAGCTTGAATATCTGGAAGTTCTCCGTTCATGCAGTATTGAAGGCTAGCTTGGAGAATTTTGAGCATTACTTTACTAGCATATGAGATGAGTGAAACTGTGCAGTAGTTTGAACATTCTTTGGCATTGCCTTTCTTTGGGATTAAAATGGAACTGACCTTTTCCAGTCCTGTGGCCACTGCTGAGTTTTCCAAATTTGCTGGCATATTGAGTGCAGCATTTTCACAGCACCATCTTCTAGGATTTGAAATAGCTCAACTGGAATTCCATCACCTCCACTAGCTTTGTTTGTAGTGATGCTTACTACAGCCCACTTGACTTCACACTCCAGGATGTCTGGCTCTAGGTGAGTGATCACACCACTGTGGTTATCTGCATCAGGAAGATCTTTTTTGTATAGTTCTTCTGTGTATTCCTGCCACTTCTTCTTAATATCTTCTGATTCTGTTAGGTCCATACCATTTCTGTTTATTGTGCCCACCTTTGCCTGAAATGTTCTCTTTGTATCTCTAATTTTCTTGAAGAGATCTCTAGTCTTTCCCATTCTATTTTCCTCTTTCTTTGCATTGATCACTTAAGAAGGCTTTCTTATCTCTCCTTGCTATTCTTTGGAACTTTGCATTCAAATGGGTATATCTTTCCTTTTTCTCCTTTGCCTTTCACTTCTCTTCTTTTCTCAGCTATTTGTAAAGCCTCCTCAGACAGCCATTTTGCTTTTTTGCATTTCTTTTCCATGGAAATGATCTTGACCCCTGTCTTCTGTACAATGTCACAAACCTCCATCCATAGTTCTTCAGGCACTCCATTAGATCTAATCCCTTGAATCTATTTGTCACTTCCACTGTATAATCGTAAGGGGTTTGATTTAGATCATAACAGAATGGTCTAGTGGTTTTCCCTGCTTTCTTCAACATAAGTTTGAATTTTGCAATAAGGAGTTCATGATCTGAACCACAGTCAGCTCCTAGTCTTGTTTTTGCTGACTGTGTAGAGTTTCTCCATCTTCAGCTGCAAATAAAATCAATCTGATTTAGGTATTGACCAGCTGGTGATGTCCATGTGTAGAGTCATCTCTTGTGTTGCTGGAAGAGGGTGTTGCTATGACCAGTGCGTTTTCTTGCTAAAAGTCTGTTAGCCTTTGCCCTGCTTTATTTTTGCTCTCCAAGGCCAAACATACCTGTTACTCCGGGTATCTCTTAACTTCCCACTTTTGCATTCCAATCCCCTATGATGAAAAGAACATTTTTTTTTTTTTTTGGTGTTAGTTCTAGGTTTTGAAATACTCCAATATAAAATTAAAAATAAATAAAAACTTTGAGGCAGTAAGCCAAAGAAAGGGGGAATGAGTGAAAACTATGTAGACTCTATTATATATATATATCTGTGATTATTCTACTAATTAGGGAATACTTTTCAATTTTTAAAAAGGAACTCTAAAAAAACAAAGAAACAAACAAACAAAAAAGTCCAAATCCATAGATGGGCCTACTGAGTGGGTGGCAGTTTTATTTACTGGGGTAGAGACACAAGAAGCAGAATAGGTTAGGATAAGGTGTTCAACTTAAGACATACGGGCTCTATATGTATGTATATATGTCACCTACCTGTAAATAACCAGTGGGCTAGTGAATGTACAGGACTGATGTAGTGAATGGAAAAGAGATGCTATTAAGGAAACGGGATTTCTGCTCAACCCTGAGGTCCGAGGTGAAGTTAGAGATCATAATTGCGACCCAAGCTTTGCAGTGGCACACATCAGTTCTTCTAATCCATTTTCAACCCTGTGTGATCGGTATCATTCTCCTCATTTCTCAGAAGAGAAAAACAAGGCTCAGAAATGTTCAGTAATTTGCCTAAGTTCTTAACTCTTGCCTGGACTGACCTTCAAACATAAACCTGGTTGAGCCTAAAGCTGCATCTCTGACCATCCCACCATGCTGTCCTCAGTAAAGTGTTAACTCGTTTTTCTTCCCAGGGTAATTATTCTAAAGATACAAAAATAATGATAATGAAATGTGGATCCCCTTCTCAAGAAAATCAGAGTCTAGTGGGAGGAGAGAGACATATAAATAGTTATTAAATGTGCTGAAAATACAATATGATCAGTTCAGATAAGTAGGTATAAAATCTGTAGGAACAGAAAGGGAAGAAAGTCAAGGGAGAAGAGAAAATGACAGCTGGGATGGGATATTTGAACTGACCTTAGAGAATGAATAGATCTCAGGATGGATGATGATGATTTTTTCCCCGCATTTACAAATGAGGTGAAAAGGCTAAAGCCTGCCAACCAAACGTGTCTTTCCACTAAAGTCCCCAATCGTTGATTGCCCATGCAGCCCAGCTGGAGGCTAGATTCAGACCCTAATCCCAGAGTCCTGGCTGTTTTGCTCATTTTTTTTAAATTTTTATTTATTATTTTTTTTAATTGTTTTTGCCATACATTGTCATGATATCACCATGGGTTTACATATGCTTCCCCTCCGGAACCCCCCTCCCTCTTCCCTACCCCCCACCCCGGGAAATCTCGCTGCACCAGCCCCGAGCATCAGTCCTGGGCTGGCGATTGATTAGACATATGAAAATTAACATAGCAAAGTGATGTGTCTACATCACAAGTCACACAGGTAATTTGCTAATGTTGTTTTCTGACACTCCCTGTTTACATACAACACAGCACTCTGTAGAAATGCTATTCTCCAGATGGTTGGACCTGTTCTACTAAGATCATGTTTACATCGAAGGGACTTTTCCCCTGAACATTTAACATCACCCTATTAAAGTAACCATCTCTGGCTTCAAAATGAAGCTCCTCCATATTCCATAGAGGGGAATTCCCTGGTAGCTCTGTTGGTAAAGAATATGTCTTCAGTGCAGGAGACTCGGGTTCAATCCCAGGGTTGGGAAGATCTCCTGGAGAAGGAAATGGCAACTCACTCCAGTATTCTGGCCTGGAAAATTCCATGGACTGAGGAGCCCGGTGGGCTACACAGTCCATGGGGTCACAAGAGTTGGACAAGACTTCACAACTAAACCACCACCATATTCCATGGAAGTCTATTCACTACATGTTAATGGTTGTCATTTATTACCCCCTGGTTCATTACTAAAATTAGGAACTGCAAAGTAATAAGAATCTGCTTGGAACATGCTAAAGAAACGAGTTCACATTATTTCAACGTAACTCTTCTGGCTTTCTCTCTCTCTTTCAGTGACTATTTTTTCTTCTTGTTTATAGAAAAAGAAGTTATCTTTGTGAAACTATGTTGACCAACAATTTATTTGTGTATATTCATCATTTTAGGTTACGAGGAAAGTATGACTGCTTTAGAAGTCTTTGTGTTTTTTATGGCTGATATACTTTGCTGTACAGCAGAAAATAACACAACATTGTAAAGCCACTCTATTCCAATAAAAAAAATTTTAATAAAATTAAGAAAAAGAAAAACATAAAAAATGGGGAAAAAAGCCTTTGTATTGTCAAATTTCAATACTTTAGTGTTTTGATGCTAGTTTTGCATCACAGCCAGATTAATTTCCTATAACATTAACTTTATGTCACATTACTGCTTAAGTGGTTTCCTATTGCTACCATATCTCATCAAAATTCCTCCTTTATTTCTTTAATGGTAACATCCCTCAATTGCTTCAAACTTGTTTCTACTACTCTCAACACAAATTCTCTGCTTCAGCTGGTAGGATTTCCTTACTGAACCCTATCTTCTCCACTTCACCCTAAATCTACACACAAATGTCATGCTCGTTCCAGGCCTCAGCCTCCATTTTTTTATTCAACAATATTTATCAACTTTCTATTGCAAGCCAGGCAAAGTGGAGGGCTCCCAGCTAATTAAGATAATGTCCCTGCCCCTCCTTGGGCGCATCCCAGGTGGTGCTAGTGGTAAAGAACCTGATCTGCTAATGCAGATGTAAGAGATATGGGTTCAATCACTGGGTCAGGAAGATGCCCTGGAGGAGGACACAGCAGCCCACTCCAGTATTCTTGCTTGGAAAGTTCCATGGACAGAAGAGCCCTGCAGGCTACAGTCCATACAGTCATAAAATCAAACACAACTGAAGCGATTGAGCACACACACATACCCTGTTCCTCAGTAGCTTACACTTCTAATATGGGACATGGGACCCACATGTAAATAATTTCCAGAGTATGATACTTGCTCTAACAAAGACATAGGTAAACCCCATTTCAAGGTCCAAGGAGAATAAACATCTTGAACATCTTCATCTTCTCTGCCCCATGGCAGACCATTTTCACTATCTGGTTCAAGTCTTACCTCTACAACAAGTTTTTCTATATCACATCGGTCTCCAGTGGTCTTATATTCTCCTAATCTGTATTATACTGCTAATCTGAAATAAAGCTCTAAATGATACCCTGTCTGATCCTGTTCTTAGTATTTTCACATGACTTGGCCTCATCTCCCCGATGACATTGTATACATTAAGGATACGGATAATGTCTTCTCATTTCTTTGCTTACCTCTCTATACCTAGCATAGTGAGTAATTATTAAAGACATTTGTATTTTATCTAAGCTTACAGTACAATATGCTTCTGGCATTAAGATTAGGTTTCAATTATTTCCAAAAGAGTAATGCAAAAATTTAATAAATGGACTAAATAAGTTTTTAATAGGAAACAATTTCAGTTTGCAATAGAAAATATAGATTGCATATGCCTAATAAAAAACTCTTCAATTGATTTGGTCCTGACTTTTTAAAAGAATAATGCATTTCATTCATCCAACAATTTTTGTGGAAGACAGACAATGATCTAAACAGTGGTGTTTCTCTCATCAGGTAAGCAAAATGGCCTGCTTTGAAGATGAAGAACTTATGTTCTGGGAACTCTTCAAAAAGAACAACATCTCGGCCCTCAGGGCTTTCCTAATGTCCAGAACCAGTGGAACACTGAGTGGAGTCACAGTCAACAACAAGTTATTGTCTGAATTTCTAAGCTAAAAATATATACATATTGCCCATTGTAGTTTTTTCCTCCTCTTGCTTATTTGGTCTTTGATATGATATGTAATGTGACTGCCCACTAGTCAGCTCCAGTAGCGACCACAAACAATAGAGTGGCTACACAGAGCGCAGGTAAAAATATGGTTTTCCAGAATGTGTGATTACTGTGCAACATTTTTCATGATTTTCTCCAAAGAAACATAAGAATTAGTGGTTCTGAATGACTTATGCCCATAACATTTTATTCCAATTTGACCATATAAAGAGCTTATTGTGGCCCCTGCATTAGGCATCAACCTCCTTGATAAGTAACACAGCATTTCTACCCACCTAGATCAAGGATCGACACCCAAAACATGATTAAAATTCACCAAAGACTCCCAACATAGCTCTCTATTTTCCTTCAGTCCTCTGAGAATTCACTTCTCTTCGAAAAAAAAGAAAATGTTCTTCATTTTCCACTCATGCCAAATTGCCAGACAACTCCCAATAAAAATTTGAAGGGAGGAATGGGTGTGGAGGGTCGAGGAGAAAGAACAGAAACCTCCTTCCATCTTACCAAATCCTAATGGCCTGCTGCTTAAGAGAACTTGAAATTCAAAAGCAATTGGATAAGATATGAAAACAATATAATTCATTTATGAATAGCTTGGTGAAATTGTATCCTAACACAGTTGCAGAGAAAGCTGTTGCTGTTTAAACAAAATAAAACCCGGACGTGCTCGGCCAGTGAAGTTCATTATACACTTGGTACAGCAGGCAGAGAGTGCTGGGCCTGTCTTTCAGGTCTGCACTGTCATGTTAAGGGGTCAGACCTGCAGAGAAGACTTGACAAAGAATTTCACTGACCTCACAATACATTTTATGTCTCTCCTCGGAAATGTTTAATGTCTGCAATTACACGTCAGCCGCCCCGGTGCTTCAACACTCTACAACTGCAGTCATCTGAAAGAAAATAAAACTGGGACTTTACTGTCCTCTGCTGGATATCCAGGCTAAGGGACGATTTCTGCATTCTCTTCAGAGGATTTTTGAGAAGTGCTGTGAATTCACTATATGTGGCCAGAGACACTTCACTTAAAATGAGCAATCTCGGGCACATGAAACTTAATCCGCGCCATGCACACATGACTCCAGTCGTGTGTACTATGATGTACACATGAGTAGTAATCCAGTGCACGTTCAGCCACATCTAACTAAATTATTATAAAAATCAAGAAACTATTTATTTTTAATATTCTAAGTGTTCAAGTAGTTCTTGGATTGGATTGACCAAAAATGTTCACTAGGGTTTTTCCATAGGAACCCAAAGAACTTTTTTGGCCAACCCAATATACTTAGGAGGAATTTTTTGTCAGTGTGAATGACTCCTACTGATGCTTATTTACGATGTTAAGTAATTAACACCAACATGCATTAAGAAAGATGGAGATGCCAGCATTCAGGTGAGAGGACCCAACAGTTCCATTTCACAGCTCGGTAACATTATACAAACCTTAAGGATACTTACGTATGTGTGTTTATAGATTTGGATTTTGTTTTTGAAAATAATACTTTTTTTAAATGTTGTCTTTATGCATAAATTTCAGTGGGGTTGAATTAGTTTTGAAAATCATTTTGTGTCTGTGATCACGCTTATACAGTGGCAGCAGACTGGGCACCTAAAATGGAGCTCTGTAGGAATTAACTAATTTAATACAGCTCTGTGAAGGCCTTCTATTTTCAAAAAAAAAAAAAACTGCATTGTATATTCACGCCTCCTTTGTCAAAGATAAGGTGTCCATAGATGCGTGGATTTATCTCTGGGCTTTCTATTTTGTTCCATTGATCTATATTTCTGTCTTTGAGCCAGTACCATACTGTCTTAATGACTGTGGATTTGTAGTATAGCCTAAAGTCAGGTAGGTTGATTCCTCCAGTTCCATTCTTCTTTCTCAAGATTGCTTTGGCTATACGAGGTTTTTTGTATTTCCATACAAATTGTGAAATTATTTGTTCTAATTCTCTGAATAAGACCTCTGGTAGCTTGATAGGAATTGCATTGAATCTATAGATTGCTTTGGGTAGTATACTCATTTTCACTATATTGATTCTTCCAATCCACGAACACGGTATATTTCTCCACCTAATTGTGTCCTCTTTGATTTCTTTCATCAGTGTTTTATAGTTTTCTATATACAAGTCTTTGGTTTCTTAAGGTAGAAATACTCCTAAGTATTTTATTCTTTTTGTTTAGATGGTGAATGGAATTGTTTCCTTAATTTCTCTTTCTGTTTTCTCATTGTTAGTGTATAGGAATGCCAGGGATTTCTGTGTGTTGATTTTGTATCCTGAAACTTTACTATATTCACTGATTAGCTCTAGTAATTTTCTGGTAGAGTCTTTAGGGTTTTCTATGTAGAGGATCATGTCATCTGCAAACAGAGAGAGTTTTACTTCTTCTTTTCCAATCTGGATTGCTTTTATTTCTTTATCTGCTCTGATTGCTGTGGCCAAGACTTCCAAAACTATGTTGAATAGTAGCGGTAAGAGTGGACACCCTTGTCTTGTTCCTGACTTCAGGGGAAATGCATTCAGTTTTTCACCATTGAGGATAACGTTTGCTGTGGGTTTGTCATATATAGCTTTTATTATGTTGAGGTATGTTCCTTCTATTCCTGCTTTTTGGAGGGTTTTTATCATAAATGGATGTTGAATTTTGTCAAAAGCTTTCTCTGCATCTATTGAGATAATCATGTGGTTTTTATTTTTCAATTTGTTGATGTGGTGTATTACATTGATTGATTTGCGAATATTGAAGAATCCTTGCATCCCTGGGATAAAGCCTACTTGATCATGATGTATGATCTTTTTAATGTGTTGTTGGATTCTATTTGCTAGAATTTTGTTAAGGATTTTTGCGTCTATGTTCATCAGTGATATTGGCCTGTAGTTTTCTTTTTTTGTGGCTTCTTTGTCGGGTTTTGGAATTAGTGTGATGGTGGCCTCGTAGAATGAGTTTGGAAGTTTACCTTCCTCTGCAATTTTCTGGAAGAGTTTGAGTAGAATAGGTGTTAGCTCTTCTCTAAATTTTTGGTAGAATTCAGCTGTAAAGCCATCTGGTCCTGGGCTTTTGTTTTTTGGAAGATTTCTGATTACGGTTTCAATTTCCGAGCTTGCGAGGGGTCTATTGATATTATCTATCTCTTCCTGGTTTAGGGTTAGGGTTAGCCACTTGTAAAAGAATGAAACTAGAACACTTTCTAACACCATACACAAAAATAAACTCAAAATGGATCAAAGATCTAATCATAAGACCAGAAACTATAAAACTCCTAGAGGATAACATAGGCAAAACACTCTCCGACATAAACCAAAGCAGGATCCTCTATGACCCACCTCCCAGATTATCGGAAATAAAAGCACGAATAAACAAATGGGACCTAATTAAAATTAAAAGCTTCTGCCCACAACAAAGGAAACTGTAAGCAAGGTGAAAAGACAGCCTTCAGAATGGGAGAAAATAATAGCCAATGAAGCAACGGACAAACAATTAATCTCAAAAATATACAAGCAACTCCTGCAGCTCCATTCTAGAAAAATAAACAACCCAATCAAAAAGTGGGCCAAAGAACTTAACAGACGTTTCTCCAAAGAAGACATAAAAATGGCTAACAAACACATGAAAAGATGCTCAACATCACTCATTATCAGAGAAATGCAAATCAAAACCACAATGAGGTGCCACTTTACACCAGTCAGAATGGCTGCCATCCAAAAGTCTACAAGCAATAAATGCTGGAGAGGATGTGAAGAAAAGGGAACTCTCTTACACTGTTGGTGGGAATGCAAACTAGTACAGCCACTATGGAAAACAGTGTGGAGGTTCCTTAAAAAACTGCAAATAGCCCTGCCATATGACCCAGCAATCCCACTGCTAGGCATATACACCGAGGAAACCAGAATTGAAAGAGCCACGTGTACCCCAATGTTCATTGCTGCATTGTTTACAATAGCCAGGACATGGAAGCAACCTAGATGCCCATCAACTGACGAATGGATAAGAAAGCTGCAGTACATATACACAATGGAATATTACTCAGCATTAAAAAAAAATTCATTTGAAGCAGTTCTACTCAGATGGACAGAACTGGAGCCTATTATCCAGAGTGAAGTAAGCCAGAAGAAAAAACAACAATACAGTATACTAACGCATATATATGGAATTTAGAAAGATGGTAATGAGAACCCTGCATGCGAGACAGCAAAAGGAAAGCAGATGTATAGAACGGACACGTGGACTCTGTGGAAGAGGGCAAGGGTGGGATGATATGGGAGAATGACATTGAAACATGTTAATTACCATATGTGAAATCAATCGCCAGCCCAGGGTTGATGCTCGGGGCTGGTGCACCAGGATGTCCCAGGGGGAGGGAGTCGGGAGGGGTTAGGGAGGGGGGTTCTGGAGGGGGAGCATGTGTAGATCCATGGTGGTTTCATGTTACTGTATGGCAAAACCAACACAATAAAGTAAAGAAAATTTAAAAAAAAAAAACTGCAAAATCACTGTGTCTAATTTCTAGTCATAATAGTGTCACTGTGGATACAAGCGTTAGATTTCTGCTCTCATCTAAATGCAATACATTTAGAAGAGGAGGGAAAGAGTCTGTTGAGCCCCTTCCCAGCCAAAGCATGAGCTCAGGTAACCTCACAATGCATCAAGGTGCACGTTGTTCTGTGCAGTTTACTGCTGAGAGGACAGTCAAAACGCACACACAGAAAGGGCTGCTAACATTCATTTCCTCTACACCACCCCCCAACATGGCTCTGGCTCCAGAGATATGATCTCACCTCTACCTTAGACGCATAGATATGGAATCTAAAAAGACAGTACTGATGAACCTGTCTGCAGGGCAGCAGTGGAGATGCAGACATAGAAAACAGACTTGTGGACACAGTGGGGGAAGGAAAAGATGGGCCGAATTGAGAGAGTAGCATGGAACATATGCACTTCAGTTCAATTCAGTTCAGTCTCTCAGTCATGTCCGATTCCTTGCAACACCATGGACTGCAGCATGCAAGGCCTCCCTGTCCATCACCAACTCCCAGAGTTTACTCAAATTCATGTCCATTGGGTCAGTCATGCCATCCAACCATCTCATCCTCTGTCGTCTCCTTCTCCTTCCACCCTCAATCTTTCCCAGCATCAGGATCTTTTCAAATGAGTCAGCTCTTCACATGAGGTGGCCAAAGTATTGGAGTTTCAGCTTCAGCATCAGTCCTTCCAATGAACACCCAGAACCGGTCTCCTTTAGGATGGACTGGTTGGATCTTCTTGCAGTCCAAGGGACTCTCAACAGTCTTCTCCAACACCACAGTTCAAAAGCATATGCACTACCATATGTAAAATGGATAGACAGGGGGAATTTATTGTATCATGCAGGGAGCTCAAAACCAGTGCTCTGTGATAACACAGAGCAGTGGGATGGGCTGGGAGATGGGAGAGAGGTTCAAGAGGGAGGGGACATACCTGTGGCTGATTCATGTTGATGTATGGCAGAAATGAACACAATATTATAAAGGAATTATCCTCCAATTAAAAATAAATAATTCTTTTTAAAAAATGAAGCAAGAACAGCTGAGGCAACTGAGCACTAGGCTTTGAAAAATGTATTGATGGGTCCTTTGGCTATTCAAAAGATTAGGCGAAAAAATGTTGGAAAAATTTTATGGTAAAAGCTGTATGAAAATGTTAGGCATTTTTTTCCTTTCTAAGCTCGATCTGATTTGAATATTTGTGATGAAAAATTTCATTATGAAAATCAACATATATTTTTTAAATAAAGAAATGTATTTTAATTAAAAAATAAAGTGAATTAAGACAACTTAATTTTTTTTAAAAAAATGACTTTTCTACAGTAGGTGGAGAAATGAAGGTCAGCTGAGGAGAAAACACCTAGAGCTTTACCCTTGATGCTGCCACTGACACCATCACAACCTTCCCAAGCCTGACTATCTCCCTCTGCTCAGTGGGAGCAGTTCTTGTCCCACACCTTCCTCACATCATAGTCATTCAAATGAATTGCTTCTCTAGCAGATTCTTGGTATTGTGAAGAACATATTTTGATCAGTATTTTTTAAAGGCGCTGTTTAGGGCAAAGAGCAGCTGTGACTCTAGAAGTAAACAGAAAGTGACAGTCACTCAGTCATGTCCAAGTTTTTGTGAGCCCGTGGACTATACAGCCCATGGAATTCTCCAGGCCAGCATACCGGAGTGCGTAGCCTTTCCCTTCTCCAGGGGATCTTCCCAACCCAGGAATCGAACCCAGGTCTCTGACATTGTAGGCGGATTTTTTACCAGCTGAGCCACAAGGGAAGCCCAGAAGCAGACAGAGCTGGGCACAAACCCAAGCACTGCCTCTTGCCAGCTAACTAACCCTGTGTAACTCTGAGCCCAGGAGCCCCAGCTGCCAGACAGGACAGTAACCACCCTCTTCCAGGGATGTTCTGAGGATCCAGTTAGCCTGTCCCAGGGTGAATGCTCAACAATATTTGTTCATTTCTATCTCCCCAGTTACCTTCAAAGGCGATCAGTTCTTCATCTATCTGAAGTATTCAAATCAAGCCAGGAAAAAGGACCAGATTCTTTTCAGGGTCCCTCCCATTCCTGTACTCTAATAAACAGTTTTTGGCAATTTGTTTCTAAGTTCTTAGAAAACACGGGGAAATAAGTAAGAGGCCACTTCTACGATTCCAGCATGATTATGGGTGCTGGAAGAAGTTTAAAGGGTACCTGGTTCAGTCCCCTCACTGTAGATATAAGAAAACTCGGCCCAGTGGACTCACTCCAAGAAAGAGTCAGTTATAGAATCCTAGCCTAGCAGGCTCCAAAAGACATAATGACGCTGCTTTGGCCCAGTCATAACCCATCTTGCTAGGGCACACACTACTGGACAGGTGGAGTTATAATATGGGATCAGTAGATTGAGCTACCCCTCAAACTGCAAAAGGAAGGATGAAAATCAGAGGCATCAACTGATATGAGGACTCCTGCAAATGAGCGTCAGAAGAGGGACTTTTATTTTAATCTGAGTAGAAATAAACCTATAGTCTTAAACACATTTTTTTTTAATCTGCAGGATTTATGCCTTATGTTGGGAATATGAATACATTACTGAAAGCTGCTGAGGAGCACGTTAATGTAAACTAACTAAATAAATAAAACCAAGAGATCTAAAGGAGAGAGGAGAATTGTGTTTGGCACAACTGTGCAGAAGGTGATTTTTAACTGCGGAAATGCCCCCCATCCCTTGACATATCCTGGGCTCTGCCTCCCCCATCTTTGGAATGCTGAAGTATTGTTCATCCAGTCACATCATAAGTCGCCTTCTACTTCACTTTATTCTTTCCTGAATTCATTATAGCATAAAAAAAAACAGCCTTGCCTAAGATCTATAATGTAATATTACCACAATTTAGTCCCCTTGCCAACATCCCATATCCTCAGCTTCCCATCTTCCAGAATATATTACAAAGATATTTCACTATGAACGCAGTTGTCATTTAGAAACGAATACAAATGGCAGGGTATTTAATCTAATTAGGGTGGAATGGAGCTTTGATCTGTCTCCCAGGTTTAATAATGGGTTACCATGTGTCAATTCCGCTTCCTTCCCTGCTTCCCAGCAAGCATGCCCCACCTCCCCCTTATTTCACAAGTTTCCCCGTTACTCTTTTTGGTGCGTTTGTTTGTTTTCTTGGGTGATAAGTTTAGTAGAATCCCTGCCTGGAGAATTTCAGGTTTGCTAGTGCTGATTTATTTACTGCCCAATGCCGGAGCAGCAGCACCAGGCATTTGCATTAGAAAACAGAAATTGATACCACTACATCCCCAGTGTCATACATGCACATACGTATAATTATGAAGGTAGATAAATTGCTTCTCAAAAACCAGCAGTATTTTTTGTGGCATCTTGTGTCCATGTGCTTTTTGAGCAAATGGTAACATAATGTATGACTCTTCTTAGGAGTATTGACTTGTCAGTATAGCACTGTACAAACCCAGCATTTTCAAATACCAACCAAACATATGTTAAAAAGAAATACTCCACCACAGAAAACAATACATAAACACAAATCTAAACTTTCCTTTTATCTATCTCAATCTCTCCTTAAATTGTAAAACCAGAAGTCAGTCCTGCTGGAGAAGTTCATAAACATTCAGGCAACATTCCTGCATTGCTTATAACTTAATGGCATGTACATTTGGACATCTGTCTGCATTAGACAAAGATTTGTTTTCAAGCTTCTGTTGATCCCTAGAAGTGGGAAAATACAGGCATGCCAATCTAAGACTTCTGTATAAAGAGACTCACAATAACCTGTTTGTTCTTAAGAGCCATTTGAAAGACCACCTTAGAGAAGAGGGCTTTTTAATAAAGGAGTGACTCAACCCTTTGGAAGGAATCCCAGGTAAGATCCTTCAAACGGCAAATTTCACTATAAAGAAAATTTGCATAATAGAAATACACTTGTCTTACACCCTCTCTTGGTAGAATAGAAAGGCAGAGGAATGGACTTTAGCCTTCAAAAAGAAAGAAAGCTTCCTTTTCTTTCACTTATCTTTTAAACCCATCAAACTCTTCTCTGTAGTAGAAATATGAAAATAGTCTGGGAAATAAGTTCTAAGATGTGGCACTGCCTGAATCATTTTAAAATATTTTTATTAGCCAAGGTATACTTAACTTTTCTGTGCTTTAATTATTTCAGCTTACTAGGGGAATTGCCCTAACTAAATTACACCTTCCTTAAAGGAGGACACGTGTTCTAACACATCTCAACACTTCCCAGAACACCTAGCATAGCTTCCTGCCCAGGAGTTAAACTGATCTGCAGCTAGATCAAGTGTCCTTTTAAATGCTGATTATATCATGAATTCACTTTTATCAGAGAGAAGAGACATCTGTCTGGCCCTGACTTTCATATAAAACTACAAGTTGTAACCATATTTTTGACATTTTCATTTCAGCATTTCTGATTCTGTCAAAGGAGCTTCTGGCTCAGGCAAACTCTTGCTTAGATCAGGGCATGAGGCTTTGATTAATGTGTTCATCTGAAAGTTCCCCCATATTAATACTCTCAGAGGATGACTTTGGTGTATTTGATCTTCTTATTAAAAAGGAGATAAGAGGTTCTATTCATTGCATTCACATATCTCTAAAAAGCTAAATCAATCTTAATTTTCCTACCTAACCACATAGAACTTTCTCCACTTGACTTTCAGACCTTATTTAATCTGACCTTACCCTTTTTGTCTAATCTCACGTAAGGCAAGATTTACAAAGACTTACATTAAAAGAAAATATGCTTTGTACTAAACATGCCTGTCCTCCCAAGGAAATAATTTCAGGAAGTTGTGAAGGTTCTAAAACATTGTCCACATAGGCCCCTTCCCTAACCAACCTTGAATTTTGTCAGGCTTATAATCACTTAGATCAAATGAGTACGGCAGAAGTGACTGTGTGACTCCTAAGGTGGATTATAAAAGATAATGCAATTTCTGTTTGTATGCTGGAACATTCATGCTTGGAGTCCTGAGCCACCATGCTCACATCTACCATAAAGCCATCAAGCTATAAGGACACTAAACCACATGGAAAGGCCATATGCAGGCACTGCAGTCAATAGCTCTAGTCTGCATCCTCCCAGCCCAAGCACCTGACATATGAATGAATGAATCTTAAAGTATTTCCATCCACAAGTCTTTTTGGTCTTTCTAGCTGAAGACTGAGATAGCATGGAATAGAGAAAATTCATCCTTACTGTACAATCTGAAAGCTTGACCAACCAAAGAACAAAATAAAACGGTTATTTTAAGTTTCAAAGTTTTAGGGTAACTCATTACACAGGGCTAGTAACTGAAAGAAGTCTATACCTATAGGCCCTATACTAGTCTTCACGAATAAATGCTCAGTCGTGTCTGACTTTTTGTGACCCCATAGACTGTGGCCCACCAGGATCCTCTGTCCATGGGATTCCCCAGGCAAGAATACCGGAGTGGGTTGCCATTTCCTACTCCAGGGGGTCTTCCCGACCCAGGGATCAAACCTACATCTTCTGCATCTCCTGCACTGGCAGGCAGATTATTTACCACTGAGCCACCTTGGAAGCCCATTATAGTTTTCTAGAGCAGCTGTAAGTACCACAAACTGGGTGGTTTAAGCAGCAAAAATTTGTCTCATGATTTTGGAGGCTTAGAAGTTCAAAGTGTCAGCAGGGTTGGTTCCTTGTGAGAGTCGTGAAAGGAGGATCTGCCACACACACCTCATTTTGGCTTATAGACAACTGTCTTCTCTTTACACCATCATGTTATTTTCTGTATCTGTCTGTGTCCTATGCTTCCCTTTGCATAAGGGCACCAGTCATATGGATTAGGCACACCCTGATGACCTCATTTTAAGCTGATTACTTCTTTAAAGATGCTGTTTCCAAATACAGTTACATTCTAAGGTGCTAGAAGTCACAACTTTAAAATATGAATTATTGGGAAACACAATTCAACCTATGACAGGCTCAAAGACGATTTATACATAGCATTGTATACTAAGGCATTTACATATAGTTTCTCTGGAATAGTGAAAGAAATTGCTTTAAAAGATTGTGGGGCCAAGTTCTATTTTTTGAGTGTCTAAAAATTCTATATATATGCATTTATGACACATATGTGTACATATGTGTGCATATGTGTGTATTACAAAACATGGATGGACCTTGAGGGCATTATGTTACGTGAAATAAGTCAGCCAGTGACACGCAAATACTGTGTAATATCCCTTATATGTGGGATCTAAAGAAGCCACATAGAAACAGAGAGTAGCACGGTGGTTACCAGGGGCTAGGAAGTAGGAGAAATGAGGAGATATTGGTCAAATGGTACAAACTTCCAGTTTCGTGACGAATAAGATCTGGAGATCTAATGCACCGTACTTAATGTACTAATGTACTACATTGTGACTGTAGTTAACAATACTGCATTGCATCTTAAAAGTTACTAAGGGAGTAGATCTTAAATGTTTTCACCACACACACACACACACAAAAGTGGAATTATATAAGATGATGGAGGTGTTGATATACACATACATCAAATCATTACACTGTATCCCTTAAACTTATGCAATGTTATATATCAATTATATCTGGGAGGGAAAAAATAAGCAATCAAGTTCAAATCCTAGAAATGAAAAACACAGTAATAAAGATGAAGGATACATTCTATGGCCTCATGAATAGTCTCATAAAACCCAGGAAAGATTCAGCAAAGATAAAGAGAAGTCAGTAGAAATCACCTAGTCTGAAAGACAAAGGACCAAAAAAAAAAAAAAAAGGAATGAGGGAGGAAAAAGAACAGAACAACCAGGAATCACAAGATAATATCAAATGATCTAATATGTGTATCACTGGAATTCCAGAAGAAGAGAGGGAGAAAATAGAGCAGAATAATTATTTGAAGAAATACTAGCCAAGAGTGTGATAAAAATCAATGACCACCCTCAAACCTCAGATCCAATAGCTCAAAGAACACTAGACAGAAATAAAGAACAACATGCACACACACTTGCAGGCATGAACACATACACAGCTGGTATCTCACATTCCACGTGCTGAAAACAAATAGGATATCCTGAAGGCAGTCAGAAAAAAAAAAAGAGAGACACATTTCTGTAGAGAGACAACTCTCTATGGGTCACATGTGTTTCTGAATACCTTTATACGTGAAACACTGATTGGCCATTATTTCAGACTATCCACACAATATTGTCTATGAAACAGCCTGATCATATAGAAATGGTGTCTCTTTCTAGAGCAAAAACCAGGTTTGCTTACAGTCTCAGAAGACACAGTGTCTCTCTCCAGAATAAAAGGTAGATACATTTACTGCTCATTATAAAAGATTCAGGTCCCCTAAGCTTCAGGTTCCTCTCAAATAATGCAGCCCATCTGGATCATGTGCATCACCCTTGTAGGAACTGGAGGCAAGGGGAACAGATGCAAATATGCTGGTGCTCATTCTGTTTTCTGTGCCATGAGTAATAAAGTTCTTTGTTTCTCACTCAGAAGTCTCATGTCTTCTGCCAGCTTCTATGAACCTGTAGCAGACTAAGTCTTTAGCTTGCGAATAGAGTAAAATCTCAGACCCTTCACAGTTCTTCACAGTAAGAAAAGATAATGTAGACTCTTCATCACAAAACATTCAACACAGAATACAATGGAGTGATATCTTGAAAGCGCTAAAAGAAAAAGCTGTCAATAGAGTGCTCTATTCCCTGTAAAGATATCTTTCCAAAAATGAAGGAGAGATAAAATCTCAGACAAACAAAAGCTGAGAGAATTCACTATCCACAGATTTATACTATAAGGATAATATAGGATATAAGAGTTTCCTGGAAAGAAGGAAAATTATACCAGACAGAAAGTTGGATTTATATAAAGCCATGAAGAGTGTTAGAAATGGAATAAACAACTTTGGATGCAAACATCTGCCCCAATCAACCCTAAATTGGCCATCTTCTTTTGGACACTAAGCAGCCTTAAAGGATGTACGGGGAAAAGATCAGTCCACCACCCAGGTTGGGGAGTGCAGAAAAAGTGCACTAGTCCTGTTGAGGCCAACTGCATCACACAACTCTAAATTCTCTTACAATAGTGCATGGAAGATTCAGGCTGAAGAAATTCAGACGTGAAAGTGTTGATGAGTTAGTTCATTAGTTGTTTGGGCTACAGCTGCAACTAAAGAAATCTAGACTCCACCCAAGGACTTGAGCAACATTCCTCTGTCTGAAACAACAGAATAATAGACAAACAAGAAAGGAAAAATTTCTACTGAGAGGCGGAATTCATTTGGGGAACCTCAAACAACTTATAGAAACAAGAAATGAAAAAAAAAAAGGAAAGAAAGTAATGGACTTCACAGTGGGAGCAGTTTCACTGTGTTAGCTTTCACAGGGGGCAGCAAACTTCGGAGTTTGATAGATTTGTTTGGATCACATGTCATTTGGATTCCGTTGATGGCTAGAAAGCTTGAGGGGACAACGTGGCTTTGGCAGCCATGATTAATGCTCACCGACATCTAGACCTCGTCTTTCTGGACACATGGGAGACTGTACTTCCAAGATCCCTGCAGTTACACACAGCCACACGAAAACTTCCAGACGGTGAAATGAGAGCAGACATTCACTTTCAGCCTGCAGCCATGAAAAACCTCTACAGAATGCTAAGATTCTCTTTTCATCCAAGAACATGGAGGTCTTACATGGACTTCACAGACAAAAAGATTAAAGTAGTCTGAATGGCTTAATCATCACGTGGATGACAGCTGCCTTGGAAAGTTTCCCAGTTACCACAGAGGATTCACATAAATTTTTGTGTGCCAAGTCACTGAAAACAAAACAAAACAAAACAAAACCCACCAAAAATTGACAACTTTCTAAAGCCTTCTTTTATCTAAAGTCTCTTCACATTTTCAGAATATCTTCTTAGACACAAAACGGAAAAAAAATTAGAAGGCAAAAATCAAAACGAACAAAAATGACCTTCAGGGAAAACATTTTAAAATTTTTGTTCAGTTGTTTTTACTTCAAATATGTCAGCAAGCATGAGGCCATCTCTGGTTCTGCTACAACTGGCATTGATCATGTTCATGAGTGTAGCCATGATCCCATGACCAATCTGTGCATCCTCACTTATTCTCCTGTGTCAGAGGACATGATAATGAAAAGCAAAGTCCCCAAAGTGATGAAAATCTCTCCATTTCACAACCAGTTGAAAATGTTGTGGGCCCACTGCCAAATAGCGTTTTTATGCTGGATGTTTTTCTCAGCATCCTAAATTAACCAGCTGGAATTCCCTTTTAAGTGCCAACCTATTTGGTCTTTCAAAATGCTGAGGTTTTCTTTTTTTAGTTGAAGATCTGCCTCTCATCATGGAGATGGAACAATGCATTCTTGACTTCTCCTGAAAAGTAGACTCTTTGGATGCAATAAGCTCGGAGGAAGGTAAAGACAGATCCCAGAGCACTTGTGTCAGGCAGGGTATGCCGACACCGCTCATTGATCAAGGCAGGTTTTCAGAGCACTGATTGTCACCTCGTGAAACCCTCCATGGTAATAGCCTGGCCAGCCTCATAAAGAATTCTCCAGGGCAAAACAGGTCAAGAGGGAAAGAGCTATTCTAAATGAATCGTTGAGCTAACTAAATCTATTGATAAAGAAGAGCTCCATGGTCTAGGAGCATATTTGGCACAAGGTTTCGAAACTGAAGAAATACATACTCTTCTGATGTTTCTCAAATTCTTGCTTGGGAAGATACAATGTTCAAAGACCATCTTAATTATAAAATATCCCCAATTAAAAAGCAAGACAGAAGTATAATACTATAAAACACTCATTCCAAAAAGGTTAAGTGGTATGAGGGAGGCTTTCATGTACTTATTTTAAAAAAACTTTAATTGCACACCTATTATATGTCAGGTTTTGAACCGACCTATTAATAATTTATGCAGTGGACTATATTTGGGGATAGCAGTATTTTGTCCCCCCTGCATTTTTCCTCTTCCCAGTGTAGCAGAGTGGTTATTCCCTAGAAAGTGGGTGATGGAATCAGGCTGCGGCAGCACGGTCACCAACTATGCGATCCCAGCAAGTTACTTAATCTCTTTGTATGTAAATTTCCTCATCTATAACATGAGTGATAATGATAGACTCAATACATGTTAAGCGTTTAGAACAGTGTCTGTAAGATAATTGTTTGTTCAGTCTCTAAGTTGTGTCCAACTGTTTGTGACCCCACGAACTGCAGCACGCCAGGCTTCCCTGTTCTTCACTATCTCCTGGAGTTTGCTCAAACTCATGTTCCTTGAGTCGGTGATGCCATACAACGATCTCATCCTTTGCCACCCCCTTCTCCTTTTGCCTTCAGTCTTTCCCAGCATCTCCTCGAAATTTATATGTCGAAATCCTAAACCGAAATGTGATGCTATCAGGAGGCAGGCAATTGTGGACTGATTAGATCGTGAGGGTGGAGCCCTACAAATGGGATTAATACCCTGAGAGACCTCAGAAAGATGCCTTGCCTTTCCTGAGGTGAGGACATGGTGAGAAGAGGGTCATCTGAAAAGAAGGAAACAGACCCTTGCCAGATTCTGACTCTGCCGGCACCTTGGTCTTGGACTTCCCAGCCTCCAGAACTGTGAGAAAGAACTGTTTAAACCACTTGGCCTATGGTATTTTGTTGTAGCACCCTGAACAAAACAAGACACTTACTCTAGCTGCATCTCCTGCAGAGGAAGCCTGTTCACCTTCCAATACCGTGCTAGAGCTGGCCTGTGCTGACTGGGGACAGCAGCTTGTGTTCATCTTTTCCAAGCTCTGTTCAGTCATGAGATGCTGGTACCTTGAAAGTGGGTGTATTTGTTTACACCTCAGACATTCAGCAAATGCTGCAAATAGAACTTTGTGTTTTTCTGAAGAGCTGTTTACCAGCATGATACTGAAGCTGAAGCTCCAGTACTTTGGCCACCTGATATGAAGAGCTGACTCATTGAAAAAGATCCTGATGCTAGGAAAGATTGAGGATAGAAAGAAAAGGGGAGGGTAGAGAATGAGATGGTTAGATGACATCACCGACTCAAGGGATATGAGTTTGAGCAAACTGCTGGAGACAGTGAAGGACAGGGAAGCCTGGTGTGCTGGAGTCCATTCGATCACAAAGAGTTGGACATGACTTAGTGACTGAACAACTAATTTATCAGCACACCACTGTCTTTGCTCAAATTTAAAGACAACTTCCCTGTCTCTGGAGGCTCTTTAGAGTAGACCATACCGGGATCTCTTGCTTAGTTAGGAAGAAAGATTGGGTAATACCCTCCTACATTAGTATCTTATGTAATTTCAGTGGCCTCTCCACAATGCTGCCAGTTATCTTTCTAAAACACAAATCTCACCTACTCTGCAAAGTCTGAACTTTTACATGACATTCAAAATCCTGGCCCCAATTTTTCTGCTTTTATCTTAATCTATATTTATGCAGTTTTTTCCCTCCATTTTCTCCCAGGTCCCAAATATTCTAGACCACTTATTATTCCCCAGAGATTTTATGTATATTCAGGCCTCCATGCCTTGATCTGTACTGCCTCAATCTAGCCTGGACTGTCCTTGACTAGCTTAGGTGTGACCTCTTCTCTGAAGTCTCCCTTGTGACTGTGAGCAAAATGACCCTTGAGTGTCTCTTCCTTTATGCCTCTACTGAAACACTATCGGTTCTTCCCTAGTGGGCCAGTAGTTAAGAATCCACCTCCCAGTGCAAGGGACATGAGTTTGATCCCTGGTCCAGGAAGAATCCACATGCTGCAGAGCAGCTAAGCCCAGGCCTCACAACTACTGAGGCTCACACACTCTGGAGCCCGTGCTACACAACAAGAGAAGGCACCACAATGATTAGCCCACATACTGCAACCAAGAATAGCCCCACTCACCGCAACTAGAGAAAACCCCCAATCAGTAACAAAGACCCAGCAGAGTCCAAAGTTAATAAGTTAATTTTTTAAAAAGAACACTAGCACTGTAGATTTCAGATGGTTGTATTTATATATTAGCTTCCCTGATAGATTTTGTGCTCCCAACACAGGAAAATGATGTGACTTTATCTGTACTAGACCAAGACAGTACCCAGCACCACACTGTGGCTCCAGATAGTTTTAAATGAATTAGTGAAGATCTGAAGAGGCACTGAAGGACAGGACTGAGAACAAAACTCATCCTCCTGTTTCCTTCCTGAACAATTCAGTCAAAAAGCCAGGGCAGGAAAGAAGTCTCTGCCACTGACAGAGGGTTGGGATGGAACCGAAGTAGCCCAGAGGAGGGTGCCAGAGTGTGAGCATGGGAAGGAGGGCATCCAAGAGACTGGGCAGGAGGGAAACCCGATGAAGGTGCCAGCTCCCAAGTGAGGTGAAAAGGGCATCCTCATAGAGACATGTTAAAAGACAAAAAATGTCATCTTAAAGGGCACCCAGTAGTACAAGCAAGGAAAAAAGGAAACATCAAATAAATGATACTAACAGCTGATAATCAGTTGAATAAAGTAGAAAACCACTAATCCATCCTAACATAAATAAATACATCGATTGATGTTGGATTGGGAATGTGATAGTTTCAAAGTCTCCAAGTACCTCACCACAAAGTACTTGCTATTTATGAAAGAAAAATGAGTAACTTTAGTGAAGACTGGTAGATACTGTCACAATCAAGAGATCAATTTGTTATCAGTAATGGGACAAATTGAAATCTGCCCCATCTGATGTGACGTAACGAGAAGAACAGTGTCACTTGTCTGGTATTTCTGCCAATAGGGAATTATCAGATAAATCCAAATTGATGGGCATTCTACAAAATAACTGGTCTGTAATCTTCAAAAGTGTCAAGATGCTGAAGGTCAAGAAAAGAATGAGAAACTTTTCCAGACTGAAGGAAACAAAAAATATATAACAGCTAAATACAACACAGGATTCTGAACTGAATCCTTCTGTTATACAGAAATATATTATTGGGACAATAAACAAACTTGAACGGCTTCTTCAAATTATACAGTAGTAATGCATTGATGTTAATTTTCTGATTTTGATCATTATGTGAAGGACATGTATAAAAATGCTCTTATTTATAGGAAATATACCAAACAGTATTCAAAAATGATCAGGCATCATATAAGTAATTTTCTCTCAAAAGGATTAGGAAAAGGTTCTTTGTATTATGCTTGTAACTTTTCTGTAAATTTTAGAATGAAAACCATACAAAGTATGTGTGTGTGTCTGTGTGTGTGTATGTATGTGTATGATAATCCTAGATGGCATATTATTAAGAAGCAGAGAAATAATTTTGCTGAAAAAAGTCTGTATTGCCAAAGCTATGGTTTCTCCAATAGTCATGTACGGATGTGAGAGTTGGAACATAAAGAAGGTTGAGTGCCAAAGAATTGATGCTTTCGAATTGTGATGCTGGAGAAGACTCTTGAGAGTCCCTTGGACTGCAGGGAAATCAAATCAGTCAATCCTAAATAAATCAACCCTGAATATTCATTGGAAGGACTGATGCTGAGGCTGAAGCTCTAATACTTTGGCCACCTGATGAGAAGAGTCGACTCATTGGACAAGACCCTGATGCTGGGAAAGATCGAAGGCAAAACGAGAAGCCACTGCAGTGAGCAGCCCACACGTGGCAATGAAGAGTAGCTCCTGCTCACCACAACTAGAAAAAAGCCCCACTACAACTAGAAATAAAGGCCCAGAGCTTTTATAATTTATACATATATAAATTCCTTTTGATACTAATAGTTAATTTGTCATTTCTAAAGAACCAGCCAGCCTTATTTGGTTCTATCTACACACTATTTGTACCAAGCATCAGAAATAAGACCGTTGATTTTCTTTCTTTTTATTTTAGTAGCTGTATATATTTTTTGGAAGCCTATCAATTCTGTAAAAAAAATAAATAAATATACTTTTTATTTAATAACCATTGTATTTCTTTTAAACTTCTAAGTATGAGCATTGAATTTTTTCTTAGGAAGAGAAGGAACTGTGTTTTGGTTTTGTTTCAGTGCTATTTTTTAACATTAATGTTAGCAGAAAAACATAATTTATTTAAATGTCTTACTCTTTCCAGATCTTCATTTGGTTTCTGTGTTCTTGTGAACAACTGATAAAATTGGTTTAGTCACTCTTGGCTTCTGGTATTTTGAAACTGAAATGGAATATATCAAAGCAGTCAACCACAAACATGCACATTCACCCTCAGAGGAATCAATGCGGCTAAAAGGTTATCAGACATCATGCAAGAACAGACTACATTCACCAGCTCTTTTGCCCAGTTGGTCAAGTTCCTAGGAAGTAACATGGCCATCTCTGCTTTAATTGCTCTGTTTCCTTGATTCTAAGATCATGTTTTTTGTATTTTAACATTTCTGAAATAAAGATTAATTTTGCGATCTATGTCAAAAGAAATTTTCCATGTGCAAGCTACTGTTGTAACTTGTGTTACAATTTGTTATCACCTATATGCATGTGCATGCTAAGTCACTTCAGTCATGTCCAACTCTGCAACCCTATGGTCTGTAGCTCACCAGGCTCCTCTGTCCATGGGATTCTCCAGGCAAGAATACTGGAGTGGATTGCCATTCCCTCCTCCAGGAGATCTTCATGACCCAGGGATCAAACCCACATCTCTCACGTCTCCTACATTGGCAGATGCATTCTTTACCACTAACATCACCAGGGAAGCCCATCGCCTATATGAATGTAGCCAAATCTCTTGGAAAAGATAATAGAGTTTTCAGAGCTAGGAAACATTATTGTGAATCCACAAAGGACACCTATCAGAAGTGTCAGGTTGTTTACCTTCCAGAGATTTATTAATCAAATAAGGAAAAAGTGAAAACAACATATTTAAACATAGTATTCTTCAATATGTCTCCAAGGTATAGTAGCCAGAAAGTCTCCAAGTGCTAAGAAGATCCAGAGCAGGAATGTGGGTCAGAGAAAGCCATACATCATCATGATACTATGCATCACTGCAGATACTAAAAATGATTCAGGAGAAACCCTAGACTTTGAATGTGACAAAGGTTTAGAACCAAACTTCAGGATACAAAATAAATTTGCACAAATAAATGTATGCTATTGTCAGTTTTTTCAATTGTCTGCTATTAATATATTTTTAATCTATGAAAGCTACTCATCTTATAAATGTTAGTGTCATGGGATCTTAAAATAATAAAAACACCAGTTTCATTAGACAATTTCCACTGATATTGTGACTATGACTGCTGATAATTCTTTGCTTTCAAAAGCTGAGCAACATGAACAAATTGAGAAATACAAGCTCTAAACCTCTAATTCCTTTTAATTCTGGAATTAGGTACTTAAATCTTCACAGTTAAACCTAGCTGAAACATTTTCTGGGAGGAAATGTGCCTGAGAACATGGGATTGTGTGAACAGCTTAGTGCAATCATAGGCTGCACTTGTTTCAGTTCACAATTACCCTTTTACTTCCTGACTGTTCTTTTCCACTTGTGGCAGTAAAGCACTACATAAAGCACAAGATCTAATAATGCTCTTGACACATAGCCACCACTTAATAAACATTTACTGATTAACTGAATCAATAAATTCATTGAGTTCCATCAGTCCGTCCACATAGAAAAAAATACATAGTGATGCCTAAGAAAGTTAATGTTATCTCCAGCTACACTGCTCCTAACTTGAAAGCTTTTCAAGTTCCATTTTCATGCTATTTATATGACCTTTAAATGCCTTACTAACCACAGGACTGCTTGAAGTTCTAAAAAAAAAAAATGCATCTTACAGATCATACTGATCTACAAAAGAAGCTTGTTGGTTAGACACTTTTATTATTAAAATAACAAAACATGTCTGTTTTGAAGGCTCACCTATAAACCTATTTCTTTTTAGATTATGTTTCACTATGCTGTTTTGATTAGAACTCTGTTTTACTACACCCTAGGGCGCGGCATGAAGAGTTAGATTGAAATACAATTCTGATTCATGGACTAATGAAAGTCTTGATACTTCACTTACAACATGACCTTTATCTTCTCCCTGGCATTTCTCATTCAAGGAGCTAAAGGTCGTACCTGGCTCAAGAAACCTATGCTCTCTCTTTCTCCCACCTTTTGGATGCCTTTATACATGTACAGCAGATGAATATAAATAAATACTAACTAGACCCAAAAGGTGTCATCTTTGCCTTCTCCAACTTGGCCCTCTCTTCCTCAACAGTAAAGGTGCCCAGTATCAGCAGATACTCACTATGTGCCAGTCACAGGCTTTTCTAGTTTTTTTTTAACTTCCTCCCAATAAATGTGACAGGCAATCAAATCTCACTAAAGATTCTGACCTTTATTCACTCTTGTTAATAAAATTTGTACTAGTCTGAAAAAAAAAATTGGTTTTGGTTATGAGGACATGGCATACAAATGCAAACTTATTCTCTAAAAAAATAAAAATAAAAACACTCCATCTGACCCAAGCCCACAGGGTGCTTTGAATGCAATCTTTGGATTAAAGAAATCCAAAGACCCATAGAGAACTCTTAGGTGTTTACTTCAGAGCAAAATCATGAAAACCAATCAGCATTAAGAAACAATGGAACTTTTCGGGTGGTAGAGTGGATGGGAATCTGCCTGCCAATGTAGGGAACATGGGTTCAATCCCTGGTCCTGGAAGATTCCACCAGAGCAACTAAAGCCACGAGCCAGAACTACTGAAGCCCACGCACGTAGAGCCTGTGCTCCTCAACAAGGGAAGCCACTGCAATGAGAAGCCCACGGACCACAGGGAAGAGCAGCCCCCGCACACTGCAACTAGAGGAAGCCCGTGCACAGCAACGACGACCCAGCACTGCCAAACAACTCATTAAGTGTTTTTATCTGTAAGGAAAAAGAAAAAGAAACAACGAACCACCAAAGTACTGTATTAAATTAAGAGGTGAAGAGCGTTTAAGACGTGGAATCAGAAATTCTGTTCCTGAACTTCAGCACTGATCTCAGTTCAAGTTAACTGTGATTTTTGGCAAAACATTGACTTCATTCACAAAGTGGGGAAAATGTAGTTATACCTAATAATAAGAAAAAGGATAGCAATAACATAGTTACCACACAGGATTATTTGGGAAATCAAGTAGAAAATAATGTTAGTGCAATAATTTTAAATAAAAAGTACTATATAAATGTTACTATTTATCATGGTAATACTAAATAATAAATAAGAAGGCATCATGTTGGCCAACCCTACAAATATAGTGTTTCTTCTAAGAATTCTGCATACCAGGAAACTTTCCATGATACAATCCCCAGTGTCCCTATCACAGGATTATATTTCAGGGAATATGTACAGTCTAAGACATTCCCCTTAATAGCAAATTCATCATTCTAGGAGGCAGAGGCACACAGTCCAGTATAGTCATGTATACCATAATTAGGTAACTTGAAACTGACCTATATCTAGTGCCATTATTTTGCTGGGTTCTTTTAGACTTGTCCCTAGCTTGTTGTAAATTTTTAAATATGGGTTGAAGATAACATGTACCACACATGACTTCTGGGAAATGTAGACCAACAGTACGGTTCACTGGCTATGAGGTCTGTTTGGATCACCTCCAAGGACCCAAAGGCAGATCAGCAGAGGGCTGGGATGAGTGGGAGAGGGGAGGGTGGTTCAGGAGGGAGGGGCCATATGTGTACCTGTGGCCGAGTCATGTTGTTATAAGGCAGAGACCAGAACAATATCGTAAAGCAATTATCCTCCAATAAAAATTGTTTTTTAAAAAAAACTAAGTACCATAAGAAAAGACTAAATATGAGGGTTACCTGGTGAAATTGTGAACTCTTGGTCCCTGTAAGTGTTCAAGTACAAACTAAATGACCCTATAAAAGAAATATCACAGTTCCCCCCACAAAACAAAAGAAATATTACAGTTTCATTTTGGTAGGATATTGGCCTATATAATCTTTAAGGCCTTCAGAGTCAGTCTCTAGGACTCAGTGACTTAGCTGGTTTGAATAGTCTGTGTAACTGCACACAGCAACTAAAAAGTAAATAGTACTTATGTAAGCTTAACTGAAAAATGTTCCAAGATTCATTCTCTCAGATCATGTCTATTGACATTTCCATAATTGGTATATAATTTCTGTGTAAATATTTCCAAAAAATAATCATTTAAAATTTTTATATACAACATTAAAAAATATATAGGATGCAATTATTCTCATTCATTGCTAATTTAAATACACTGGAGGGAAATTAGGAGCTTTAAAAAGTAATCATCTCCTTTGGCTCAGTAACTTCAGTAATTCTTCTAGGAATTTATCTCAGAAATGTTCAAAGATGTACACAAAGGTTTATATATAAGGATAACTCTGTTATATACTTGAAACATGGCAAATCAACTATACTTCAATAAAATTTTCTAAATCACCTAGAAAATGAATTTAAACAACAAAAAAGATAGAGTTATTTATATCAGTTAAAAATTTTAAATAGTCTCCAATTTATGTGTATTTTCACATGATGCTATATTCTGTAGTGCATTAAAAACTATACTTTATTAATAAAATTTTAAAGACAAGTTTAAAATCAATATGACCATGTGATCTCAGCTTTGTTTTATATAAATAGATATAACAATATTTCTCTTTTTTCTCTGTTTATACACAAATACACATAACCAAGGACAGAAGAAATACATCAAAATACCAGTGGTGCTAGCTAGTTCTGGGTAACAAAATTATTAATGATTTTTATTTTCTTCATGTTTTCTAGAATTTATCAATTTTTCAGCAATGAAATATTATATAATCAGGAAAATAATAAATTATATATTTATTTTAAAATTTGCCAAATAAGTCCTTCTGAATCCTATGGCCACCACTTAATTCAACAAACATGTTTTGAAGATCAAGTTGGATTCCTGTTTGGAAGTGTTCTTATACTGTACAAATGACTACCATCAAAATAAGGTAGGATTGATGGAGAGCAAAAAGAACTTTATTAAGTACTTTGATTAACTCTTAATTAAGTATAATTATTGCTAATGACTGAATTGCTTAATTTTGCTTAATAGTGCATAAAAATGTTTAATTTGTATGCACTATTTAAAGATTTATAATGAGTGACTTTTCATACTGTTCATGGAAAACAGTTTGCTCCTTGGACGAAAAGCTATGACAAACCTAGATAGTGTATTAAAAAGCAGAGACACTACCAACAAAGGTCTATATAGTCAAAGCTATGGTTTTTTCAATAGTCATGTATGGATGTGAGATTTGGACCATAAAGGAGTCTGAGTGCCAAAAAAATTGATGCTTTCGAACTGTGATGTTGGAGAAGACTCTTGAGAGTCCCTTGGACTGCAAGATCAAACCAGTCAACCCTAAAGGAAATTAGTCTTGAATACCCATTGGAAGGACTGATGTTGAAGCTTAAACTCCAATACTTTGGCCACCTGATGCAAAGATCTGACTCATTGGAAAAGACCCTGATGCTGGAGAAAATTGAAGGCCCGAAGAGAAGGCAACAGAGAATAAGATGGTCGGACAGCATCAGCAACTCAATGGACATGAGCTTGATCAAGCTCGAGGAGGTAGTAAAGGACAGGGAAGCCTGGAGTGCTGTAGTTCATGGGGTCGCAAAGAGTCGGACATGACTGAGCAATTGAACAGCAACAATATGTGACTTAAAAGGACTCATGATGTATTGTTTCCCACTGTATTCCATGCCTTGCACATAACAGACATTCAATATTTCTTAAGGAAAGAACAAGGAATGGGAGGAAGGAAGAAAGAAGTAAATGCGGTGTTTCTTATTAAAATGGGCATAATTCCCTCTTACACCGTTTCTACGAAAAACTTGGATTTGACTTTCATCATTTCAGTTTAGGTCATGTTTTTCCAGAGTATAACCCATATGAAGTGGTTTCCAAGGCCTCAGAGTGAAGCAGTCACAGAAGAAGTCCGTGGATATTATCTCAGACACACCTTGGCTCTACTAGATTTCCATGAAGAAACCTATGTTAGATTTGGGAACAAAGACTATTTGTGGGATCCTGACTTTTCTCAGAACCACCTTGAGAAAAAAGAAGCACATCTCAAAGAATGTAGTTGAACTGTTAGTTCTAAGGCCTCCTGGTGGAGTGGCCCATTTCATCCTATAGCCTGGCTTCCTACATCTCTCTTGCCATGTTGCTTATCTCTGGGTGTCTCATGGCCTGCTGCTGCTAGTTGCTGGCTACACAAGATTGGTAGTGTGTTCTAGAGAAACAAAATACCACATTACCCAGAGTTAGTAAATATATGCGGAAAACAAAAAAAGGGTAGAGTTTGGTGTAGGCAGCCCTTTGTTGATTAAACTCAGACAAATTTGTTTCACACAAACATATGCAGAGTTGGACGGTATGAGGAAGTGAATCTGTGTTTTTTTTAAAAAAAAAAAGGCTCAGCAATTTCATAAACTCTTTTTTTAAGTTAACAAATTAGGTGGGAATTTTTTAATATGAAAACAAAATGTCCCATAAAAATTCCATGACATTTCTGAAAAAACGCCCTGTATTTTGTGTCATTGTTTGAAAGAAAGAAAAGAAAAAAAGATAGCGCTAAGTCGTGTCTGATTCTTGTGATCCCATGAACTGTAGCCTGCCAGGCTCCTCTGTCCGTTGCCATTTCCTTCTCCAGGGGATCTTCCCAGCCCAGGAATTGAACCCAGGTCTTCCACTTTGCAGACAGATGCTTTTACCAATTGAGCTACATGGGGACCATCATTGTATGGGCCCAAGCTAAAAGCCACCAACCAATCTTAATGGAAATAAAAGACTAGTTTGAGTGATGGCTTGGGGAAAAATAAACGCCAGCAGTCAACATAGTATGAATACTGTCTTCAAGAGGCAAGCTGTAAATTTAGAATGTGGTTCATTTTTTTTCAAGGCAAAAGGATGGTTTCTATCAGAGCTGATAGTAGTTAATGGGATGAAGATAGCATAGAAAATGGGGAAAGCTGGCCTTCTGAACGCACCATTAAAAGTGAAAAGCCTCAGTGCTATACACAATTGGTTTTGAAATCCTCATGACTAGAAGTCAGAAATGTTGGAAGTTAATATACCGTTCAGGGATGAAATGCACTTCTGATGTTCAGAGGGGATGTTTTCAAGGTGAAAGCAAAGCCTATAAACAAACAAAAAGCTAACATCAGCTGTCTTAGAAATCTTATCTATATAAATTCTTTATTGCTCAAAATGACAGAAAGCAAAGCCACATGTTGCTTGCTTCACTGCTGGTTGTGGCAGCTTTTAAATCCCTGCCTTCCTAGGAAGTGACCTCATAAGAAAATCTTATAACTGTCATTTGGCAAAATCCTCACGACATGCAGGTTAATATGCTTACACTGAAGGAGAGGTCTCCAAGAACATTTAATAACCAGGAAGTCCAGAGGGGCCTTGATGCTAGCCGGGTCGCGGAAGGACTTCTCTCGGTGCACATCTGGGAAGTCTCGTGGCATATTGTGTAGCAGGCCACGTGGCTTAATAGCTAAAACATGGGGTTGAAAGTTACGAGAGTCTGGGGATCTGATAGCAACAGAGCTATTGACCGACGAGCCGACCCTAGACGAGCCATGACCTTGTGGTGCTTCAGTCAGCTTAACTGTAAGCTGGGCACAAAGGCCAGACTTGACCAAAACCAGATGTTGTCCTCCGGTCTATTCTTCAACTAGTATCTTTTTTTTTTTCCGAGTCTCAATTTTTTTCAAATATAGAAGGGCAAAGGCATTCTATAGGCTACTTTCCTAGTAAGACTTGGACAAGTGAGGTCCAAGAATGGAAGCCTGACTCGGTTCACACCCTAGTGCTCGCTTATCTGACCAGGCTTATGTCCATTAGAGAAGTTAGAACAGTTTACACACTCTGGATTTACAGTTCTAATTAGAATCATGTCTACATATCCCTAAGAAGGGTCCTTCACTCACCACTTCTCTAAGTTGTGGGTCCATCACAGAGGTAGGTGAAAGACACCAGCTTCCTCCTCTTAAATACAACAGAACATCTATTAAATTACTTATCTTTTATCCAACCCCCTCCATTAACCAATGCTCTCCATTTCCTCTACAAAGCAAGCTGAGCAATGTTACTTCTGGCTGCAGAACACTCATGTACCTGCTCCCATCTCCTCCCATCCCAGGGGCTGTTTGGGTATCATGAGTCAGTTGAGTTTGTACCCAACCCCTTTATACTAGTTGCATTTTTAACTGCCTAAATTAAGGAACTATTATTGAAATTTAGAGTGTAAAAAGAGAATTTTTTTCTGTAATGAAATGAAGGTTATTGTCTTGGAATAGAGATGAGTCACATTTTTAAAACAGTCATTAGATTAGGTAAGACTTCATAAGGAATCTGCCTTCAGGTTGTTCTGCAAGTACCTGTAAGTTCTTACTCTATTTTAAAGAAATGAAAAATGACTTCCAGTGGTGCCTTCTGGAAGAAAGACAATCAGGATTCCCATCAGCCAACCAACAATTTAAAAAAAAGTCCTTGGATCTGTATCAACAGATCAAACAAATATATGTGTGTGCTTTTTTAAGTTAATATATGTGCATAATATTTATACATATGCATAAATACATAGGCTTCTATATACATCCTTGGTGGCTCAGATGGTAAAGAATCCACCTGCAATGCGAGAGACCTAGGTTCGATCCCTGGGTTGGGAAGATCTCCTGGAGGAGGGCATGGCAACCCACTCTACTATCCTTGCCTGGAGAACCCCATGGACAGAGGAGCCTTGTGGGCAATAGTCCATGGGGTCGCAAAGAGATGGACACGGCTGAGCAACTAAGCACCGCACATGTATATAGATAGATGTACAAACACAACCACATACATCTTATATACCAAATGACTTCACACTAATTAATCAACAAATGATCCACCTTAATCTTGTCATATAAGATCACTTCTGAAATGTTTTATTCTTCTCCTAACTAGTATTATCCAAATCGGTGGTGGAACAAGTCTGTGTTTTTTTACTTCCCTTCCCTTCAAGTGTCACAGACTGCCAGTGATCCTTGCAGATCTTATCTGGACTATGGACTTAAGGTTTCATGCACAGAAGCACTCCCCACCAGCCCTCCCTGGAGCCAGATGGCAGGGAGACTTTCTGTGGGGCTCTAAGCCATGTAGAAGGCAGTCCTGCCATGGAGCGAAGCTTCATTTAATGCAACAGCTCCCCTCTGCTCAATACACACACTGTCCTGGCAAGTGAAAGCCAAGACCCAACCATGCCAGATCTCTGCTTCAGGGAAAGAAGCCACAGCCCACTCCAACTGGACCTGGGCCCCATCATCTCCTCTCCACTGACTCAAAGCAGTCAAAGGCCGACTGCCACATTCAAAACTGGGTGGTTGACTCTTCTATTTCTGGCAACTGTAACCATATATTTCATTAGAAAATACAACTGATTCCAAAATCCAAGAGCTATCCATCTGTGCTCTCAACTGAAAATATAAATAAACAGATATTATGCATTTTACTAATCTTTTGAAAACTGCTGACTATTGGCTGCTGAGGGGTAAATGCTCATTTTTTTTTGTCAATAGTGACAAAAGATGACACACAGTATTTTTGTCCCACAAAACTCAGCTTGAACCATTATTGGAAAGAAAAGGATTGCCTCCCAACACTGCTGATTCTGTTGGAACTTCAAAGGCATGAAGTTAACATGAGAAGTTAATAGTCACTCCTTGCAGATAACCCAAGAGGAAGGAATACTCTGGACAACAGCAACAAAAAGGTACTTATGGGGTGAAACTACACAGTTCACAGGCTTTTACCACTGCTTTGTGAAGAAGTCCTATAGAAACAGAGAACAAGTAACCACAGGAGTGGTCCCATCAGATACCCTGATGCCCACTCCCAAGTGACATGAATGTACCACACAAAATCTGGAACCAAAGAGAAGACACTTATTTGGAAAACACTGACATTTACAAGTGGTTACATTTTTAGTGGCTCTTTGAACATTTGATCATATGCCAGCTGCCTTGAGCAGCTTGCTGCTCCGTGGGGAATCTAGACCGAGGCAGCCAAAGGTATTGTAACATAAGCCACAATGACATTATCACTGAGAACAGCAGCAACATGGGGTGATAGGAATAATTGTGCCTGAGAACCTCAAAATCCTCCTTGAAAACAGCCCACTTGTTTTCCTGTAGACATAGTCATTGACTCCTTCCGGCTCGTCTCAAGGTGCCATTAGAGCCCAGGTATTTCTCATGACATTAAGATCGTTTAACCAGCCCCTGGAGCTTTTGCCCAGCAGACGTTGTCTCACAGTATGAAGCCATAAAATGGACTTCAGCCCTGTTCTTTACAGGGATGAATCGGATTTGATAAATTTTTCTATGCTCTGCTTGAAACCAAGTACACCTTTTAAACTGTCTGGAAGTTTGATCTATTACAGATCTGAGCATGTTAAACTCTTTTGGCCCACAGTTTTAAAAAAAAAATTTAAGAACTCTCCAGGACTGGAATCTAAATGTAGGAAATGTAAGGACACTGCATAAACTGTATGGAGAGATTGAGGCCTCCGGGTATGAAGTCTCAGAATAAATGTCTCCCTCTGACATGGGCTGCCATGACCGTAGGCTAGTCGATACACCTTTACACTTCACCTTTTCCGAGGGAGCCAATTCTCTGGGGACCACATCTGCACATTTGAAAACCTCCAGGGATTGCTGGATAATAATACATCACTGCACACTGCATACCCAGCTGTGTATAGTTGAGCCATTTGATCAACTTCACAGCCTTGGTTTTCTCTCTACAACCAAAGGGCTTTAGGCTGTCAGAGTCTCTCAAACGTTAGAATGAATGAGAATCACTTGGAGGGTTTGATATGCATGCAGATGTGGTAGATCTAGAACGAAACCCAGATCACACATGTTCAGCAAATCCTCCAGCTCAGGGGGTCTCCAATCTCTGGGATCTAATGCCCGATGACCTGAGGTGGAGCTGGTGCAAGAGAAACAGAAATAAAGTGCACACGGACTTGTCTGGTGACCCAATAGTAAAGAATCCACCTGCCAATGCAGGAGACACGGGTTCAATCCCTGATCAGGGAAGATCCCATATGCGGCAGAGCAACTAAGCCCATGTACCACAACTATTGAACCTGTGATCTGGAGCCCAGGAGCCGCAAATACTGGGCCCGCATGCCCCAACTACTAAAGCCTGAACGTCCTAGATTCACAACAAGAGAAGCCGCCACAGTGAGAAGCCCACACACTGCAACTAGAGAGTAGCCCCTGCTCTCCCAAACTAGAGGAGAGCCCACACAGCAATCAAGACCCAGCATAGCAAAATTAAATAAATAAAGAGCACAATAAATGTGATGCACTTGAATCATCCTAAAACCATCTCCCCAACCCCTGGTCTATGGAAAAATTGTCTACCATGAGACCAGGCCCTGGTGCCTAAGAGGTTGGGGACCACTGCTCTAGATGATTCTGACACCGATGGGCTGTAAACCACACCTGTTGAAATAGAGTTCAAGGTTCCCAGGAACAGCTGGGTTCTAAGCCTCCACCATTACTAGCCAGCCTCTAGTAAATGGAGCAACTAGCCCTCAGGCTCAGGACATACCTTCCTGCACCAGAGTAAACGGAGTTAAGCTGACTTATTTCCTTGAGAAGTCCTTTTTATCAGCAGTATCAATATGATTATGACATATCTTGAGCAACCTCAGCACATTTGCAAATGTTGCATTGCACTGCTTAAAATCTATGAAAATATAAAATACTTGGAGTCATTTAGAGTGTCAGGTTTTCTTAATTTATGGTAAATACCTCACCCTTTATGTTTTATAAAATCCTTTCCATGGAAAAGAAGCTTATTAGGGACCAAGCTGCCGCAGCACTGCCTATTGCCAGGTGCCGCATTCTGTGCTCAGTTACGACGCCCTGGTTGGAGTTCTGTTGATTGCCTTGTGCTATCCTCGGTAACAAATTATATGTATATCATAGGACAGCCAGACTGATGTGCACTCAGAAGGCACCTGTATGAAGCTTTTCAAAAGAACCATAATAATTTTACTAGATGTGACAAACTTTATAAAAGTTAAATAATGTCACACTTTTTAAGCATTTCATGTAATACGACTGAGCACATGGAGGGCATTGAGGATGATATTTAATTTCTTCCATATGTGGATTTAATGCCACACAAAAGTTTCAGTCCCAGATTGCTAATTTTCTACCATGTGGTAGCCATTTAGCAGAATTTTTTTTAAAAACACTTACCAAATTACAGAGTAGGGTTTCAGAGGCAGCAGCTGTAAGTAGGCTTAGGGTACCCGGTGTCCCTCTGGCTTGGCCCTGGGCCTCATGAAGAAGCAGTAAATCTTGACAGTATTTTCTATGACAGCACTTAACTGGTTTTTATAGGAATGAAATGTGAATTTACAAAGCCACATGCTAATGTACTTCTAAAAATAGATTTAATTGCTGTGACTTCTTCCAATTCTGATCATTTTTAGCCACCTATGGAAGTAAAAAGGCCAGCATCTAAGATTCAGCCCTTTATAGAATGTCTGTGGATTACCAAGGCTTTCAAAGAAATCCTTACCGGCAATTTGAAAAAAGTTAGCTGAACCAAGCCATCTTAGCTGCTTGTTCTTGAAAAGCGACCTCGGGTCAAACTAGAGGAAAAAACACTTCCCAATACCAACTAAAGTTTATCTTCTATGACCACAAACAGGGAACTGGGATATTCTAGAGCAGGAAAGGCCAAGGGTTTCTCTACTCATTCATTTTTGTCTTATCCTACAACAGCTTTGAGTAACTGAATCGACTTCGTGAAGAAATTCTTACAAAGAGACAAAAGCCCATGGGAGGGTGTGTGGGTCAGAAAGTGGAGAAACAAATCATACACTACTAGAGGCACCCTCTAATGTGACAAACACACATGAAGGTACTGGGAAAACTTGAAAGCTCCAGCCAAATGTTAGCAATTACTATTATCCCAGTGAGACTGACCAGAAACCTGGAACCACTAGCCAGAGCCATACGTCTGGATCCTGAGGTCAGAAACAAAGATACTGCATTGTACACCTATCTGATGATTCATGTCTATCTGGCCCAGAAGAAAAACTGCCTTTTCAAAGTCATCAGCTCCTGGGGAAACATATTTTATCTCCCAGAACCAATTACAGTTGATTCTCCTGAGTTCAGACAGTTTGGGACCAAATCTATTTCACACATAACTGAATACCATGGACAACTTAACCCAGGAAAACTCAAAATATATACATGGGACTCTCCATGGAGCCTCATAACACAGCATGGGCAACAGGCATAGCCATCCAATTTTCAGGCTTCCAAAATTAGTGGGAACCACCGTAAGAGGGAGTGGAGTGGGGGTGCCCAGTAAGATAAACTGCCTGCCAGGATTCTGGAATGGTCTCTGCTCTCCCTCTGCCAAAGAGTGTGTAATGGAATCTAAAGTCATACATTCCTACTAAAGCAAAGAAAATGTAATATTTTCATTATCTATGACTAATTGAATCTTTCTCTCAAACCTCTATCATACTGGGGTACCATGGGGGAATTGCAGAGAAATGCTTTCAGTTTGCCATTTAATGGTGACTCAATGTTACAGTTCAAATAGCAACTCTCAGCAACTGACTCTTTCTTTGGGGACTAAATATTCAGCCTTGAATGTATCCACAACAGTGGCTTATGGAGAGGAGAATATGCAGTTTAAGGAAGCAGCATTGGGTCTGCCTGGGTCCTTTATATCTTTGCTGATGTCTGCTGTAAAACTACCAGCCTGCCATGTTCCCTGATCCCTTAACACATTCTTCCAAGACATGCCTGGAAAGATTGTGATTTATTGTCTTTTCTTGATCAGTGCTGATTCTTCCCCCATCCCTTCGTTCTCATCCATGGTCACCATCTGTCTCCTAAAGAACTGTTTACTCTATGGCCTTTGCAGTAGGGTCACCCCTGCTTAAGTTAGTGACCCCTGGAAGCAAGGCCCTGGCTATCAACAGAGCTAGTGATTATCTGGTTTCCCCTTATGGCCAAGTGTGTGTCATTCGCTCAGTCATGTCTGATTCTTTGTAACCCCATGGACTGTAGCCCACCAGACTCCTCTGTCCACGGAATTCTCCAGGCAAGGATACTGGAGTGGGTTGTCATTTCCTACCCCAAGGATCAAATGTGGGTCTCCTAAATTGCGGGCAGAGTCTTTACCATATGAGCCACCAGGGAAGACTTAAAGTGAAAGTGTTAGTCGCTCTGTAGTGTCCAACTCTTTGTGACCCCATGGGCTGTAGCCTGCCAGGCCTCTCTGTCCATGGGATTCTCCAGACAAGCATACTGGATTAGGTTGCCATTCCCTTCTCCAGGGGATCCTTCTAACCCAAGGATCGAACCCAGGTCTCCTGCATTGCAGACGAATTCTCTACCGTGTGAGCCACAGTGACCAAGCAGGACCCAAAGCGCTGAGTCCAGCTCCCTCTGCCCAACCATGATGCTTTTACTCCATGATGAAAGACCCACATTATTATGGGGTTGCCCTGCACTTCTGTCTCCCTACCAAAGTTCGGAATGGTAAGCAAAAGTCCCTCTGCCTTTTCCCCTCGGCTTAGCTGATGACTCTTCCGTGAGATTTCACCATGATGCTGTGCCTCACCTCCTGTCTATCCCGCCTCCCTCCCCTTCACCTGCTGTGAGTCTCAGGCCAGGAGATAGAGGCTCTCCAGCTTTTCTACAACAGGAATTTTTCTGACATCCTATTCTGGTTCTCTCTGCCTCATAGCCTACAATAAAACTTTGTCGATTTAGTCGAATCACAGATCTGTTTATGGCAGTTAAAGAAATTTTAAAACTCATCTTTAACTCTCCAGTCCCTGGTTTCGGGGCTTACAGTAGATTCAGAGATACTATTTCAAATATCAAAAGTAAAACATTGCTTCTGTAATAATTTTAATATATGCTGGAGCAAATTAGCTCCTCTGAATGAAAAAGAAAAGCATAGTGATAGATTTCCAAATATCATCCCTATTACAGGAAGAAACTACAAAAAGGAAAACCTGGCAGTCCACTGCATCCTCACAAACAGAGAAACTTGGCAGATTCCTTCCCTCTGTTACAGTACCCCTACAAAGGCACACATGTACAGACACACACACAGACACACACACACACACACAGAGTCAGCTGCTCTCAGCCACGCTGTGTAGCTGCTCTTTAGAAATGGGAAATTCTATTACATACTCCATTCAATATCACACGTATCACTGACAGCTAGGGTGTGGCATGGCATCCCTATAACCGATTTCATGACACAATCCCCAGGCGCACACTCAATCCTGATTTGTTTCTTATGGTCCTAAATTTTTTACATTCTAATTCTGAACTGTTATGTCCCCATTAGTGTTGGATCTTGAGGTTTTCTCCATTCTTTTTCATAGCACATCAAATGTACTGAATCTAAGAATTTCCTGGACAAACAGCATAAAGACAAGCAAATAATTTCAACATGAAGTGAAATTATAAGAGTTTATAGCCAACCTCCTGAGTATTTCTAAAATATCAATAAACAATACAGTTAACATCTTATCTGTACTCAGTAACATAGTCTATGTTCTTAGTATAGAACAAACATTAATTGTATTACATTTTCACTACAAGTGCTAATAATTAAAGATTCTAGAGAGAAAGAAATGAAATTTTTATCCTTAGGAGCAGACTCAGAGATTTAATTATCTAGATGATGTCCTCAAATAGGCACCTCATTTTGATACAGTTACCTGAATTTATGTTATCAATTTCAGTGTAAGTCAGAAAATTAGTCATTTGTCTTTTGTAAACATAGATAAGGACTTCCCTGCTGGTCCAATGGCTAGGATTCTACATCCCCAATTCAGAGGGCCCGAGCTGGATCCCTAGACAGGGAACTAGATCCTGTGTGCCAGAACTAAGACCTGGTACAGCCAAACAAATTTTAAAAATAGAGAGAGATAGATAAAAGCATCTCCATCACCCTATTCTTTAAAAAAAAAAAAAATCCCCTACAAATTCTCTGTACTTTTTTATCCTTTGTTCAATACAGTTACTGGGTTACCACTCTTCTCCCAAATACCTATGTGTTCAGAGCTTTCTTATAGTAGCATCACATTACTACCCATATCTCTGGTCAAGGAACTAGATCCTACATGCTGCAACTAAGAGTTTGCATACCACAACAAAGAATGAAGGTCCCACCTGTCACAACTGAAACCTGATATAGCCAAATAAATAAATTCAATTAATATTTTTAAGATTTAAAAGTAGGTAGACATCATTTCAGCCATAGTTCTTAAATAAAATTTGGAGTGAAAGGCATTCTTCTAAAGCCAATTTAACCATCAAAAGTTACGCTCCCAGCACATTAATGCCAAGAGGTCTTTGTCTCTAATACAATTTCTTACTAAAAGAAACCAAGGCTCCTTAAAGAAATGGTTGGTTTCAGGGATATATCAGAGTAGATACAAAATGAACCTGAAAATCTTGTTATGCCAGAAAGTAAGAAAGTGCTTTTTAAAAATGAGGGTATCACAAGGACACTTCATGATGTTCTCATGATCCTAATTTGGGATAATTTAAATACTAAAATAATTAAGGACTGGAATGAATTTTAGACCATTGAAAGCATAGAGCTAATGAGTCCAAACAAATAATAGGTTAAAAACGCAATTGGGAGGGAAAAGGACTCTTGCTTATGGAATGCTGAATGTTTATTGGTAAATGTGGAAGAAATGGTGAATGTAGAAAACAGATTTCTGCAGCCATCATCTTAAACTTTGGTATAGGCATGAGTCACCAATAGAGACAAAATCTGGGGGGTGTGGGGGCAGGCAGGGGTGGTTCATAAAAAGCAGAATATTTGCATGGTCTCCCCATACAGCTTATCAGTTGCATGTGCAGTGGGTAGGAAACAGGACAGGGGTGCACTGGAGAGCAACTTGGCCAGGCGATCAAAGTTAACGTCAGCTCTGAGGGCAGGTGGATGTCGCGTGCCTCTGGAGAAGGACACACTACTGTCATGGAATGCACACCTAGATGGAATCATGAGGAGCCATCACACACACCCAAAATGAGAAACACTCTGTTTTTTAAAAAGGGACTGAGTTCTTCAAAATGTCACGGTCATAAAAGGCAAAAAGAGGCTGTGGAAATGTTCCAGGTTAAAGGAAACTAAAGAGACTTGCCAATATGTTCCTAAATTAGATTATGTACTTCAGGGGAAAAGGGGACAATGAAGGACATTATTAGGCCAATTGACAAAACTGGAAAATAAATGGTAGACCAGGTAAAATTATTGTAGCAACATTAAATATAGTGAAGTTGATAAGTACTCTATTTAAGATAATATTCTTTGGAATCACACACTAAAGATTTTGGGGACATGATGAATGCAATTTACTCACAAATGGTATAAGAGGAAAAAATTATTTAAAATACACACACACATACACACACCCAAACAGAGAGGGTGGGGCATAGGAAAGCAACAGAATAAATGTCAGCCATTCAGCTGTGACCTAAATCAAATCCCTCACTATTATAGAGTGGAAGTGAGAAAGAGATTCAAGAGATTACATCTGATAGACAGAGTGCCTGAAGAACTACAGACAGAGCTTCATGACATTGTACAGGAGGCAGGGATCAAGACCATCCCTAAGAAAAAGAAATGCAAAAAAGCAAAATGGCTGTCTGAGGAGGCCTTACAAATAGCTGTGAAAAGAAGAGACACGAAAGGCAAAGGAGAAAAGGAAAGATATACCCATTTTAACGCAGAGTTCCAAAGAATAGCAAGGAGAGATAAGAAAGCCTTCCTCAGTGATCAATACAAAGAAATAGAGGAAAATAATAGAATGGAAAAGACTAGAGATCTCTTGAAAAAAATAAGATACCAAGGGAACATTTCATGCAAAGATGGGCACAATAAAGGACAGAAATGGTATGGACCTAACAGAAGCAAAAGATATTACAAAGAGGTGGCCAGAATACACAGAAGAACTGTACAAAAGAGATCTTAACAACCCAGATAATCATGATGCTGTGATCACTCACCTAGAGCCAGACATCCTGGAATGTGAAGTCAAGTGGGCCTTAGAAAGCACCACTACAAACAAAGTTAGTGGAGGTAATGGAATTCCAGATGAGCTATTTCAAATCCTGAAAGATGATGCTGTGAAAGTGCTACACTCAATATGCCAACAAATTTGGAGAACTCAGCAGTAGTCACAGAATGGAAAAGGTCAGTTTTCATTCCAATCCCAAAGAAAGGCAATGTCAAAGAATGTTCAAACTACCACACAATTGCACTCATCTCACATGCTAGTAAATTAATGCTCAAAATTCTCCAAGCCAGGCTTCAGCAACACATGAACTGTGAACTTCCAGATGTTCAAGCTGGTTTTAGAAAAGGCAGAGGAACCAGAGATCAAATTGCCAACATCTGTTGGATCATCAAAAAAGCAAGAGAGTTCCAGAAAAACATCTACTTCTGCTTTATTGACTATGCCAAAGCCTTTGACTGTGAGGATCACAATAAACTGTGGAAAATTCTGAAAGTGATGGTAATACCTGACCTGCCTCTTCAGAAACCTGTATACAGGTCAGGAAGCAACAGTTAGAACTGGATATGGAACAACAAACTGGTTCCAAATTGGGGAAAGGAGTACGTCAAGGCTGCATATTGTCACCCTGCTTATTTAACTTATATGCAGAGTACATCATGAGAAATGCTGGGGGCTGGATGAAGCACAAGCTGGAATTAATATTGCTGGGAGAAATATCAGTAACCTCAGATATGCAGATGACTCCACCCTTGTGACAGAAAGTGAAGAAGAACTAAAGAGTCTGTTGATGAAAGTGAAAGAGGAGAGTGAAAAAGTTGGCTTAAAACTCAACATTCAGAAAACTAAGATCATGGCATCTGGTCCTATCACGTCATGGGAAATAGGTGGGGAAACAGTGTCAGACTTTATTTTGGGGGGCTCCAAAATCATTGCAGATGGTTACTGCAGCCTTGAAATTAAAAGATGTTTGCTCCTTGGGAGAAAAGTTACAACCATCCCAGACAGCATATTAAAAAGCAGAGACATTACTTTGCCAACAAAGATCTGTCTAGTCAAAGCTATGGTTTTTCCAGTAGTCATGTATGGATGTGAGAGTTGGACTATAAAGAAAGCTGAGCACAGAAGAATTGATGCATTTCAACTGTGGTGTTGGAGAAGACTCTTGAGAATCCCTTGGACTGCAAGGAGATCCAACCAGTCCATCCTAAAGGAGATCAGTCCTGGGTGTTCATTGGAAGGACTGATGCTGAAGCTGAAACTCTAATACTTTGGCCACCTGATGTGAAGAACTGTGAAAAGACCCTGAAGCTGGGAAAGACTGAAGGTAGGAGAAGAAGGGGACAACAGAGAATGAGATAGTTGGGTGGTATCACTGACTCAATGGACATGAGTTTGAGTAAACTCGGGGAGGTGGTGATGGACAAGGAGGCCTGGCATACTGCTGTCCATGGGGTTGCAAAGAGTCAGACACGACTGAGCAACTGAACTGAACTGAATCTGGATAGAGTATGCAGGTATCCTATGTACTATTCATATAATGTGTGTATAAATTTGAAAGTATTTTCAAATAAATAGGTCTAAAATATTCTCTCCTTTCATTAAATGTACTATACATTTTTGACATCTTTACCATGATCTATACTCTCTGAAAAATGTACTTTCTGAAAAATCTTTCTGAAAAAAGATTGTTCCATGGATAAATAAAATAAACTTCATAATGCTTTCAAATAAGCTTTAACAAGAAACAAAAAAACTAAAGTTAAGGGAGAAATTTAACATTTGAAAAACAAGCCATAGATTTATATACAAAAGCATAAGCCTTGATTTGATCAGGCATGGAGGGAAGCTAAAATATAACATAAAAAAAGCTAAAATATAACATAAACATAAAATGTAAAAACATACAATGTATAAATGTGTAAATAGCTCTTGGACAAAGCTTATTTCTCCAACACATGGATTCACATATGAAAGCACCATATTCCTGCTTGAATATTAAGGTTTCTTTAGAAGTCTGTGACAATATCTCAGAAGATTTTTTCAACTACAAGTCAGCATTCTCCAACTCTCACTTTCACAAGCAAAATCATCCTCCGAGAATAAAGGAAGTACCTCTAACCTCACCCTCCAGAGCCCTCCTAATATCATAGACTAGCATCAGCCCAGCACACACCAACTATCCTTTCAAAATGCAAAAATCTACTTTACTACAGCATGAGGGGGCTTCCCTGGTAGCTCAGCTGGTAAAGAATCCACTTGCAATGCAGGAGACCCCAGTTCAATTCCTGGGATGGGAAGATCCCCTGGAGAAGGGATAAGCTACCCACCCTAGTATTCATGGGCTTCCCTGGTAGCTCAGAAGGTAAAGAATCCCCCTGCAGTGTGGGAGACTTAGGTGTGATCCCTGGGTTGGGAAGATTCCCCCAGAGGAGGGCATGACGACCCACTCCAGTATTCTTGCCTGGAGAACCCCCATGGACATAGGAGCCTGGCAGGTGACAGTCCACGGGGTCACAAAGAGCTGGACATGACTGAGTGACTTAGCACAGCACAGCACAGCATGAGGACTGTGGAGGCATAAATTCTTTGCAGGCAGGTAAACTGCAGATACACAGAAACCTTATCTGGTGACTGGTCCACTGCAATACCCAGAGCCATGCCCAACCTATGACTGCCCTTCTGAGAGCAGAAGAAGGTACCCTTTGGGGTAGATCTTGCAGCACCTTTCATGACTCCATAGTCTCTGGATTTAGCTGGGTGGGTTTTCTGCAGCTTGGACTCCAGTTCTTCTGGGGCTTAGGGTTGCCATATCCAACATAACTCATTCATATGGACAGTTTTGGTGCTGTGAGCTTATCTGGTACAACTCTAGAACACTTTGATTCTCTTCTCCATGGCTTCTTCACGTGGCTTGGGATTACACAACATGGCAAGTGCTTTCTTGTTTTTCTATTTCATAATCTTAAGGCACATGGGATCCCTGTTCCCTGATTAGGGATGAAAGCCACGACCTCGTCATTGGAAGCGTGGAGTCTTAACCACTGGACCACCAGGGAAGTCCATGGCAAGTGGTTCCTGAGAGTAAAGGCTTCAAAAGCAAGTATTCCAAGAGAAAGGGAGTGGAAGCTTGTCTTAAGGCTTAGGCTTAAAAGTACCAGAAATGCCATCTTCACCACATTCTGTGGGTCACAGCAGTCACAAGGCCAGCTTGGGTTCAAGTAGAGGGGATCTTGTTTTGCCCTTTGATGAGAAGAGCAGCAAGCAAGCAGACCAAGAGGAGCAGGAAGTTGGGGAACCACCTCAGGGGACTGGCCTGATACCCTGACGTCCTGTTAATACCCATTTCCTCAGACACTCTTGTTTCTTGCTGGGTTCACAGTGGAATCAGGGTCAGTTCAAAGTCTCCCAAATTACTTGATCTTTGACCTCTTTTTTTTTTTCCAATCCTGGCATTTGGCATCCATAAGCTCTAAAGAAGAACCATGGTCCACTTACTCCCATTTAAATACATATTTTAAGAATAATTCTTTCCTGAAAATGGATCTTTGAATCCATCACCCTTGCACCTTTTCATTGTCCAAGTGCCGGTCTTATTTTCCCCCAAGGTCTCCTCATCTGCCAGTCACTATAAATTAGCACGTCAAAAACTCACATTTAGATACCACAACACCCATGACATAATTTGTGCCAGCAATGAAAGAGTTATACTTCAAAGGCAGACATCATTAGCAAATGGTGGAATTTCATTACATGGCTAAAACGACTTTTTGCCAATAAAACTAAAACACATTATAATACATCTTATAAAATACAAAAGATAAAGCAAAAAAGGAGGAAAAGATGTTTCTAATCTGTGTTAAATCTATTCCCACTGTGAGTAAATCACTTTTCTTTAGATATATAAGAGTTTTCTCATAAATGCATGACACTGCTTTTGAGTAATTGCTGTCAAATAAATAGCTCTAATTTTCTCCATTTTTATTAGCAAGCCACAAAATCCTCAGCAAATATCTTCATTTGTAGATGGTAGTTGTTCTCAGCATGAGTCTCTGAGGGCGTGGCATAGTACAAGATCAGAGCTAAATTAATGTGGCAGACATTTGCAGTGACATGGATGGACCTAGAGATGGTCACACCAAGCGAAGTAAGTCAGACATAGAAGGAGAAATATCCTATGACGTGCCTTATATGTGGGATCTAAAAAAAATGATACCAATGAACTTATTTACAAAACAGAAACAGATTCATAGACTTAGAGAACAAACTTATGGTTGCCAGGGGGAAGGATGGGAGGAAGGGATAATTAAGGAGCTGGGGATCAACATGTATACACAGCTTTATTTTAAATGGATAACTAACAAGGATATAGCACGGAGAACTCTGCTCAATGTTATATGGCAGCCTGGAAAAGAGGGAAGTTTGGGGGAGAATGGATACATATGGCTGAGTCCCTTCAACATTCACCTGAAACTATCACAGCATGGTTAATCAGCTATATTCCAAAATAAAATTAACAGTTTAAAATCTTCAAAAAAAAAAAAAAAAAAGAACTGAATTAATGTGTCCAAGATCCTGCAGGCTATGTCTGGTCTAGCTCCAGATGATGCACCAAGGAAAAGAAAACCTCCTATGAAGCAATCTTCTCTTTCAGTGAGAGGAATCCTCCTCAAGTAGTGGCACGCTGGTCACCTACAGCTCAGATGCCCAGAGAAAAATCTGACGTCATTTGCTACTTTAAGCAACATCTGCTTGGGTCACCAGACACACCCAACTGTAAAAGGTGATTTCAAAATTCCAGAGTTAAGAGGGTGATAGTGGGACTGCCCTGGCAGTCCACTGGTTAGGACTCTGTGCCTCCCTTGCAGTGGGCCAGTTCCATCCCTGGCCAGGGAACTAAGATCCCCACAAGCCAAGCAGCATGACCCTCCCCCCAAAAAAAAATTTTTTAAAAGAGGGTGATAGCAACTACAAAAGGGATTTTCTTATCAAGAGACAAAATGCAAAAGGAGTTGCAGGGAAAAAAAAAAAATATATATATATATATACATACATATATACATATATAGAGAGAGAGCATTAAGTGTGATTAACATATGCTTAACAATAATTTTCAACAACATAACTGGACATTATGTATGCTGATAGGCACTCTGTCTTGTTTATCCCTCATGTGTCTCACTCTTTAAAATAAGTCTACCTTTGTGTACTAATTTTATTTTTTAAGCACTTACCCCAAGAAGCCCTGAGAGGATATCAGGGCACTGATTATTAACTTCTTCGAATTAGGCCACTAAAATAAATTGCTGTTGGAATGTCCCCATAAAATATCTAAGCAATTTCAGCAAGAAGGAGAATTTACACACATACTGAACTTGCTTTTTCATTATGTTTTATTGTACACTCAAAATAAAAAGACATCTTGAAACAAATTAAAATATATTTGCTTCATGTGGACACTGGGAATTAGATTTAAGATTTAAGAAGAAAATAGTATCTTCTAAAAGGAATATTATAATCATTGAAAAGCGCAAGGTGTCATCACTACTGTTAGAAGCCCTTTGTGAGACAAAATGTCCTAACAGATATCAAGAAAGAATTAATTGCCTACTTCTGAGTGATAAGGAAACAATTACATTTGATGATAAGATTAAATGAGGTAACTTAATCATCAATTTGATTAAAAATGCTGGCATCACAGTTTGGGTAATGTATTTTTAGAGGAGGATAATGTACTTTTAATTTCTAAATTAATCTTTACAAAGAACCCAGAGCCTCCTGTGGTGTGCAACTTGGATTTATACTAATGATATAAAGGACAGCTGCCACCAGCCAAACGCAGGCAAATACAGAGAAGGAAAAAGATCTGAGACTATCAGTATGATGCATCTACAGGGTGCCAAAATTGATTGATTGTGCTTGCGTTGAGGCAATCTGAATGTATCAGCAGGATCCAAAAAATGGCTTAAAATATGGTCTCACTGAAAACATCCAGTTTTGCCCGCAAAGTGGAAATGAATTCATCAGGTTTGTGTTGCAGTCGCCACACTGTGAAAACAGAGCCCACACTTAACTTACATCATCATTCCTTGGACTTAACTTTTGTGTTTTTGAGCGCAGCTTTTATAGCCTCTAACGGACATTTTATATTTTACTTATCACTCCTTATTCTCTAAAAGCAGGGAAGCAAGTTTGTGAAAAGTAGCAAAATTATGAGAATAAGCTGGAAGAAATATTTTTAATAAAATGCTGGTAACATTTGCCAATTGCTCTGGTATGAATTCAACCCTGTACGAGCGCCTTCTCATAGATCACAGAGTAGATGGTGGATGAAGTTGATGGGATATTGATTGCAGCAGGAAAATAGGGGCTATAAAACAAAAGATGATTAACATGAAATCGTTGAGTGAAGCAAAGGCTTAATAGACTGGGAGTTGTTAAATAAAACAGAGAGTAGATAAAAGAACTGAACTCTCAGATCACTTACAACAGAATTCCTTTTTATTATATATTAAAATTCTCCTGTGCACTTTTACTTCCCTGTGTATTATCAATCCATATTCACCCAATGGAAAACATCTGAAATTAACATGTGGGGAAAAGTAACCAAATCTGAGACACATCATCAATCAGAGAGAAGGCAACTCAGAAAAAACGCAACGGCAACCAGGGCCTTAAAAACCTATAAATATTGTCAGAAAATAAAGCTTTTCTTGATTTCTTTCTTTTCACTAAGTTCCACTTATGTTTCACTAGTTATACCAGGTACAACTTTTTTTTTTAAATAAATGTTGCTGCAATGCAGTTTCACAAGTTGGTTTGTGGCTTAAAATATGTACTGCTCAATGAACAGATATATTTCTAAAATATTTGTCAAGTAAACTTCCAGAGACAAGTAGTTTTTCTGTCAAAATCACTCTAGGAAAGAAATACACACCCATTTCATCCACCTCTCCAGATACACACACACACACACACACACACACAGAGACACACACACCACCACCAGCACCGCCGCCACCAGGATTCCAGCTAAGATATTATTAACAAAGAAGCTTCCTTTGCCCAGAAAATCAGGCACTAATGAAATATTCGTGGTTTCATTCTATTAAAAAGAGGTAGCTTTTCTGAATCAGAGTCAAAGTGATTAGGGGAAGAATTCAGTGTGTGCAGTCTGCCACTGAGGATCACAACAACCTTGGCACCCTGCGTGCTAGCCTTCAAAAGCAGGAATGCTGATCTCAATTCAGAAAGTCCTTGTCCCTGCTGATGGAAGGACTTTTTTGCCAGAAAACCTCAAGGTCCCTGAAGTACATTTAATGAAAATATTAAAACAAGGTTGACGCTGAATCTCTTGCCTGAGTAGAGCTTCAGCTGAACTATTGATAAAAGTAACACAACCTTTGTAAAACTTCTAATCATTTCCACACTACACAAAATATCGGTGACTGAGAACACTACTTGGTATCAGCAAGATTTGATGGAAAGCGTAGTTATACAAAATGAGTAGCTCTAAGCACTCAGAATAATTGCCCCAGGGTTTCTTTTTTTTCATTTGTTTTCCTTTGGCTGATGAGCAAGTGGTGTGAAATAACAAACTCAAGTTTCAGCCTTTATATGCAAGCCTCTCTGATTTAATTAGGGCTGCTAGATATAGCAAATACAAATACAGAATGCTAGGCAAATTTGCATTTTGAAAAGCAAGCAATAATATTTTAGTATAAGTACATCCCCTAAAATATGTGGTACATATGTAAACTTTCTTAAATTATTCACTGTTTACTTGAAATCCATATTTAACTGAGTTCCCTGTATTTTATCTGGCAATCTTACTTCATATGCCCTTACAATTTACATTATATTTTAGAACTTACTCCATCATTAAGGAAATAAGAGAGCCATCAAAGATAGAAAAGCTGAAAAAGTCCCAAGTTTTGGCTGAGAAAATGTACCTGAAAGCCCTTTATAACTTTATAAAGTGTAATACCAGTAGTTCTCAATGGATTGTGGCAAGGAAGAGAGAAGCAAGAACTGGAATCATTGAGAAATATTTTCCCCCAGATTGAAACCACTGCACTGTATAAATATTGTGTAGTATTTTCCCATTTTTATTTTCATCTTAGAGGCAGTAGTTAACAAGAACAGCCTCACTTTGGAGTGAGGCTGACCTACGTTTGAACCACAGCTCTATCACTTACTGGCTGTTTGATTGTGGAATACTAAGCCTTCCTAAGCCTCCTCTTTTTCATATGCAAAATTAAAGCTACGACACCCCCTTGTATGGCAAGGGTAGCACTGAAAGAGTTACATCCTCTTTTTAAAGCACTTAGAACTTTACCTGACACTCAGGAAGCCCTTGCTAATTGAATGTTATTATTTTTATCACTTTGCGCAAATTGTTTTTACCATACCCATTAATTAAAGATAAAGGTTCCTGGCGATCACAGTCCCCAAAGATCTTCTGTACTGGGTTATCTACGAACAACAAAGTTTGCTGGGGGAGCAAGTGAGAAGAGCCAGCAGCCACTTGTAATCTGCAGAATATCTGGCTTGGCATGAAAACTGAATCTGAAAAAAGTCTGGAGCCCAGGGAAAGTCAAGTTCCTCTTAGAGACATTTCTCTTTCCTTATACTGGCTCTTTCAGAGTTCTCTGGGCTGAATTCCTTCCCCACTCCAGTGACTGAAGCAAAGAATCCATCTGGTTTCCACAAACAGTTGCCCCTCAACTGGAGGACTGTTTGGTACCCCTTTGGATACCAAAATCCAAGGATCCTCCAAGTTCCTTATATAAACAGCATAGTGTCTGCATTTAACCTATGCACATCATACCATATACTTAAATCACCTCTAGATTACTTAGAATACCTAATGCAATATAAACTCTATGTAAATAGCTATAAATAAAATGTAAATGTTATACAAATAATTGCCAGTGTGCAACAAGTTCAAATTTTGTTTTTTGGAATTTTTTGAAAGATTTTTTCCAAATATTTTCAGCTCAAGGTTGGTTTGACTCCACAGTTATGGAATCCATGGACCCCGAGTGTCGATTATACAGAGCTTCTTCTACAATACCATTCTAAAACTTGCTCTCTGTGGTCAGAAATAAGTATTTTTTAATTAATTTATTAATATTTTGACTGAGCTAAGTCTTCATTTCTGTGCACAGGCTTTCCCTAGTTGCAGTGAGTAGTGGCTACTCTCTAGGAGTGGTGCCCCGGGCTTCGCACTGCAGTGGCTTCTCTTGTTTCAGAGCACAAGCGCAGAGCATGTGAGCTTCAGTAGTGGCGCACAGGCTTAGTTGCCCTGTGGCATGTGGAATCTTCCCAGATCAGGGATTGAACTCATGTCCCCTGCATTGGCAGGTGGATTCTTGGTCACTGAACCACCAATGAAAGTGAAAGTCGCTCAGTCGTGTCCAACTCTTTGCGACCCCATGGACTATTCAGTCCATGGAATTCTCCAGGCCAGAATACTGGAGTGGGTAGCCTTTCCCTTTTCCAGGGGATCTTCCCAACCCAGGGTTCGAACCCAGGCCTCCCTCATTGCAGGCAGATTCTTTACCAGCTGAGCCACAGGGGGGAAGTTCAGAAATAAGTAATTGAATATGACATTCCTGCAGATTCTAAAATGGTTCTCTGAAGTCCGGTTCTGTGGTTAAAAATCAGCATTCTCACAGCTGGGCTACTGGTGTCTTTCCTCTGCATAAACATAACAACAGAATTGGCCATGGCCCGCTGTCTACCACAGTGAAGGAGCTAATGAAGGGAGGAGTCAACACTGGGCTCCCACTCCAGCCTCTCTAATCACACACCCTGAAGGCTTATGGTGCATTCTTAGGCTTATTACCTTATTAGAGGAAATAGGACGGCTGTTTACCTGAAAAAAATGATGGGAAAGCCCAAACTATGAAATGTGTTCCATTTCAAAGTCTGTGGCTTACTGGCAACCAAGGAATTAACAGAAGCAATTTATAATACAGTTTCAAACTCCCCTTAAATCCAGAGCTTCTCTTAAGGATTTCTACCTTTCTAACATGCCTGGAGAAGTGAAAGACTGCTTGTAAAAGCCTTTGCTACCCATAGAGATAGCAGATGCCAGCACTGTTAGAATTGATAGAGACTGCAAATGCCTTGCTCCCTGGTGCCTTGACACCACATGGATATTTTGCACCTGATCGGGTTTTAAACCTTTAACAGACACCTAGAATTATGCCACTGAAGGTAAGTGTACAGCCTCTTGAGTTTTCTTACAGAAAGAGAAAATGATTTCCTAGGACTCCGGATTCTGTTTTTGCAAAAGCGCTCCCATCTGCCAAACTAATTAGCAGAGAACATTCCCATGTGGACCAGATGCACATCCTTTGTTTGAATCACATTCCTAAGATGTTCTTTCAGACACCATGCTTTCCCCTGATGCTTAGGCTAAGGAGATAAATAACTAGATGGTAGACAAGTCATGAGGCTTCCCAGGTGGTGCAGTGGTAAAGAACCCGCCTGCCAATGCAGGAGACACAGGAAACCTGGGTTCGATCCCTGGGTCAGGAAGATACCCTGGAGAAGGAAATGGCAACCCATTCCAGTATTCTTGCCTGGAAAATCCTACGGACAGAGGAGCCTGGTGGGCTACAGTCCATGGGGGTCACAAAAAGTTGGACACAACTGAGCGACTGAGCATGCACACACAGACAAGCCACATCACACCTAAATGGTATGAGCCCTGTCATCTTCCACATTCCTCTTGGAAATGCTGACTCCCTACACCTTCCACTGGCCCCATATTCAGTAAGGAAAAGGGGGCTAACTAGCGGTGATAGCACTTCTTAGCCTCTTGATTCTGTCCTCTTGTTTTTACCTCAAGGCATCCAACAGCCCTGCTGACAACATCACAGCGGCTAGGGGTATAATCCATCACTCCGAAGGACACACAGTAGGAGTGGATAACAATAAATTTATCAGTTTATCAATTATCCATTTTTAATTTCTTAGATTTTTTAAAAATTTTAACTGGAAGACAATTGCTTTACAATTTTGTGTTAGTTTCTGCCGTATATCAACATGACTCAGCCATAAGCACACTGTGTCTCCTCCCTCTTGAACCTCCCATCCCACCCTTCTAGGTTGTCACAGAGCATCAGGCTTGAGCTCACTGTGTTACACAGCAAATTCCCACTGGCTGTCAGTTTTACACATGGTAATGTGTATGCTTCAATGTTACTCTTTCCATTAGTCCCTCCCTCTCCTCCTGCTGTGTCCGCAAGTCTGTTCCCTATGTCCGCATCTCCATTGCTGCCCTGCAAATAGGTTCGTCAGTACCATCTTTCTAGATTCCATATATATTTGGTAATATATGATGTTTGTTTTCTTCTTTCTGACTTAGTTCAGTCTGTATAATAGGCTCTAGATTCATCCACCTCATTAGAACTGATTAAAATGTGTCCCTTTTTTGGCCTGAGTAATATATTCCATTGTATATATGTACCACAACTTCTTTATCCAGGCATCTATCGATGGACATCTACGTTGCTTCCATGTACTAGCTATTATATATGAGGTATCCCCTCACACCAGTCAGAACAGCCATCATCAAAAATTCTACAAACAATAAATGCTGGAGAGGATATGGAAAAAAGGGAACCTTCTTGCACTGTTGGTGAGGGTGTATTAAAATGATACAACCACTATGAAGAACATTATGGTGATTCCTTTAAAAATTAGGAATAAAACTACCATATGACCAACAATCCCACTACTGAGCATATACACTAAGGAAACCATAATTGAAAAAGACACATGTACCCCAGTGTTCACTGCAGCATTTTTAATATCCTCAGAAATCAAGATCAAAGCTTTTTAATACAAAAATGATTTCAGAATTCTGAGAAGGCAGTCAATAAATGCTGAATTTCTAGTATTTTCCAGCACAGTCCTAGCAGTCGGTGTGAGCTATAAGCAAGATGATCAGAGTCCCTGCTCATAGTCTAAATGTCTGAATTTTCAGATGTGCAGATGTTTAAGCAAATCAATCATTTTTCACATAACTAAGATTCCAAAATGCTTAGTATTCGAGAATATCCTGTTACTTCCTTTTATTTAATGTATCAGGCCTTTTAGATCAATACTGAAATTTAGTAAGAGAACACTTTCTCACCAGAAATGAATAGTGAGCCATACCAAGTGATAGAATCTTTAGATAGGATGACTCACTAGATATTCTATCACTAGAATATTCTGAGATAGTCTAGTGATAGAATATGCCTGAAAGTGACTGTGATAATAATCAGAAGTGACATGAACAATAGTCCCTAACCTCTCTGATCAAAAATACAGGTTTAGTTCTTAAAAGGGTTGGGGGAGAGGGAGATGGTAAAATCTCTAGGAAGAAGGCGCCCATGTAGAACTGCCTTGTAGACTTAGGAGTGCTGCGGCACGTATTATGGGGTCAGGCTCAAAATAGAAATTTTAGGCATGGCACAGACATCTAACATAGCTAACTATAATCACATGGCTACCGGGGTCTTTGAGCTCTACATTTGATGGTATTAAAGAATAAAAATACCCTTCCAAAGATGACACCGTCTGGAAGGTAGATACTTCAGAGCCTCCTCATAGCTGACTCTCTTTCAAAGCAAATGGGGAGTTCACCAACCTTTAGCACTCTAGCTACCTCAAAACAGAAAGCCTGCATCTGAGCTTATCAGTAATGAACAAGCTACATCAGAATACAAAAATGCAGTGAGCTGGATCACTGCACTTAGCCTGGGATGGAAAATATGGAACCTAGGACCTCAAATATTAACTGGGATTGTTATCCCCCACTAACAACACTCATTTTGTTTTTCAGGAAATATCTAATCTCCTAACATGTGCCAGGCTGGGCACTCAGAACACAATACCCAAGACGACACAAGTGTTCCAGCTCACTGCCTTACTTGGGACACCAAGAATTACAGGAGGGCCAGAGTAGAGAAGTATGACAAACTATAACTTGGTAGACCCAACCAGTAAGAAAAATACTTGGTCAGTATTGTTGCTGTTCAGTCACTCAGTCATGTCCGCCTCTTTGAGACCCAATGGACTGCAGTATTGAGGCTGCCTTAAATACTAGCTGGATTCCCTGATAGCTCAGTTGGTAAAGAATCCGCCTGCAATGCAGGAGACCTGGGTTCAATTCCTGGGTTGGGAAGGTCCGCTGGAGAAGGGATAGGCTACCCACTCCAGTATTCTTGGGTTTCTCTTGTGACTCAGCTGGTAAAGAATCTGCCTGCAATGTGGGATCCCTGGGTTGGGAAGATCCCCTGGAGAAGGGAAAGGCTACCCACTCCAGTATTCTGGCCTGGAGAATTCCAGGGACTGTATAGTCCACAGGGTAGCAAAGAGTCGGACACAACTGAGCGACTTTCACTTTCACTAAATACTGGCATAGTGGGTAGTGGCTAGATTCATCCATTCATTGCTCACGTATTACTGAATGCCATGTCCTAGATCCCATGATCTGAGGGGCATCTAGAAGGCCTCCCTGGGTGGCCTGAAACGGGTTAGCTTGCAAACCCTCTGCCCAGCCCCAGTGGCAAGAAGGCCTCTCCCTGCCTCCCCCAGTGGTTGGTCTCCATTAGCCACATCCAGTCACATGCCCACCAGCCTCATAGACCCAGCCATCTACAAACCAGAAAAACAGTGTTCTCACTCAGTCCCCCTAAAACAATCTAAAACCCATGTGTGTTGGTCTCTAGTATCTGCTGCAGTGAAATTGCCAAGTAGGCAACACAGACTGTTCTTCTTTACGTTTTCCTTTCTCCAGCAACCTGCCTGGGTCCTGCTGCCCCCGCTCCTCCTGAACTGGCTGGCTGCCCAGGCCCCTCCCTGGTGTCTGCAGCCCACGTGCTCGCATTTTTTTATTTTACAAGTTCTTTTCCTCACTCAGTTCCTTTCTGTAGTCTATTCCCTCAAAAATCCAGCCACGGTAACAGCTACTTCCTTTAGAGGAGATTAAAGAATCATGCTTGGCTTCTTCAGGTCACTGGGTTGTATCCGTCACATGCATCCCCAGAAAGCACACCTTACACAGGGTTCCATCGAGGTTGCCCATTTCAGCAGACCACAGGCAGTTAGAATTTTGTGTGAGAGCTGGAGAGAAACTGTGTGGGATGGAGGCATGGGGTTAGCGGTCAGGGACACCTGCGCTAGGATCAGGCCGTGTGGGCCAGCAGCTCTGCTCCACTGCAGCCTAGTTTTCCTTATTTTTCCCCTCTGGGCTTGGTTTCTCTTCTGTGATGTGGGAACAGTAACACCGAACTCCGAGGGTTGTGATAAATATTAAATGCACTGATATATTTGAGAAAGTTAAAACAATGCCTGGTACACAGTGCAAATGCAATAAATGTCAGCTCTCATGTTACTGTCAGCAAGACTGGTGGTGTGATTTGTGGGACCTGGTGCAAAATGAAAATGCAGAATCCTTATTCAAAAATTATTAAGAATTTCAGGACCTTGACAGCAGATCTTTAAATCAAGTGCAGGATGCTTCTGAGCACAGGGTCCTAAGCAAGGGTACAGGGCAGATGCCCACGGGGTCAGACCCGACTTCTGTCTAAGTCCAGGGCAAAACCCGCCTTCCTGATCCTTGATTTAGGAACTGATTTGTGTGAAAGCAATTGTGAAAAATCCCTGGAAACCCATCCTTTATTTGCTTCTGGGAGAGGGGATGCAGGCAAGAAAAAATAGCCAGCACATCAAAAATACAAATAAAATATACTAATACCAAAAAAAAAAAAAACCTCAAAGGTTTTGCAAATGATAATCACTTAAACAACTTAGTGGTGGTGGATCTGGGGCAAAAATAACATCTTGTGATATTTCATTACAGCTGTTCTTCAGTGACAAAATCTTACAATGAATCCATGTTGGTCACCCACTATAAGCTCTTGCAAGCAAGAGCTTTTATTAAATTTAAGGAACATTGGAACAATGAAGTACATTATGAGAAGCTTGGATTTCTTCTGAGATTTAAATTCATTTGTTTTTAAAGCCATATCCCTTACTGCTTAATTTTGTAGTTTAAATTGCCTGTCACACCGTAAGAAAATAAGAGTCTGGACCCAGAGCTGAATAGGTCCGTTTCACTTCCACATGCAAATATATTTTTTTCATCTTTTTCACTAGTTCATTCTCAACATCTTTTTTATCACTTGTAATCAATTCTTTGCAATTTACTATACTAATGTTATAAAATGCCTTCCATTTATTTTAAAGATCTAAATTCTGATGAAATAAGACTGTATGATCAAAGCAAATAGCAGCATTTACCCACTCCCAGGGGAATTTCCTGGTAGCTCAGTTGGTAAAGAATCTGCCTGCAGTGCAGGAGAACCGGGTTTGACACCTGAGTTGGGAAGATCCCCTGGAGAAGGAAATGGCAACCCACTCCAGTATTCTTGCCTGAAGAATTCCATGGACAAAGCGGCCTGGCGGGCTACTGTCCATGTTGAAAGAGTCAGATACGACTTAGGGAGTAAACCACACCACCCACTCCCAGTTCAGTTCAGTTCAGTTCAGTCACTCAGTCGTGTAAGAATCTTCGCAACCCCATGAATCACAGCACACCAGGCCTCCCTGTCCATCACCAACTCCAGGAGTCTACCCAAACCCATGTTCACTGAGTCAGTGATACCATCCAGCCATCTCATCCTCTGTCTTCCCCTTCTCCTCCTGCCCCCAATCCTTCCCAGCATCAGGGTCTTTTCCAATGAGTCAACTCTTCACATGAGGTGGCCAAAGTATTGGAGTTTCAGCTTCAACATCTGTCCTTCCAATGAACACCCAGGACTGATCTCCTTTAGGATGGACTGGTTGGATCTTCTTGCAGTCCAAGGGACTCTCAAGAGTCTTCTCCAACACCACAGTTCAAAAGCATCCATTCTTCAGCACTCAGCTTTCTTCACAGTCCAACTCTCACATCCATACATGACCACTGGAAAAACCATAGCCTTGAGTAGACAGACCTTTGTTGGCAAAGTAATGTCTTGCTTCTTAATATGCTGTCTAGGTTGGTCATAACTTTCCTCCCAAGGAGTAAGCGTCTTTTAATTTCATGGCTGCAATCACCATCTGCAGTGATTTTGGAGCCCAAAAAAATAAAGTCTGACACTGTTTCCACTATTTCCCCATCTATTTCCCATGAAGTGATGGGACCAGATGCCCTGATCTTAGTTTTCTGAATGTTGAGCTTTAAGCCAACTTTTTCACTCTCCTCTTTCACTTTCATCAAGAGGCTCTTTAGTTCCTCTTCACTCACTCCCAGTTCCCTGGCTATAAATCAGGATATGATAGTATCTATCTGAAGGCAAATCACCATGTTTAGGGCCAGATCACAAAATCTTCATAAACCATATTCTCCTTCCGTTTTTCTTTCACTCCACATTTCAGTGAAAACACATTTGTTTTCCAAACTCATCATTCCCAGCAGTGTTCATTTTCAACCTTAATTTCCTGGCCAATCTATTCATCCATATGCCTTTTTTGGAGGTAGCATTTCTCTGCATGCACTGCATTAGACCCAGAATTTTTTTTAGAGCTCTTCTTATCTGCTATATAACCTCTGAGAAAAGGTTAATATATCCCTATATATCCTTAAGTTCCAAATCTCTCCCTATTCCAGGAGCTTAAAATCATATTAAGGTAACTTCAAATCACTTGAACTATGGCCCTCTGCTCTGCCCCTTAAATGCCTCCTATTTTAATTGACAATGATAGTGTTATATTAATTTGGGGGCCATAGAAATAAAAGTGGCATACTTAAATTTTTTTAACATACTTTTCTACAATTTTCAAAACTATGCTTTTAAAAACCTACTTCTGGGAGAGAATTATTTAAAATTTTAATTTTGAAATGAACTCTTCATACAATGAGTTCAGAAATTTAATGTTCTATGGTCTTGGAAAATCCTCTTAGCAAGCTATTTTTCTTAACAGACTGTTTTGACTAATAGCAGGAGGAACACACACACATTTAACTTCTTGGACACTGTTCTTTTGGATGAATAAAGAAGTAATAATTAGGAGATGGCTTTTAAATCTTCCCTAGTGCACCATCATTTCCTTGATTTGTCCACATAACTTTGAATGGTGGTGACAGAACAGGTTTCTAGGGTCCATTAGAAGTGGGACTGACTTCTTATTTACACATAACTCCCTCACTTCCTTTTCATGCAGTGGTATCACAATGACTGTGAGAGGGCTCACACTCTTGGATTCCAAGTCACAACTGAAAACAAAGGGAACAGTGTCCCACAACCATGTAGTGAGAAACACATGACATGGAGAAATACTGGCCACATGAAAAACTGAGCAATGGGGACCCACAAGTCCCATTGCTTTTCCAAATACACAACAGGGACCCTGAAGAAGAAGGCAGAAGATTGTCTGCGGATTAGAACTGTTGTCTGAAGGAAGGTCCCCCACCACTCTCTGGACTCATTGAGAACAAGGACCACATCTTACTCACCACAATTAAGAAGCAGCTGATTAGCTCATTAACTAGCTGAAATGGGAGCTAGCTGAGAGCAGTGCTGGGTGAAATGAGACCCTGAAGACCAAGGTTCTGTTGGCAGGGAAACAAGTGGAAGACAGGCCTATGTGGGAATGGCAGTGGGAGATTTCTGGGGCGCGAGAGTGATGAAGATGACATGGGAAAGAGAGGAAACAGACAGAGTCATTGGGAAAGCACCAAAGCCTGATTTCTCCTGCTTTGCAATTTTCACCAGAGATCTCCCTAAGCAGACCCAAGGTAACCACGTTGGAAAAAAGAGACCTGGTTGCTTCCAGCATTACAAACAGCCACGAAATGTGGAACATTAAAAGTTCAGAGTTGCAGTCATGGGGGTATTGGACCATCATAAATGGGGGGTGCCGGTACATTTTCTGGTGGAGAATCTTTTTTCAGTTGAGAATTGACCTGGACCTCTGGACTTCCCACTCCAATCAATAACCCATAGAGCTGCAGCAGACTATCAGAAGATGATTAGAGAGGAGACCAAGCCAAGAGCCTTGTTTGAGGTATTTTCAAGATAAAATGGCCAACTGGTATTTTGTATGATACAGTAGATAAAACCATCCTTCTTAAAAATATTTTATAAAATATGCAATTTTTTTTCATGCAGAGCAAAAAAAGCCTGACACAAATGTATGAATAGTGTATGATTCTATGTACACAAAGTTCGAGAAGAAGCAAAGTTAACCTACTGTGACAGGGAGTAGATCAGTGGTTGCCTGGGGCTGGGAGATGACTGGGAAAGGGAGGTTGACAAGGGACAAGAGGGAATTTCTGGGGTGACATAAGTGTTCTACATGCTGGTGATGTCACATGCTCTTATCCAACTACATCAAAACTCTAAAATGTATACTTTTTATTGAATATAAGTTATATACCCATTAAGATGATTTTAAAAAAACTGTATTTATGCTCCTAGTGTTTGCTTACTTTCTTCAATAACCTTAAATTTTACTTACTGCAACTTCTCTGGTGGCACAGTGAATAAGAATCCACCTGCCAGTTCAGGGGATGTGGGGTCTATCCCTGGTCCAGGAAGATTCCACATGTCTCATAGCAACTAAGCCCATGAGCCGCAAGTATCTAGTACCACATGCTCTAGGGTCCGTGAGCCACAACTAATGAGCCCATGTGTCACAACTACTGAAGCCCACATGCCTAGAGCCTGTCCTCGGCAACAGGAGAAGCCCCACAAGTCCATGCACCACAGCTAGAGAGCAGCCTCAGTTCTCCAAAAGTAGAGAAAAGCCTCTGCAGCAGGGAAGACCCAGCACAGCCAAAAATAAATAAATAAACAAATAAAACAGTATGTACATGTCAAAAAAAAACCTCTAAAAGAAATGTACTTTCTAACTGAGGCCAGCTAGAGCAGACTGTTCTTTAATGGAGTAACTGGGGCTGGCCATGGTAGCTGTCCCTTCAGCTGTATTTTCTCAGAATTCCTTGGGCCACACTTATTTGTGACATATTTCGACTTACAGAACTGTGCCCTCCATAATTTAACTGTCTCAGGGCACAAGTACAGAGAAAACACTCAGGAAACATACATCATTTTAAAGGTAAGTTCACAGCCTGCTGTGAGGGTCAGTGAGCTGGCCTTCTGCCAAACCAAGGCAGGTGGAGAATTCCGTCATGCAGGCCTCATGAGCCACATTCTAGAAAGAATTTTGAGAACTGTTATACAGAAAATCTTGGGTAAACTTAGATATTGCCTACAATTAAACACAAAATGAAAGTTTATAAGAAAGTACACAAATTAAGCACACATTTTACGCTATCTTCACTGAGTGTTTCTGCCTTCTTGGTATAGAGTACTGAGTTTGAACACTGAAAAACTTAGTTTAAATATCTAAATGGTATCTACTATAAGCAACCAGTGAAAATATTAATTATACTAATATATGGCATTTCAAATATATTTCAAAATACAACTCTGGTGAATGAAGAGCAGTTGCTCTTTTACTATGATGGCATTTACAATTAACCTGTCAGAATAGCTACATAAATAAAAAATGGTTGAAATGGTTCACCTATACTCTGGCCATAATGAATAAAATTTGAAAAAATGGATATTTTTCTCTTTGTGTCCATCCATCTAATTATAAGCTTTAAAATGTGCTTTTATTCACTCAAAAATACTTATTGCATGATGCTGGTAGCAGTCATGATGTTGGTAGTTAGGGGAACACAGAATAGTAAAACAGATACAGTTGCTGCCTAATGGAGCATACTGTCTAGCAGGAAAGACAGACATTAAAAAAGCAATCATACAAATAATATATGTATTCTAGTCACAATCCATGATGAATGGTAGGAAGCAGGGGTGAGGAGTGCATGAGAAGATGTAACTAAGGAACCTAGTTCAGATGGGGGGAAAATATTATGGGAGAGGTCTTTGAGGAGTGACATTTTATCGGACATAAATGATGAGCAACAGTCATCCAAGCAGAACATAGGAAAAGAGTTTTCTAGGCAGAGAGATAGGCATACACAAAATCCCTGAGTCAGACTAAAGCTTGACTTATTCAGGGAACCGTAACAGGCCAGTGAAAGCAGCAGAAGCAACGTAAAGTTAGAAAACCAAAGTAGGAAAGATCAAACAGTCCTAACAGGGCATCCTGAGGCATACTGAGGCTCTTTCATTCTATACTAATTATAGGAGGAAGAGTGTTCATTCTGCAATGCTGGTCAGCTTGTTTCTAGGCTGCACTTCTGAAAACACCTGTTTCCAGTTTTCTCTGGTCTGCTCTATTTGTTTTCACTGGTCCATCTGTTGACCAGTGTGTTTGTTTCCTAGGGTGACTATAACTACCATAGAGTGGGTGACTTAAAACAACAGACATTTTTTTTCCTCTCACAGGTCTGGAGGCCAGAAGTCTGAACTCAAGTTGATCACATGGTTGGCTCCTAAAAAGAGGCTCATAGGGAGAAACTATTGTGAGTCCCTTTCCCACCCTCTGGGGGCTGCCTGCAATCCTTGGCATTCTTTGGCTTGTGGCAACAAAACTCCAGGCACCACAAGGCCTCTCCCTGGGTGTTCATCTGTCTTCAAAGTTCGATTTTACTAAAGACACCAATCCAAGGATTAGGGCCTGCCCTAATCCAGTATATGGCTCAGTGGTAAAGAATCTGCCTGCCAATGCAAGAGATAAGGGTTTGATCCCTGGGTAGGGAAGATCCCCTGGAGAAGGAAATGGCAACCCACTCCAGTATTCTTGGCTGTAGAATCCCATTGACAGAGGAGCCTGGGAGGTTATGGCCCACGGGATTGCAGAAGATGGACACCACCTAAGTAAGCAACAACAACATAATCCAGTATGATCTGATTTTACCTTGATTACATCTGCAAAGATCCTATTTCCAGATAAGACCACAGTCACAGATACCAGGAAGTTTCAGCCCACAACAAGGAAGCTACTGAAGCTATTTTACCATGGAAGTGACATGATCTTATTTGCATTTCAACATCACATTGCCTATAATGTAGAAAATGGATTGGAAAGAGGCTAAAGCAGAAAAGGAAAACCAATTATAAGGGTGTTGTGTGCTCCATTTTTAATAATATTGTAGAATAAATGTTCTGAAAAAGTCTCATCATATAGACATATAGAAATACTAAGAATATTTTTAGATTCTTTTAAATATATTACTGAGCTAGAAATAATAATATAATTAACTTTAAAGGGGGTAGAAATTTTCAAAGGCCAAAAAATGAAATGAGAACTTCAATCCAGAGTGGTAAGCTGTCACTGCAGTGGGAGGTGTAATCAGGTATTTGCAACAACCTCTGGGGCTAGAAGCATGAGCTTTATGTGCTTTAGATGAAAAAGTAGGCAAAGCATTTAACTTATATGCAGAGTACATCATGTGAAATGCCGGGCTGCATGAATCACAAGCTATAATCAAGATTGCCAAGAGAAATATCAACAACCTCAGATATGCAGATGATACCATCCTTATGGCAGAAAGGGAAGAGGAACTAAAGAGCCCCTTGATGAAGGTGAAAGAGAAGAGTGAAAAAGTTGGCTTAAAACTCAACATTCAGAAAACTAAGATCATGGCATATGGTCCCATCACTTCATGGCAAATAGATGGGGAAACAAAGGAAACAGTGCCAGATTTTATTTTCTTGGGCTCCAAAACCACTGCAGATGGTGAGGTAAGTGCAGCCATGAAATTGAAAGACACTTGCTCCTTGGAAGAAAAGCTATGACCAACCTAGAAAGCATATTAAAAAGCAGAGACATCACTTTGCCAACAAAGGTCTGTATAGTCAAAGCTATGATTTTTCCAGTAGTCATGTATGGATATGAGAGTTGGACCATCAAGAAGGCGGAGTGCCAAAGAATTGACGCTTTCGAACAGTGATGTTGGAGAAGAATCCCTTGTACATCAAGACCAAACCAGTCAATCCTAAGGCAAATCAACCTTGAATATTCATTGGAAAGACGGATGCTGAAGCTGAAGCTCCAGCTTAAAAGATTTTTGGCCACCTGATATGAAGAGCATGATGCTGAAAAAGGCTGAGGGCAGGAGGAAGAGGAGGTGATAGCATCACCAACTCAACGGACATGAATCTGAGGAAACTCTGGGAGATATCAAAAAGACAGGGGAGCTTGACGTGCTGTAGTCCATGGGATCGCAAAGAGTCAGACATGGCTTACTGAGTGAACAACAGCAATAAGCTTGATGCAGCCTGTATCTAAATCCATAATGGAAAAAACTATAGTCATATTATGTTTCTGTTCCAGTATTTGACACTCTGTATTTTTAACAAGGCTTAATTTGGAGGGATATAAATTATTAAGGTAATATACATGTATATCATGTATATGTATGGCTGAGTCCTCTTGCTGTCCACCTGAAACTATCACATTGTTAATTGGCTATACTCCAATATAAAATTAAAAGTTTTTTTAAATTATTAAGGTAATACAAAATGTAGGCCTTTATTTAAAATAAGCATGTATAGTTTGATCCTGGATTTATAAAATTTTATTTTTTGCCTGTCTCTAACTAGTTGGTTAGTTGCCCTTTTCCCCCTGTGTGTGTATGTGTATGTCATGTGTGTAGGTGTGTCTGTGAGTGTGTATGTGAGAGGGAGAGAGCAGTGTTGGCATGGTGTTCATCTAATTTGGGGACTATTATTTTGAAGTCATAAGATTTTAGGTGATAATATATTCTCATCTTGCTGCTGCTGTTCAGTTGTTCAGTCCATCCAGCTCTTGCAACCCCATGGGACTGTAGCCTGCCAGGCTCCTCTGTCCATGGGATTCTCCAGGCAAGAATACTGGAGTTGGTTGCCATGCCCTCCTCCAAGGGATCTTTCTAACACAGGGATCAAACTCAGATCTTCTGTGTCTTCTACATTGCAGGCAGATTCTTTACCCACTGAGCCATTGGGGAAGCCCCATATATTCTCATCTTAACCTTGCTGTATTGCTTGAAATTTTTAAAGTGAGAATGAATCTAAAATATTTTAAAAGTACTTCATGCTTATTGTAGAACTTTTAGAAAATATTAAAAAGTATGAGAGAAAAATAAATTACAGTCTTAATTCTATCAATGTGTTAACATTTGGTGTATTTCCACAACAATTTATTTGAATATTCATTTGGGACTTTGCTTTTCTACATAAAAACCATAAAGTGTTTCCTGTGTCATGATGATCACAGGACATTGGGAGGGGATTCTATTCGAGTAGATCAGATAATGAAAAGAGATGATGATCTGGACTGGTGTGACAGGAGGTGCAATTAAAATAAATGAGGAAATAGAATTATTTAGAGACAACTAACAGAATAAAGTGATGGATTTGATGTGTATTTTAAAATAACTTTCAACTCATGGCAGATTCATGTCAGTGTATGGCAAAACCAACACAATAATGTAAAGAAAAAAATAAATTAATTAATTAAAACAAAAAAAGAAAAATAATAAAATAAAATAACTTTCAAGTTACATTGAAATATGTTATATTTTGACAAACATAAAGGTCTCATATAATTTTATGATAAATCAAGCAAAGAACACCAGTGATAATACCTTCATTGGAAGTACATGGAAATTTTTTACAAAGTCATAATTTGAAATTTCGATTTGTGTGCCAACATATTTATCTAAAGAGTCAAGAGAGTAGGTTTATGGGAATGTTCATCGTCACTCAGTTCATAGTCACTCAGTCATGTCTGACTCTTTGCGACCCTGTGGACCGTAGCCCACCAGGCTCCTCTGTCCTTGGGGGTTCTCCAGGCAAGAATACTGGAATGGGTTGCCACGCCCTCCTCCAGGGGATCTTCCCAACCCAGGGATTGAACCCAGGTCTCCCACATTGCAAGCAGATTCTTTACTGTCTAAGCCAAATTTTACCCAATGGTATAAATGCATATGTTTTCTTCTGCAAAAAGAAACAAAAGGCTCTAAAGTAATAGAAAAGAAAATATCTTGGCTCCTAACCAGAGACTTCTATGGCACAATTCTATCTTCACTACATAACAGTGAAGTCTATTAAAAATCCAAAACTGAAGCAAACTCAACTCCTCATGCTGCTTTAATAACTGTTCTGAGGGTCTTTGCTACATATCAGAAATGTCCTATATTTTCAAAGCTAAGTGACTGATTTATGAGGAAACACACATGTGTTTTTCTGCCTCACAAAAGCAACCCAAAGCACATTTGGATATTATTAAACTGAAACAATAAAATATTGCACAGATCTGACGAATTAATTTTAAAACGTTGCTTTAAGATAAACAGTGCATCAACTATATCTCGAATGTCGTCACTTTGAATGACCAACTAAGCAGATTTACAGACAACTGCATGGCTAAAAAGGAATTATTTTGGTCTGTCTGTCAAAAGCTATTATGTCCAAAGACATGGGCATTATCTCCACCCACCCTGTAAGCAGCGGAACTCCCACTGATAACAAGGGAGATACACTTCACGTCAAGCATAATTCTTCAAAGTATTTTCTCATCTTAAGATTGGCTCAAAAGTGGCCTGTTTCAGGGAGGAATAAAATCTTAGCGGTCACAAGAAGGACCTGTCAGCATTCCATCCTTCAGACTGTAATTCAGCTGTTATACAGGTCACATGCTGGTCTTATCAGAAATCTGCTTTCTTAGCTTTTCTTTACACATTCCAACCTATCTTCACATACTTTGGGGTTTTTATGATGAAATAAGAACTCTAAAATAGAATCATTGGTTGCTGGTTTATACTTTATTAACCAGGTCTGCGGCATGCATTTTGATGAGTCTGAGAAAGACTTCCACACCTAGCCAGCACCCAGCCCAGCCTGCCATGTGGCCCTGAAACAGTCCCTCTGTTGATGGGCATCTCTCTACAAGACTGATGCAGCCACTCTGATGGCTTTTAAATTCTCAACCGCAGCCCCTTGAAGAGCTGCAGAGTTTGGCCACAGAGATCTGCTCCCTCGGGTACCAAGCTTGGAAGAAGGGAGCGAGCTTTTCTTAGGTTAAAGGAGAAACAACACATCAGTGCAACTCATTGATGACATTTCTCCCTATATGAAGGTCACTGGAAATCAAGCTCCAACAGACCCACGTTGCACAGTTTTTCTTAAGGATTCATTCACCCTTTCCACAATTATTTACTGAGGGTCCACAACATACCAAGCACTATTCGAGCAATCAGGATGGAACATCAAACAAAAGACAAAAATCTTCCTCCTTGTGGAAACTACATTCCATATTTTGGAAGCTGATCCCTGGGTCGGGAAGATCCCCTGGGGAAGGGATTGACTACCCACTCCAGTATTCTTGCCCGGAGAATTCCATGGACAGAAGAGCCTGGTGGGCTGTAGTCCATGTAGTTGCCAAGAGTAAGTCGGACATGACTGAGAGACTAACACTCTCATTTTCACTTCCACTGCCCAGGGGGGGTTCATTCTCACTTCCGTAGCATCCAGGGGAACAAAAACCGCTACACCCTTTACAACAGATAGGCCCAGGAGAGAAAATTGGAGCTCCTTATTATAAATAATAACTAATATCCCACTAAAAAGGCTACAGCAGCTGAAATGCTAGATTCCTTCTACAAAGCTGAATTTCTCTATTATTTATAAACATACAACTGTACTTTTCTTAGGGAAAAAAAAGTATTTCAGAGGATGAATGATTTGAACCATTTGAAGCTAAGTGTAAACAATCTGGTACTTATACTTAACTATTCTGTTTCTTAAGAGAAGTTAACTGTGTTCACTACCTTTGAGGGGCGGGGGGGAAACTATCACAGATGTTGGGAAAGTATTGTATTAGTAATAAAAAAAAAAAAAACCACAGTAATGTGAGGAATCATTCTGAGAGAGACTTTAAATCCTCTCTCACCTTCTAGCACATGGGAGGCCTAGGGATCTTTAAAAATACCTTGGAGGACAATGGATAATATCTCTTAGCACGTTGACTCCGCCAGGAACTCGAGATAAAAGCACAATGCTGGGGCCCCATCTTTCAGCAGTTTCTACTCACTTACAGGAAAACAATTCTTCCTTTCTTATGTAAAGAATAAACCTTATAACCGCTATGACTGAATTAATCTTGACATTTAATGTGGTGTGGGGGCTACAGAGGCAAATTTTGAAAGAAACAGTATTTTATTTAGTAAACTTAATTTGATTAGTATTCATGCTAAGTCCAAAAATAAGGTTACTCAACCGAAATGTAGCAAGGGAGGATCCATTTTTAGTTTTTTCCTAATCATAAGGCTCAACAGGAGAATAATAATAGGGAAAATTGTATCATGGAACTGGATCCCACAAAACCTGAGATAAAGAAATAAAAATTGAAAAATACAAGTTATTCCAATTCTCCTTTTTCTGGATCCCCCTCTCCTTTTTAACACACCTCACTGTCTACATTATTATTATCATGCTCTAAAAGTGAGCCTTCCTATTGTGATATCTGTAACCCGAATAATTTCTGTTAGGAATTTTTCTATATATGCATTGTTTCACATTGATATAATGCTTATTTTTAAAGTCTGTGGAACTCAATAGGTCATTAAATTAAAATTTTTGATGACCTACTTAAGATGGCAAATAAGTCATTCTTCCACAGATAAACAAGCAGATTAAAATCACTTTTCATCCTTGATCAAAGATATGAACATTCAAAAACAAGGCTGACTGGGGGAGCAACATAGATGTTCTATAACTTGATCACAGTCCACAATTTGTGGGCCCAGAGTGGAATCTTTGAGTAACTCACAGGCCCCAATGTTATGAAGGTTTCATTGCTATTTACACGGAGTCTACAGGTTTCTTTCTCAAGCCCAACTCTTAACATCTGGAGAATTCCCTGATTTATTGACCTTGGAACAGAACTGTACTCAACTACAGGGAACAAAGCACTGGCTTGGGCACCCTCAGAGGAGAAACAGGGGAGCATTACCTTCGTAGGGGAAAAGACTCAAGAAGAGCTTCTCAGCTCTCTCTGGGAACAAGGAAATCTCCCCAGACTGTTGACAGCAAGAGTGCGCACAAGTTCTTTATATCAGCTCATCCTAGGAGTTCACAGGATGCCTTCTGCTCAGTGACAAGGACTCCTCCCACTCAGCAGCTCTGGCCCACAAGGATAGGGTTTCACACACACCTGCTCAGTACTCCATGCTGGGTACACAGAATGCAGTAATCACCAACCTCTCAATAAAATTGGTCAGTAGTAGCTGGTCTCTCCATGAATAATTGTGTGTGCCGCATCACTTCAGTCGTGTCCGACTCTGAGTGACCCTATAGACTGTAGCCTGCCAGGCTCCTCTGTCCATGGGATTCTCTAGGCAGGAACACTGGAGTGGGGTGCCAATCCCTCTTCCAGGAGATCTTCCTGACCCAGGGATCAAACTCGCATCTCATGACTCCTCCACTGGCAGGTGGGGTCTTTACCACTAGTGCCACCTGGGAAGCCCATTTAGTATAGGAAATAAATGAAATATATGGAATGGGATTATTTCATGGGGTCAAAAATAAACCTAGTACTCTTTTTTTCAATTCCTTCATCATTTGGAATATAGAAAGGTATTCAGCAAATATGTCTTTGTTGGTTGGTCTATACCCAGAGTATCAAATCATTTTATGCATCAGATTTGCCCACAGAGTCATAAAACTCTGGCTCTATAATAAACATACATAAATGAGTGTCCTAAAGGCTTACCCCTTTGAGCTCTAAACATTTCTTGCTTTTTTCAGAACCAATAAACAAACCACACAAGAAAAGTAAATGCATTGCTTTATAGTAAATCCTTGTTTTTGACCCAAGAGAATATGATTCAATCTCGTCTACCACTTTATTTACCAGATTTAACTTGGTAGATGTTGACTATTTCACTCTCCTCAAACAGCAAACACTCCTTCCCCTGATGATATCAAAATTAATGTGTCATAGAGTCCAAAAGCATTTTCAGAAAGTTCAGAGAAAGTTTTGAGTAAGAGAACAGCTGGACTAAATATTTGGTCTCCCGAGGTCATAAACACACAGACTCTCAAATGGCAAACAATGACTTGGAATGGTAGACTTAGTGTTTTTACTGCTTATGACTTTATTTTATATGTAGAGATTACATTCTGGATGTGCTGGGAAAGAACTTATCCTTCACAGGTTGGGAAACAGTGAATAGACTCTGATCTCTAAATAACTGTGTAATTATATTTAACTGAATTTAAATTCTCATATATGAAAATGCATATCACATTATTTACAAATTCACCAAAAGTGAAACTTTATGTGTTACTTCCAAATTGCCTATATGACTCTGAAACTTTTAAACTTTACCTCCTTTGGAGAAATTGTTAGATTAAGATATCATCCTTCTTCTAAGCAAATGAGTTAGCTAAAATGTTCAGAAATGGTTTTCCTTTGGAACTATATCCTTACACCCTAATTTTTAAAGCAATTCGCTCTGACTTATTTTTCAGAGGCAAAGTCATCATGATATAATACTTAAACCAGACATATTTCACTGCAAGTCTTTTTTTAATCAAAATGTTTATCAAGATAATTATAAAGTCATATGCAGTTATAAGAAATAATAGAGAGAGAGAGATCCTCTGTATACTTTTCCCAGTTTGTTCCAACGGTAACATTGCACAAAACTACAATATAATATCACAACCAGAAAATTGACCTTGTACAATCTAGTAATCTTATTCAGATTTCCTTAGTTATATTTGTCCTCATTGAGTGTGATTGTGTGTTTATCAGGTTTTGAGTGCATGCTAAGTTGCTTCAGTCATGTCTGACTCTTTGCAACCCTATAGACTGTAGCCTACAGGCTCCTCTGTCCATGGAATTCTTCATGCAAGAAATACTGGAGTGGGTTGCCATCTCCTTCTCCAAGGGATATTTCTGACCCAGGGATCGAACCCATATCTCTTACATCTCCTTCATGGACAGGTGGCTTCTTTACCACTAGTGCCACCTGGGAAGCCCCCGTATCAGGTTTTGTACAGTTTTATCACCAGAGTAGGTTTCTGTATCTATCACCACAGTCAAGGTACTAGATAGTGGCATTGCCACAAAAATCCCTTGCTAATTTCATATTTTTCGCTTGGCAGACAGCCACACTGTGGTAAATGAAAGCCACCAAAGTCTTGCCTGGTTTCCATGTATTTGGTTTTCACCCAAATGTGATTTTTCACAATAGGTGTCCATTTTTCAAATTCATTTTTCATAATCTGCTATCTCAGCAGGATCCAGATTACAGCTGCAATTTTTTTGTCAAGTCTTATTTTCAGCAGACCATACTTGCTGTCAGAACATGGAGAACAGAAACACTTTTAAGATGGCAGAAGCCGTCATAGTCCCAAGACCAATAAACGTTAGAGTCCTCGGCAAAGTGGATGACCACCACCCACATGTTCCTTTGCTCTTGGCCCTGCTGCTGTCTCCCTCTCTCTATTTCCATAACTTGTGTTATTCTATTCCCATCCTTACTTACTTTTAAGGAGATATTGACAAGTAAAGAAAGTTGTGAAAGAGAGGAAGTTTTTCTATTTTGAACTCCTAATATCTGAAGAATTTGAAGTCAAAACCAGCAGTTGATACAGACTAGAAGATTGTTGTTGTTTAGTTGCTCAGTCACAGCCAACTCTTTTTGTGACCCCATAGACTCTAGCCCACCAAGCTCCTCTGTCCATGGGATTTCCCAGGCAAGAATACTGGAATGGAAGTATTCTTGGAAGTATTCCAACACCTACTGCATTGGAAGGTGGATTCTTTACCACTGAGCCACCTAGGAAACCCAGAGTAGAAGATGCAGGTAATCAAAAAGCGCAGAAGACAGGAGCATACAGTGCAGTGTTGTAAACAGCCCTCCAAGTGATTCCATCTTCAGGCAGCCAGGAAGATTCTGGCAGGGCAGCAAATCTTAAGATGAGGAACATGGCAAAACAGAACAGAGCCAAACAGGAATTGGAAAATATAATGAGAACATAAAGACATTCATGTGTTGGAGACTGCATCTAAGATTCTCAAGCTGACTACTGCAGAGGGCAATGATCCTACAGGCAAAGCTGAGTTCAGAAAATGGGGCTGCACCGTTTTCTTTGCACAGAGGGCATTTCCACATTTTCAAGGCCAGGATAGCCTTGTCGGGACAGTTACATGACCTCATTTATCTCAGACAGTGCCCTTCCTGGAAGCAAGGACATCTTTGAGTGTTTCAGGATTTCATAACAGGCTCTATTACTGGGATTCACCAAAATTTAAGGTACTTTCTGAAGTTCGCTTCAGAGAGATACCTACTTCCCTGGCTGGTCCCTTCAGAGACTCCCTGACTCAAACCTCATCCTCTTCTTAGCTCCTCCCTCTCAGTCATTAAAAATTACCCAGGTGAAGTCTGCCCTCTGATGTAGTCATTCCTAATTGAAGTTTCCACTAATTCTACACCCTCTAGGAGACCTGAGTTCGATCCCTGGGATGGGAAGATCCCCTGGAGAAGGGAACAGCTATGCACTCCGTATTGTGGCCTGGAGAATTCCATGGATTGTATAGCCCATGGGGTCACAAAAGAGTCAGACATGACTGAGTGACTTTCACTTTCACTTTCTTTATCCTTAATTCTATGCACCAATTAAATGAACATCTACTAAGTACTTACAGCTGTGCTATAAAGAGTAATCAGTGAATAATATTCAATAGTATTCTTCATATTGCATTGCATTGATGCATATTCTTATTACATTTTTAGGAGAATTGTATAGTATAGCATATGCGTTTTCAATAGCTTTGCTAAAAATTTCCCATATCTCTTTCTCCTTTGGCCTTACAAATTAATTTTATGCTAATTAATACAATTAAATTATTAGTCTATGTTAACTCACCCAAATAAAAAGTATTCTAGGGCTCCCCTGGTGATCCAGTGGTTAAGAATCCACCTGCCAATGCAGAGGACACAGGTTCAATCTCTGGTCCAGGAAGATCCCACATGCTGCAGGGCAACCATCTCATGTGTCACGACTACCGAAGCCTGAACTCCCTAGAACCTGTGCTTTGCAACAAGAAAAACCACCGCACTTGAAAGCTTGCATACTGCAGCTAGAAAAAAGTCCTCACACGGCAACAAAGACCCAGTGTAGCCAAAAGTAAATAAATAAAAAATTTTAAATATAAGTATTCTATGTTGATTCATCCAACTTTTTTATTCCATTCCAGTTTCATTGGAACTGCTAACAGTTTCAAAATTGAGATGTCTCCATTTTCAATTAGTTTTAAGAAGGGTAGGTTCTCCCCCAATGAATTTCTACAGCACCTTGAACTTCCTGGGTAAGAGCACCGTCCTAAAATGGTCTTTCCACTTGTCAGCTAACCCCAGTGTAACATGTCTACAAAGTAATGAATTGTTGTTGTTGTTGTTGTTGTTGTTGTTTAGTCGCTCAGTCATGTCTGACTCTTTGCAACCCATGACTGTAACCCACCAAGCTCCTCTGTCCATGAGATGTCCCAGGCAAGGATACTGGAGTGGGTTGCCATTTCCTTCTCCAGGGGATCGATCCAATCCAGGGACCCAACCTACGTCTCCTGCATTGCCGGCAGATTCTTTACCACTGACCCACCTGGGAAGCCCAAAGTAAGGAATTCGTGCTACATGCTAAGTTGCTTCAGTCATGTCAGACTCCTTGACCGTATGTACTGCAGCCCACCAGCTCCCCTGTCCATGGGCATTCTCCAGGCAAGAACACTGGAGTGGGTTGCCATGTCCTCCTACATGTCCCTCTAACTCATCACTGCCATCCCAGCATCTGGGGTAGGTAATCAGTTGTTACATGAACGACCATAAGTCATTTTTGTTTGCCCTTTCTGTATGTTGTCTGGTTCATACTGCTGACACCAGTATAAGCTGAACACAAAATTACTCCCACCAATCTGTTGGAAAGAAACTCAGCCATGCCTTAACACACTTTGACCCTTTTCAATATCCTTTCCCAGCTGCTGTTTTCTACTCCTTGAAAGCATAACAAATCAAAGAACTTCTCTTTTTCTGTAAATTCTGAAAAATAATCACCTAACAAATCATGCCAGGTGAATCTCATTAAGCTCTTTTGATGCTGTTAATACTAATTCATAAAGAAAATGTCCTAAATCCTGTCTCTAACAATGACAAAAGTTCAGGGACTCATTAATTCAACTCACAAAATTGGGCTACATTTCTTTTGCCATGAGCACAGCAAAAGGGAATCAACTGACTGAAAGAAAACAAAAGGGAGGGTTAAGTAATGGCATATTAAATTCGTTTCGGGGTTGGGGAGAGTCTAATGCTGTAACACAGGGATTTTTTTTGACCTGACTTTCCCCATCTTTATTAATGACTTTGGGAAGGAGAAGCAAATAGCATCTTAATAACCTCTGCAAGCAAATCACAACATCCATCTGTGCAGTATTGTTAACATTCAGAGCTGAGAAATGAAACCAAGTAATACAGTCAGATTAGAAATGGAGGCAGGCAATAAAAATAAGATCCGGCCTAGTAAGGTAATATCTCTGTAGGGAATGTTATAAAACACCTTTCTGTAATGGAAGGAAGGTCCTTGTAAAAGTATAATAATAGAAGAGACATAGAACTGTTATGAGAAACTAAAACAGGATTTACTATGGGTGATGACAGCTTTGAAAAAAAAAAAAAAAAAAACAGTGCCTGAGATGTGGGTGGTACTAACTCAGGCATCTGAGAAGTGATATGGGAGTCTCGAGAAGGACTTAGTGGATCAGTGTCAATGTTATGCTTAGTTCCTGGGACTTTTGGTGAGAAAAATACAGAAAATCAAATAAAATTTAGGAGACAGAAAATAATCTGAATCAGGGATTTCCTTGGTGGTCCAGTGGTTGGGGCTTTACCTTCCAATGCAGGGGTATGGGTTCGAACCCCAGTGGGGACCTAAAGTTCCTCATGCCTCGTGGCCAAAAAACCAAAACATAAAACCAAAGCAATATTGTAACAAATGCAATAAAGACTTTAAAAATGGTCCCCATCAAAAAAAAATCCTTAAAGAAAATAAAGATTAAACGCCTTAGTGAATTATTTATGTGAAAAGATTTGAAAGGTCAGATCTGTATGGTTTACCTATGCAAACCTAAATAATGACTTTGGAGAGATACAACTATCTATAGAAACCTACAGAAAACATGAAAATAAGGAAGTAGAACAAAATTGAGGGGAAAAAATTATAATGTCTTATTTGGATGTGGTGATGGTCTTTCAACAGACATCAAGCAAACTCCACAATGGGGCAAATCAAAAGTCTTGCATTACATGACCGGGGGATATTTTATGGTACAAAAAACGTTATATATTCTTTGTTTTTGCATAAATAATTGAGGGCACATTTTCCACATCCTCTTGTACTAAACACCTGTGTTGTTATCTAATGTGTGTTGAAAATGTGTGGAAAATATTTGAACCTCCATTCACACTCTTACAATGGAATATTCAACACTCCTGCCCAAATATTTGTCAGATGGGACCTATTCAAGTATTGATACCAAGGCTGGTGTTGATATTATTACAATCACCTTCCAACAAGCTGGGGGGTTATTCTGTCATATACAGAATTAATTGTACAGAATAAAACCCACTCAGAGTAGGGGTACAGATGCTATTTTCCAGGTTTTTTCTTTGAATTCTATTTTACCCTAACATTTGGACCCAAAGTCACACAATGTACAATATACCTTACGCTTTAATCATTTGTATGTATTGACAATATAACTAAAATGACTTCTAATGAAACAAGTTCAATCTGTATATTAAAATCTAATTTTGTACCTAATACAAATTTAGGACCCAGTCCCCACCCTCAAGAAATTTATAGTCTTCTTAAAAAGAGTGGATATGTATGTAAAATTAATTCACCAATACAAGGTAGAAAACAATCAACTAAATGGAACAGAGACACAGTGACTCATTAGGAGTAAAGAAGCTGAGAGACTTGGGAGTACTAAACTAGCCCAAAGATTGAGGAAGAACATTCAGAAAAGTTTGAGCTCCTTATCATTTGCTCGTTTGTCTTTTCTACAAATAAATATTCAGCACCTAGCCAATTGAGACAATCTTTAAAATAGTTTAACTGTACCTCTTGAATACATTCGTTCGTGTGTGCAATACTTACCTGCATGCCTACCATATACCAAGTACTATTTTTAAAACTGGTAATAAAGCAAAAAACAAAGCTAAGTCCCTGATCTCGTGGGGATCATATTAGAGATGGGGAGAGCTATCAGGAAAGACAATTTTAAAAGTGTATATAAAACATGTCTAACACCATACACAAAAATAAACTCAAAATGGATCAAAGATCTAAACATAAGACCAGAAACTATGAAACTCCTAGAGGAAAACATAGGCAAAACACTCTTTGACATAAACCAAAGCAGGATCCTCTATGACCCACCTCCCAGAATATTGGAAATAAAAGCAAAAATAAACAAATGGGACCTAATTAAAATTAAAAGCTTCTGTACTATGCCTGAATAGAACTAGAGGGCAGCAAATATGTTTTCAAATACAAACCCATTTGATACAAAGAATCCCACATGAATAAAGCTATCTGAAGTTGTTTGAAAAATACATCAGGCTTTACTTTACTTCTTATAATCACCAGTCAGCCAATTCTGAAAATACATTTGTTGTGAGTATGATTCTTTGTTTATCTAAGACAAATGCCTAGAAGAACAATTGCTGTCTTATGGTTGTTGAATGTTTATATTTTTTAAGAAACTGTGAAGTTTTTTTTTTAAAGTATCTGTACCATTTTACATTCCCAGCAGAAATAAATATGTGATTCAAATAAATAAATAAATAAATAAAGTTCTAGTGCTGAAAATAAATAAATAAATAAATAATTAAATTAAATTAAAAGCTTCTGCACAACAAAGGAAACTAAAAGCAAAGTGAAAAGGCAGCCTTCAGAATGGGAGAAAATAATAGCCAATGAAGCAATGGACAAACAATTAATCTCAAAAATATACAAGCAACTCCTGCAGCTCAATTCCAGAAAAATAAACGACCCAATCAAAAAGTAGGCCAAAGAATTCAACAGACATTTCTCCAAAGAAGACATACAAATGGCTAACAAACACATGAAAAGATGCTCAACATCACTCATTATCAGAGAAATGCAAATCAAAACCACAATGAGGTACCATTTCATGCCAGTCAGAATGGCTGCCATCCAAAAGTCTACAAACAATAAATGCTGGAGAGGATGTGGAAAAAAGGGAACCCTCTTACACTGTTGGTGGGAATGCAAACTAGTACAGCCACTATGGAAAACAGTGTGGAGGTTCCTTAAAAAACTGCAAATAGACCTGCCATATGACCCAGCAATCCCACTGCTGGGCATACACACCGAGGAAACCAGAATTGAAAGAGACACGTGTACCCCAATGTTCATCGCTGCATTGTTTACAATAGCCAGGACATGGAAGCAACCTAGATGCCCATCAACTGACAAATGGATAAGAAAGCAGTGGTACATATACACAATGGAATATTGCTCAGCCATTAAAAAGAATACATTTGAATCAGTTCTACTGAGGTGGATGAAACTGGAGCCTATTATACAGAGTGAAGTAAGCCAGAAGGAAAAACAACAGTACAGTATACTAACGCATATATATGGAATTTAGAAAGATGATAACGATAACCCTGTATGCAAGACAGCAAAAGAGACGCAGATGTATAGAACAATCTTTTGGACTCTATGAGAGAGAGCGAGGGTGGGAAGATATGGGAGAACGGCATTGAAGCATGTAAATTATCATATGTGAAATGAATCGCCAGCCCAGGTTTGATGCTCAGGGCTGGTGCACCGGGATGACCCAGAGAGAGGGAATCGGGAGGAAGGAGGGAGGAGGGTTCTGGAAGGGGAACACATGTATACCCATGGCAGATTCATGTCAATGTATGGCAAAACCAACATGATAATTTAAAGAAAAGAAATTTTAAAAAATTTTAAAAAATGAAATAAAAAATAAATAAAATAAAACATGTCAGGTTGTAAGAGGTGCTATGGAGAAGAATAAAGTAAAATAAGGGACTACAGCCGACTCATTAGAAAAGACTCTGAAGTTGGGAAAGACCGAAGGCAAAAGAAGAGGGCGGCAGAGGATAAGATAGTTGGAAGGCATCACCAATTCAATGGACATGAGTTGAGCAACTCTGGGAGACAGTGCAGGAAAGGGAAGTCGGGCATGCTACAGTCCATGGGGTCACAAAGAGTCGGACATGACTTAGCAACTGAACAACAACAAAGGGACTAGAGAATGGTGGGGATACCATTTTAAATGAAGGAGTCAGAAAAGACTCCTCTGATGATACAGTAATATTAAGCAGAGGCTTGGATAAAGAGAGAGAAAGTGAGCTATGGTGATATTTGGCTCTTTCTTATGGGAAAGGAATTTTTTAATTTATTTGGCATGCAGATCTTCAATCTTTGTTGCAGCCTGCAGGAGCCACAACTCTTAGTTGCAGCACACTGGGATCTAGTTCCCTGACCAGGGACTGAATCCAGGCCCCAGGCAATGGAAACAGAGTCTTAGCCACTGGACCACCAGGGAAGTCCCAGAGCCATGGGTGATAGCTGGTGGAAGAGTTTTCTGAGCAAAGGGCCCCACAAGTGCAAAGGCCCTGAAGCAGAAGAAGCACGTCTGCCTGGCATCTTGGAGGATTACCATGAAAGAGCGGGACTTGATTGGACTTGAGATCAGGGAAGAGTCAGGGAATGAGATGATGGAAAGCCTTGTTCACCGTGGCAAGTTACTGGCTTTTACTTTGATCTGAAAAATGATTGCAAGTTTTTAAGCATATGAAAATATTATCTGTCAAAAAAATGTATTATCTGTCTCAGAGAAAGAGAAATATCACAACATCCCTTATTGTGAAGTCTAAAAAGAAATTATACAAATGAACTTACTTTCAAAACACAAAGAGACTCACAGACTTAGAAAACAGAACTCCTGGTTGCTGGAGGGAAGGAATAGTTAAGGACTTTGGGAAGGTCATGTACACACTGCTATATTTTAAATGGATAATCAACAAAGACCTATTGTATAGCACGTGGAACTCTGCTCAGTGTTATGTGCCAGCCTGGATGGGAAGGGGGTTTGAGGGGAGAATGGATGCGTGTATATGTATGGCTGAGTCCCTTCACTGTTCACCTGAATCTATCACAACATTGTTAATCAGCTATACCTCAATAAAAAAAATGCTTTGGGTATTAAAAATAAAATTAAAATTAAATTTTAAAAAAGAAAATATCTGTCTCATGTTTCAAAAGGCTTACTCTGGCAGATGAGTGAAGAATAAAATGCAGGGGACAAGAGCAAATATATGAGAAACGAGTTAAGAGGCTGTTTAATAACCCAGGAAAATGATGTACGAAGGGAAATAGAGTGAACTCGAGATGTGGTAAGAAAACTGAGGTTCAAATATAGTTCAACAGTGTTTGCCGGTTGGAGTGTACGAAGCAAAGTGGAGTCAAGGTGAGCTTTTTTGCCCAACAGCAGGCAGCAGGGAGTGGCCACTTGCCAAGATGGGGAAGATCAAGGGCAGAGCAGGTGTAGGGGCCCAGGGATGTCAGCGAGGGAGCAAGAAGCCTCCCGTGCATATGTGATGCTTGAATTGTCTATGACTCTTCCAAGAGGCAAGAGTTAGCAGGCAGATAGAGATATGAGTCTGGAGTTCAGGAAGCAGTTGAAACTAGACATACACATTTGTGTGTTCCTCAGCGTGTAGATGACATTTAATACCGTTGGACTTCTTTGGAGATGAGTCTAGATAGAACGAGGCTAAGGACTGAAATCTGAGATACTCTTGGGTCAAAAGATGAAAGTTTCTTTTACATTTTGAACCTACAGAAATGATACAAATGTTGAAATGCTGCTAAGTTCATAGTAACACAAAATTCCTATTTATCAGGCCACCAAGTGGCACTGAAAATTCAAAACTCTAGCGGGGATCACAAACAGGAAAGAACAGTTAAAGTCTAAACTCAGATCAGTGGCCAAAACCCTGCCTTCTTCTCATGTATATGTATGGCTGAGTCCCTTTATTTTTTACCTAAAACTATCATAACGTTGTTAATTGGCTACACGCCAATACAAAATGCTTTTGGTGTTAGAAAAAATAAAATTAAAATAAATAAAACCCTGCCTTCCTTGACCCTCCCACTAGAAAATAACATCAATAATAACACAAATACATGCTTATGGATCATAAGGTAAAGTCATAATACACTCAAAGATCCATTTTATCTACTGCACCATTATCATGGACCTATAGCAACAAAGTAGTCTGACTAAAAATATACTTCCATGGAGAAGGAAATGGCAACCACCCAGTATTCCTGCCTGGGAAACCCCATGGACAGAGAAGCCTGGCAGGCTAATGGGGTTGCAAAGGGTCAGACATGACTTGACAAGTAAACAACAACTATATAATATATATATATATATAACTTATACACATATATATATTTGTATATTATATATATGCATAACTAAGGCACTTTGCTGTACAGCAGAAATTAAGACATTACAAATCAACTATTTTTTCAATTAAAAAATTATTTCTCCTCTTCTCAAAAAAAAAAAAAAACACTGCCACTCTCAAGTCAACAGCAGTTTATAGATACAAGACAAGGAGACTGGTCTAGGGAGGCTAAAAAATAATTGAGAGAACAAGTAGATATGAAGCTTACAAGTAACATAATCAACCAAAATCAGGCAGATAAGCCAGAGACTGTACAAGTGACAAACAAAGTCAGGTAGAAAGACAAAATACAGAAGTGTACAAATATCAGAAAACACAACAGGTGAGGAGTCCAAAGTTCAGTAAAACCATCAGGCACCAGCTAACCCATCGAAGTTTATACAAAAGGGAGGCATCCAACAGGGAGAGGGAAAGGGGTGGAGGTCTGCAACAGAAGACAGGAGGGTGCAAAATCTACTTGATTACTTTGCAGAATGAGATGCTCAGAAAATAACTGGGAACCTAAGCCTGAGCCTGGAAGAATATCTAAACATATTAAAGAGTTGGTGTTCGTGTTGGGGACCCATGCAAAGTTTCTCAGTGAGGGACTGACAACACCATCACCTCACCTCACATTTTAGAAAGAATATAAATGGGGGGTGGGGCAGGAGGAATCTCTTACAATAAATGATAAGAGTCTAACTCAGAGCAACCATGGAAATGGAAATAAAGTGGATGTAAGAGATTTCTAGAAGGCAGAAGAAACAGAAACTAGAAGGGAGCATACAGGAGGGGGTGGGGTATAAGGAGACTTACAACTTTCCAACCTGAACAAGGTGGAAATAATGGAGACTACAGAAGTAAAAGGAATGGTCCCAGGGGTTGGGAGTAGAAGGATAAATTAGGTTCCATTTTGTACAGGAGGAGGAGGAGAAAATTCAAGTAATTCATTTTGATTGTTTTAGCCAAGAAAAAAATTGAAGCTAAACATTATAGGAGTGTCAAGAATGTTTTATGATGTTGAGACACAGAATGCAGGTCCAAGAAAGCAAAACATTTCACATTTCTCTTCTGGTTAAAACAGAAGAAGAATAATTTTTCTGTTAAGGTTTATGATAACATACTGTTTCAATTAATCAAAGGTAGGCAGGATAAATTTGGCTATAAGTAAAAATACAAAAAAAATTAGTTGCCTCTCTGGAAAAGGTAAGTCAATATTTCCTATGGTCTTAAATCATTCTTCAAAATGATGGGACAATTGTGATCCTATTTATTTATCTAGCCTTTTCCTCGATAGATTAAAGATTTATACAAAAATATTACTGCATCTCAAGGACAATAATACACTCCATTGCTAATCTACACAATGCTAAAAGTGTAAATCAAGGGAATTTAAGAACCAGACACAGTGTTCTAAAGGGAAAGATTATTCCAAAATGCTTCTGCATGCTTTAGAATAATTTCACAGTTAAAAGATCTCTATACTTTCTAAAATCAGCCAATATTTTAATAATACATATCTCTAATAATAACAATATTAGAACTTAACAGTTTCTAAAGCACTTTCATTACCTCCCCACATTTAAGAGCATTCTATGGCTTAGTATATTCATGCATGTCAGAAAAATAACAGGTTTTGGAAGACAGCATTTATTAGTGCAAATCACAAAGTTTAAATAATTTCTGACCCCTGCTATTGGTTTAAGCCCAGGAATTGCTATTGGTTATCATTTGGTCTGTAAATAAATCACAGAAGGCAGACCATCCCTGCTGGGAGCCTTGGGTAGCATAAGGCTCCAGGGGCAGAGGCGAAGGATTGCAATTTAGTTCAATCATGCATTTGTTATGAGAGCTCTGACAGGCTTCAGCTCTAGGAGTAAGCTTGGTAACACAAAGGAATTCTGTGAAAAGTACTGCACACAAAGAATCGATCCTCTCTTCTTATGCTGAGATACAAAATGTGAGTTTTGTATCTCTAAAGAGCCAGTGAAATAGAAATCCCAAACAGGGGCTGAAGTAGGACAAGTAACTAACAAAATACCCCTCACATCTGCTGTATAAAATCCTACTTGTTCTTCGGAACTAACTCAAATAGTGGGCTCTCCATGAAAGTGTCTGTTTCTCTCACCAGATGTACTTGCTGACTGCATCCTCTCACCCAAAGCAAGAAGTACTTTCTCTGAGGTTATCTACCTTTAGATGGTAACTGAGCGCCTATGGTCAAGGACTTTCCCATTCATTTTGTGACTCCCACTACAGTTGTCCTGCACCAAGCATACAGCAGACACTAGTTAACTAATGTTGGTTGAACACTTTGAAACCTTGGAATGCTACACAGTCATTGCAACACGGGTAATCATTTTTAAAAACATTTTGGAAGTTCTTTCGGTGTCAATTTTTTTAGATGTTTTATTATTTCCAGTGATAGCAGCTCTTGCCCTTCCAAGTTAAATCTTATTTTAATTTAGAAACTGTCAAAAGTCATACAAAATCATGCTTAAATATATGAACAGTCTCTCTTTTTTTCCCCCTTGATGCTAAGGAAAGGCCCTTTTCTTTCCAGGTCAACTGCTCCATGAATAAATCTGTTGAATGAACGAACAAGTGAATAAGGGAAGTAAATGAGAGATGAAATTGTATACGGGTTTATTTATTTAAAAACGAGGGACATGACTGCCATACTGCTATCAATGGGCTCTGTCCTTACCTCGGAAACTCTTGGCTTTGACGACGAAGAGGAAAGAGCACCTTTGTGCCCCAGGTGCACTGAGACTTTTCTGTTTGCCTTAAGAAGATGCCCTTGCAGATGAGAAATAATGGAGAAACAGATTCCTGATCAGAAATGTAGGAGGAAATTTAATCGCCCATGAATTTGACTAGGACAGAAGTGGAAGCTGGACTTAACGCCTCTGGACTCTTGACAAGGCAATAACTGCCATCCATCTCTAATATCTGCCACGACCTCAGGCTTCAAATGAAAGGGCTTCCCTGGTGGCTCAGATGGTAAAGAATCCTCCTGCAATGCGGGAAACCTGGATTCGATCCCTTGATTGAGATTTCCCTGGAGAAGGAAACTGCTACTCACTCCAGTATTCTGGCCTGGAGAACTCCATGGACAGAGCAGCCTGGCAGCTTACAGTCCATGGGGTCACAGAGAGTCAGACATGACCTCAGGCTTTCTAATATCTGCCATGACCTCAGGCTTCAGATAACTCAGCACCAATAATGCCTTGACCAGAAATGCCAGGGACTGCCCAGGGAGCCTTCAGAGAATCACTTCCCACTCTCCTGACCTGCCTCACTTTCCTCATAGGACTTGCAGGGCCCTCCAGCATCAATGATACCATTCCCCAGTGTCCTAACATCCAAGTCTAGCTCCTCATTTTCTAGCAAGCACCAAGCTTGATTGTGTATCTAACCTCTCAGAAGTCAACCTCAGAGTAAGCCCTGATGGAAAAACAGGGGCAAGGAAAACAGAAGGAGGGAAAGAACATACTGTAGTGGATTTACACACGTGACCACATTTCATCCACATACCGACCCTATAAGGTATGTGCTGTTGCAACCAGAAAATGAGGTTCAAAGAGCTTAAATAATTTGCATATGACTTCACATGTCTGCTGAGAACAGAGCCTAGATTCTGAAGTTATGAGATTTCAAAGTCCACGTTAGTTCCACTGTATGTGACCCTAAAAGGCAGCTTAAATCAGTGAGACTGACTTCATCACACATCTTATCACCAGCTCTGAAGACCATGCCAATAGAAGAATCTTCAAAATGCTTTCTGAGCAATGGAAGCATCCTGGGAATAAGTTGATAAATGTGCACAGTTAGTAATTGGGACTCTCTTGAGCTTCTTCTCTAAATGTAAAGTCAGAGTAAGGAAAAAAATCTAAAGAGCAAAGGTTGAGATGGGGGGGAGTGAAGGTCAATAAGGCTGAGCCTCATATAAGTCAACGCGACAGATAATTGGGGGATTTTTCTTCCTTTTCTCCAGATAAATCCAATAAAGATGTCTGTATCTACTATCTAAAATCAATTTGAAAGGTTCCCCTCCCCCTCCCATATTAAGTGACTTTATAGCAAGTACATAATTCAACTTTGGTTCCTATACCAAAATTATTTCTTTCAATATTTTTATAATACCATTCAAAGCAAGTTTTTTTATGTTATCTTTGGCAACCATAAGCAGAATGTCAACAATGCTCAACATATTAGCTCTATTAGAGAGAAAATACCATCAAACTGTAAAGACTCTGCTTATTGGGCAATGAAAAATTCATGCCCTGCTCTGGTGGAGCGAAGTTTTGGCAGCGTTAGTGACACAACGTCAAAGTACGAATGAAGCTTCCAACCTGCTGTTTCAGATAAACGGCTTTCATTTTACTGTCTGCTTGTGTTTAATAAGGTTACCAATTGATTCAAGTTGTACACAACGCCTTGAAGGCAAAGGATGTCACAGAATGCAGCATCCTCACAACTCAGTAATGCTTTTCTATAAGGAAGGTTCTTGCCATGATAACTGAGAAGACACTGAAAATACTCCACTTCTCATCATATATTAACTTTGCTCTGGAATAAAAGTCAAACTGCTCTTTGCTCAGTCGATTCTTTGTGACCCCATGGACTGTAGCCTCCAAAGTTCCTCTGTCTATGGGATTCTCCAGACAAGAATACTGCAGCAGGCTGCCATTCCCTTCTCCAAGGGATCTTCCCAATCCAGGATGAAACACGGGTCTCCTGCATTACAGGCAGATTCTCTACTATCTGAGCCACCAGGGAAGCCCTTGCTCTGGAATAAGTAAAATGTAACTACCAAAATGCTCAGTGAGGATTTCATGCTGATCTTTACGTGTGTTGGTTAATCTGTAAGTAGAGCGCAGGAAGATCCATGGGGCCAAGTCTCAGACCCCAGCAGGACAAGGATCAAAACATCTATTCTCAACTTGGAGCTGAAAATGCTAGTAAGAATTCTGTTTTCTCCATAAGCATTGTTACAGTCTCAGTGTCTGTGCCCCCTCCACCAAAATGTATGTCTTCAAAACGTAACTCCTCAGACTTCCCTGGTGGCTCAGTGGTAAAGAATCCGTCTTACAGCACAGGGAATGCAGGTTCCATCCCAGGTCAGGGAACTAAGATCCCACGTGCCTTGGAGCATCTCAGCCTGTGTGCCACAACTAGAGAGTCCATGCATTGGGTCAAAAAAATCCCTCATGACACAACAAAGATCCCAAATACTGTAACTAAGACACGACACAGCAGAATAAATAAGCCATATTTCTAATGCAATGAAACTTTGAGGTGGGGCCTTTCCCAGATGACTCGGTCATGAAGGTGGAGCCCTCACGAACAGAGTGAGTGCTCTTATAAAAGAGGCCCCAGACAGAACTCTCAGCCCTTGCGCCCCATGAGGTTTCGATGTCCATCTATGAGGAAGCAGGACTTCACCAGACACTGACTCTGCCAGCACTGTAATCATGGACTTCCCAGCCCCCAGAAATGTGAGAAATAAATAGGCATTGTTTATAAGTCACTCGATTTATGGTAGTTTTGTTCTAGAAGCCTAAAGCCTCAACAGATCAGGCTACCCTGGTGGTTCAGCAGTGAAGAATCTGCCTACAATGCAGAAGATGTAGATTTGATCCCTGGGTCTGGAAGATCCCCTGGAGAAGGAAATGGCCACCCACTCCAGTATTCTTGCCTGGGAAATCCCATGAGAAAAAGAGCCCATGGGATTACAGTCCACGGGGTTGCAAAAGGGTCGGATATAACTCAGCAACTAAACAACAACAAAACAGATCAAGACGAGTATCAAGAAAAATATCTCAACATCTTAAAATATAGATCATTGGAAAGCAAATCCTTCTACCCTTCACACTGACAAATTGAAATGTTTGAAGTAAAACTTAGCTCTTACACCATCACCCTACCTTTATCCAGCATTAACAGAAATGTTTATAGTAGTGCTTGAAGTCTGTGGTTTTGATGGGTTTAGTTATTAACATCTACACTTATTGTCTCACACATATCAACCATATAAATCTCATATGAAAAAATCATTTCTGAAGTATCTTCTAGATTTCAAATTCCAACTTTCTTATCATTGTGCCCAAGCTAGAGAAGCAATATTTCCCACACAAAGCAGCTTTTTTCTAAGTGCAAATGCCTCACAGCTCCCCCAACACCTGCCCTCCAAAACCCCACAAACAATTGAGACATTGGTCCTCTTCTCCCTTTAAACTGATTTATATGAAACAAAATGTAAAAAAATCAGAAAAGGAAATATCAGGTACCCACATACCCAATATCTAACACTATGCAAACAGAGTAGAAAAATTATAGAACAAACAAGGTGGAAAATGTTTTTTTTTTCCTTTGGGGGTTTATAATCTAGAGTCTGAAACTAATACAAAATATTTGAGAATATGCCAGAGAAAGAGCAAGCACAAACATGAGAGAAAAGAAGAGAAACCAGAACTTGGGCAAGTATTTCAATGGAGACAAAGCAGTTCTGACTTGGGAGATCTCTGGAGCTTTTCAGCTTCCTCTAGAAGGTCAACCGCGTGGACTTTTTTCATCACTGGAGGAACTACTCCACCACCCTCCCACCATGTCACATCAGTTTCTTTTCCCAAAGTCTTGTACCTATTTCATTTAAACAAATACATCTGTGTGTGTGTATAAAATACTCACGATGAGTTTGGCACTGACACAAGCAGTGAAAATGTAGAAATGACATAAAACAAAAATATTTACCCTCATTCAGATTATATTCTAGTGGGTGAAGGCAGACCATCACCAAAATAAATATGCAAGATATATAATGTTCTAGCAGATAATAATGTGTACAAAGGAAAAATTAAGCAAGAAAAAGAGATTAGGAATTCTGAGAGAAAGGAGGTACAAAGTCAAGTAGGATGGACAAGGAAGAAGGCACAGTAGCAGAATAATGATGCCCATTAGCAGAATAACGATATCCACGTCCTCACAGGGCCAAAGGGCTATGCAGATGCGGTTAAGTGAGGGACCGTGGGATGGAGAGATTAGCGTGTGTTATCCAGGTGGGCCCAGTGTGATCGCAAGGGTCCTTGTCAGGGGAAGAGGCAGGTGGCAGGGACAGAGGCAGGAGGTGTAAGGACAGAGGCTGGAGTGATAAACTGCTGCCTGGAAGGGAGCCATGACACACAGAATGTGAGCCTCTTCTAGAAGCTGCGGAAGTAAGGAAACAGATTCTTACTAGGAGAGAATGTGTGTTCTTTTAAGCCACTAAATTTGTACTAACTTGCCACAGCAGTAATAAAAAACTAATACAGATGATCTTGCTGAGAAGGTGAAAAGGGAAGCCTGGCGTGCTGCAGTCCATGTGGTCACAGAGAGTCGAACATGACTGAGCATCTGAACAACAGCCCTGAGAAGGTGACGTTTGAGCAAAGGTTTGCAAGAGGTGAGGAACCAGGTAGGCAGGTATCTGAGGAAAGGGTGCTCCGGAAAAAAGGCAAACTGCGGGGAGAATGCCCTGATGAGACAAAGGCCTCTCCACATGGATAAGCAGAACAGCCCTGGGAATGGGGCAAACAGGATGAGGCAGGTTAGAGAGTGGGGTGCGTCCGCTCGTTTAGGGCTTTACTGGCCACTGTAGATGCTTTGGCTTATTCTGAGTGAGACAGGGAGTATAGAAAGAGCTAGGAATATTCATAGGAATTCTGAATGTTTACAAGGAGAATAAAAGTGGTGTCCCGGTAAATCATTGTCGGGTGGGGGTGGGGAGAGTTTGGGTTTGTAGCATTTGCTGATTTCCATGGACAGAGGCACCTGGTGGGCTACAGTCCATGGGGTTGCAAAGAGTCGGACACAACTGAAAGTAACTAAACATGCATGTATGCACGGTGTAGATACTCCCATCACAGGTGACTTCAAGCTACCAGGAGTCTAATAACCAACTCACAAAAATTCCTGAATACTTAATTATCAGCCCCAGCAGACACTGTGATCTCCATTTGCCAGTTCCACACTATATTCCATTTGGAGCAAGTGGGTTAACAGTCAGCTGGTGGCAAAACATATAAGGAAGCCCTTAATAAAAATCAGTCAGAAGATACCCAAGTCTAATAGATTTGGGATTCTGGAATCTAATTTCTCTTTACCTGCTCTACCTTGTATTAAAGGAGGAGATAAAAAGAAACAATCTTTCTTTCTTGTCAGAATGTTCCCATTAAATAAATGGAAGATATATTGAACTATATTCAGTCTTGCCTATTTTTCATTATCCTCGACAGAAACATTATCAGAGACCAGCTTCATAAAAAGAGCTATTGGGCTGTTGTTGTTCAGTTACTCAGTCGTGTCCGACTCTTTGTGACCCCATGGACTGCAGCATACCAGGCTTCCCTGTTCTTCACCATCTCCCAGAGTTTGCTCAAACTCATGTCCATTGAGTCAGTGACACCATCCAACCATCTCATCCTCTGTCGCCCCCTTCTCCTCATAAAAGATCTACTGGGTAAAAAAAATATAAATAAGTTTTAATATACATTGGATCCATCAGAGGGGAAAAAGTAGATGAAAAGAAAAGAAGAAGGCAGGTTTGGCCCACCCAAAGAACAACACTAGACTTAGCAGGCACCAGGAGAAAAAGAAACCCTGCTGATTGTTTAGTCTAGCTCTGTATTTTTTCACTAGAGGAAAGAGAAATGTATATCCAGAAATAAGACCCAAATTCAAGATGGTTTGGATAGACATCATGTCTATATTATGTGTAAGGAAAAACATGATCAAGATAGCACACACTGACATGTCCATAAAAGAGTAGAGCATCCACATTCTTTCTCTGGCGTTAGAAGCCAGTAAGGAACTCCTCAAGATTCCTGAATTGGTGCAGTTTAATGCAGCTCAGCAGCCTCATTTAAACCATGCTCCTTCACTCAAAGGGGTGGAAGGAGATGATTAGGACTGAGGATGGCTCAGGACCCACACCCCATGGGAAGCCACAGGGGGCAAAAGTGAGAAACAAAGTAGTAGAGGCCAAGAAAGGAAGTGAAGAATTGATTTCCCTCACCACTCGGGGCCCCTGCAGTTAGGGGCCTCTGGAGTAGCTTCAGGCTCTGTTCATTACTCTTTCCCCATCCCCAGCTTTAGCAAGCACAGAGATATTTTTGACTGACAAATACCTGATGACTGGTGAGATTTTTAGGGGTCCTCTCATCTCTAGGGAGTCATATGGGTCAATAACCAATAATCTTGGAGATTATCGTTGTTGTTCAGTTGCTCAGCTGTGTCCAGCTCTTTGCGACCCCATGGACCGTAGCCCGCCAGGCTCCTCTGTCCATGGGATTCTCCAGGCAAGAATGCTGCAGTGAGTTGCCCTAACCTCCTCTAGAGGATCTTCCTGACCCAAGGATCAAACTCACATCTCCTGCCTTGCAGGCACATTCTTTACTGATGAGCCACCAAGGAAGCCCATAAATAGCATAAAACTTACCATTTTAACCGCTTGTAAGTGAACAATTCAGTGGCATTAAGTGCATTCAAATGCTTTGCAACCATCACCACCATCCATCTTCAGAAATTTTCCATCATCCCAAATAGAAACCCTATCCCACTAAACAATAACTTCCCATCCCCACATTTCCCCAGCCCCTGGTAACCTTCTTTATACTTACTGTCTCTATGAATTTACCTATTCTAGACACCTCATGTAAGTGGAATCATACAATATTTGTCTCTTGTGTCTGGCTTACTTTACTCAGCACGTTTCCATATCCATGTTGTAGCAGGTATCAGAATTTCATTTGTTTTTATGTCTGAATAATATTCCATTATATGTATATACCACTTTTGTTTATTCATTTATCCATAAACGGACTTTGAGGTTATTTCTACCTTTTGCATATTGTGAATAATGCAGTTATGAACATGGATATGCAAGTCTCTGAGTCCTGCTTTCAGTTATTTTGGATATATACCAATCTATGAATGTGACTGGGCTTCCCTGGTGGCTCAGATGGTAAACAGTCTGCCTGCAATGCAGGAGACCTGGGTTCAATCCCTGGGTCAGGAAGATCCCCTGGAGAAGGGAATGGCAACCCACTCAAGTATTCTTGCCTGGAGAATCCCATGGACAGGGAGTCCTGGTGGGCTACAGTCCACGGGGTTGCAAAGAGTCCGACACAACTGAGCAGCTAACACTGCTACTACTACTGCTATAAATGTGATCACTGGCTCATATGATTATTTCACTAAAACGTGTGAGGAACCAACATACTGGTTCCCACAGCAGCGGCACCACTTACATTCCCACCAGCCATGCAGGAGGGTTCCAGCTTTGCCACATCCTCACCAACCCTTGTTATTTTCCATTTCCTAATAATAGTCATCCCCAAAAGTGTACCATGTCGTTTTTTAATGCCACTCCTTTGATTTTAATGTGTAACCAGTAGTTAAAAAAAAAAAAAGTATGTGAGGCTCAATTTCTCACTTGAGTAAAATGGAACAAATGAATTCCCTCTTAAAGGGTGGGTGTGATGAGTAAATGTGTACCCCACGGAAGGCAGGGCTTCCCCTCAGCAAGGAAGAATCCACCTGCAATCCAGAAGCCCCAGGAGACACTGAGTTCAATCCCTGGGTGGGGAAGATCCCTTGGAGGAGATGGAAATCCATTCCAATATTCTTGCCTGGAGCACCCCATGGACAGAGAAGCCTGGGAAGTCTATGAGGTCACAAAGAGCTGGACCCAACTGAAGCGACTTAGCAGCCAGCAGCAGCAGCATGGAAGGCAGACACCACATGCTGGTCCCTCTCTCGACCCCTTAGGTTTCTACTAAACTTCCTCCCTCAGTGTCCAAAAAGGCTCTGCGAAGTTTTAACCTATGTAGATTTGACAGAGAGCTGATTATAACTTCTGCTTGGCTTTACCTATAGATCGTGCAAAAGATGTCAAATGTGCCCTCCATCACCCCTAAATGGCATGACACCTGCACCCCACTTTCCTCCCCAACTGGGCATTCATGAGCTCTATTATTAAACAAACAAGGAGCAGCCGTAATGCTGAAAGACAGCGTGGGATTGTCCTTTAAAATGACAGCTCTGCCAACACTTTGTTTGTTGACAAACTCCAACAAATTGTCTAGTTAAATTACTAAACATTTTGGCACCGTAAAATCCTGAAACACTTGGCAATGGAAGCAACAAAATATTTTACAAGTAAAATACACATGTATGACACTATAGAACTGTTTTCAGAGGTAAGTAACGATGGTGTTTACTTTTAATTACTGTGTTTTCACTGGTCCCTCAGTCACAAACCATGGCTTCATTCATTGGTTGAACACTCATTGCATGTCCTTTCTAACGTGCTGGAGATCTACAATAATGTTATTTTGGGGCTTCTTACAGAATCTACGGAAGGCCCCAGGAACCACAAATCAATCCGTCAGCGATGTAATGTTTAAAGTATCTGCAACAAAACAATGAACAATTGACTTGCACCAAAGCTGGAATCCAGTTACGTTAAAGAAAAAGTGCTCTAGCCAGATTTTCTACAATGCACAACCGTGGATCAATGAAATATTGGAAAACCCAGAGTGATTGTGGCTCACTTTATCCCATGGTGTCACAGTGTGGCAAATCAACACAAAACTACATCAAGAAGTTTCTAGGGTGGACTCAAAACTCTGTTAACACAAACAGAGCTTCTTACAACTTTCTGTTTGCTCAAATCAATTCATACTATTCACAGATTTCACAGGCTCCTCTGCGTAATTCAAAGACTTTTTTCTGCGTTGAATTTTTATTTCAATTTCCACTATGGATTTTTTTAATTAATTTATTTATTTTAATTGGAGGATAATTACTTTACAATGCTGTGATGGTGTTTGCTATACAGCAACATGAATAGGCCATAGATATACGTGTGTCCCCTCCACCCTGAAACCCGCCCGCACCTCCCCCCTCACCCTATCCTTCCAGGTTGTCATGGAGCACCAGCTTTGGGTGCCCTACTTCATGCATCAAATGCGCACTGGTTATCTGTTTTACAAATGGTAATGTGCATGTTTCAATGCTATTCTCTCAAACCAAGCTACCCTCTCCCTCTCCCACTGAGTCACGACCCAGCAATCCCACTACTGGGCATATACTCCAAGGAAACCAGAAACTGAATAAGACACTTGTACCCCGATGTTCACTGCAGCGCTATTTACAATAGCTAGAACGTGGAAGCAACCTAGATGTCCATTGGCAGATGAATGGATAAGGAAGTTGTAGTACATATACAATGGAATATTACTCAGTTATAAAAAGGAACACATTTGAGTCAGTTCTAAAGAGGTGGAGGAACCTAGAGCCTATTACACACAGTGAAGTAAGTCAGGAAGAGAAAGACAGATACTGTATAGTAACACATCTATATCGAATCTAGAAAGATGGTACCGACCATCCTACATACAGGGTGGCAAAGAAGACACAGACGTTAATCCGAAACTTTTGAAAGGCCAGACTTAATTAAAAGTTTAACAGCCTCTGACCAGCAAGCTTCACCTCCCCTGCCTTCCTCCCAAACGTCTCACTTTCTTTCCCTTCTGGAAAAGGGATGCGATGAGTGAATCAACTACTTGGCCGAACTTACACTGGTCATTTGGGGAAGGTCTCGCTAAAGAACCAACACTTAGGCTGAGGCTCCTCTTTCGTATGCACAAGAATCACCGAGGACTTTGGTAAAGTGTGGATTCTGCTCCATTAGGTCTAGGGTGGGGCTTGAGTCCTAACAAGCTTCCAGGATGCCCAGGCTTCTGATCGTGGACCCCACTTAGTGTAGCCAGAGAATCCAGCCAGAAGAAGAGTGGGTGCACCACAGCCCAGGCAGCCTGGACCAGGCCAGGTACAGATCTGAAAAAGAGCAGTGACCAAGACAGATGAGTCCTGCTGTGAAAGGTGAGGCCGAAAAGGTGGACGAGAGCTGAGTCGCTGTGTCAGCTGCCTGTTAGGTAATAATGCAAGGCCCTGGGCTAGGCTCTGTCCGTGTGCTTGTGCTCAGTTATATCTGACTTTTGGGACCCCATGGACTGTAACCCACCAGGCTCCTCTGTTCATGGAATTGTCCAGGCAAAAATATCAGAGTGGGTTGCCATTTCCTCCTCCAGGGGATCTTCCCAACTCAGGAATCAAACCCACATCTCCTGCATCTCCTGAGCCACAGGGAAGCCCAGGCTAAGCTCTGGGGAAACAGAAGTAAAAAAGGCAAGCTTTTTTTTTTTTTTTGCAATTCAGGCAAATTATTTAATCTATATTTGTTTTTTGTGTATGTAAAAATGGAACAGTAATACATAAGTCTTTGTGTTACTAGGATTAAATACGTTGTTGCTTGTAATGCTTGTAACTTTACCTGACACACATTAAGCCTTACAAAAGGACTTCCATGTATACATGCCAAAGATAGTTGCTCATTATGTCAAATTAAACTCATGTTAACAACTGTAAGCAGAATTTCACTGGCAATGATAAGACAGCAGCACTTTACATTTTAAAAAAATATACTGAATGAAACCAAATGAAAAATATCTTGGCAAGATCTATTTCCAAAAGGATATAGCAGCCTTAGAGCTTGCAGTCTAGCAGAATTATCTTGTGGGTGGGAAACCATTAATGATCTTTAAACAGAGAATAAATAAGATCTAATTGAAATTTTCAAAGGATCTCCCTGGATGCTCTGTAGAGAATGAACTGGAAGGGCACGGAGTTGAAATGAGGAGTTCGGTTTACTCACCGGGTGAGAGGTACTCATGGGGATGGAAGGAGATTGCTATTAGGACTTGTTTTTGAAGGAGAGTAACAGGACTTGATTGCAAGTGGTCCTAACAGAGGTCTGACAAGAGAAAGAAGCATCAAGGATTACGCCTCATTTCTGGCAGAAGCAAGTGGGTAAATGAAGGTTATTTCTATGAAGAATAAGAAGGCTGGATAAGAAGCAAACTCACAGGAAGGAGCAGATTTAGGAAGAGGCATAACATTTGGGGATAGATTTCAAGGTTTCTGAGTTCTGATTTTAGGTATGACTGTGAAAATCCAAGTGGAAACTTAAAAAAAATAAACAGTTGGACATGGTGTTCTGGCACTTAGCAAGAACGGTCTGTAGTACAGATTTACATCTCAGAGTCATACGTGTTCAAATGATATGTGAGGCATAGGAATTATTAAAATCTTAAAGTCTTTATCAAGTGAGAAAAGAAGAGGACCCAGAACCAAGTCCTGAGGAATTCTAGCACTTAGAGTTTGGAGGGAAAGGATATGGCAGGGAGGAAGGGGAGGATCTGAGCCAAAGAAAGGGGAAGAAAATCACTCAAGTATAGAATCAAAGGAACACCACCACCACCCCCCCAAGAAAAAAGGAAGAGGTTTACTCTACTGAAAATTCCTCAGATCCCACTGGACTTCAAAATAAGAAGGCTATTGATGACTGTTAGGTCTCAACTGTGTTCATCCAAAATGCATGTGTTGAAGTCCTATCCCCAAGACATCAGAATGTGGCTATTTGGAGACAAGGCCTTTTAAAAGGTTACTGTTTAATTGTTAAGTCGTGTCTGACTCTTTGCAACCCCATGGACTGTATCCCACCAGGCTCCTCTGTCCATGGGATTTCCCAGGAAAGAATACTGGAGTGGGTTGCCATTTCCTCCTCCAGGGGATTTTTCCAAACCAGGGATCGAACCCGCATCTCCTGGCAGATTCTGTACCATTGAGCCGCCAGGGAAACCCTAAGAATTACATAGCTCTGGGTCAACTCTTTGTGATCCCATGGACTTCAGCACACCAGGGATCCCTATCTATCAGTAACACCTGGAGTTTGCTCAGACTCATGTCCATTGAGTCGATGATGGCATCCGGCCATCTCATACTCTGTCGTCCCCTTCTCCTACTGCCTTCGGTCTTTCCCAGCATCAGGGGCTTTTCAAATGGGTCAGCTCTTCATATCAGGTGGGAGAAGTATTGGAGATTCAGCTTTAGCATCAGTCCTTCCAATGAATATTCAGGACTGATTTCCTTTTGGAATTAAAGATAGTTAGGAATTATCTGCTTATTTATCTTTAAAAAAAAAATTACATAGCTCTGGGTCAGATAGTTGGAGAAAACTCAGGGGAAGCTTATTTTGAAGGGATGAGATTAAATCCGGCAAAATAGGTGAATGAAGTTCTAATTAAGTGAGAGGTGATGAAATTCAAAATGAAAGGCTTTCATCTTCAGGAACCTGAGATTTGGTAGGGGGAGTGAGGAAAACCTAAAGACACAAAAATCAGAAGCCTTCTGGGAGAGGAAGAGATTATGAGAAGCATCAATTACAACAGCTTTTTTCCAATTCAAATGGACTATTCAAACTCTCAGATCGCTAGGACCGAACTCTGATTGGGAAAAACTCCAGAGGAACTGCTCTTCAACTCTCAGGAGATCCCAAACACAATTTAGGTAAAAAGCTTTTAGTTTCACGGCTGGGGAAGGTAGTAGGAAAAGAAAATGAGCTTCCTGCCAGTGATTCTTTCTCAAGCCCTGCCAATTCCCATGTCTGGGAAAACTATAAAGAATGTCTTAGGAGCATTATTCATAAATATGCTCTTGATATTTGTAACGATATGGATGAACCTGAGGACTTTGTACTAAGTGTTAGAAGTCAGATATAAAAGTCATTTATTTTGCATAAAATTTCTGCAGAAGTCAAAACTATGAAGACTGAAAGCAGATCAATGATTGTCTGGTGCGAGATGATAGCAAAAGCACATCAGGGAATTGTTTGGTTAATGGATGCAATCTAAAACTGGATTGTGGTGATGGATGAACAAATGTTAACTGTACACTTAACAAAGGGTACGTTTTAAAAATATGAAATTAGACCTCAGTTGAACTGTTGAGACTTTTGGAATTCTAATCGTGAAATGTTGTTTATCAGGTGTATATCTTATTTGGCATGTATTGACATTTGAAATGTGACTATTAAGCCTTTGCATCTAAGAAATAGCATGATAGATCAATTTGTTCAGATTTTATTTTGTGTCCTTAAACAAGGCTTTATATTTTATATATTTCACTCCTTTCTTTTTATGTTTAATTTGTTTTTAACTATTTTATGGTCTTCTTTGCTATTGCTGTTTTTTCTAAGTTTTCTATACGATTATTTCTAAAACAGAAATAAAACTTCAGATTTATAAACAACAAAAAAAAAGAATGTCCAACCTCATGCTGTAAGAGTGGCCACTCTTACCCTCCAGCCTACCTGCCCTGGAGCATCCCCGCATGGTAAGGCTGCTGGCCACCCAGGCTGGAATGGGGAGGAAGAGCCCTGGGCTGCTGTTCACCCTGCACCGCATAATCTGTACGTCCGCCCGACCGGCCATCAGCAGTGGGTGCCGGAGAGACACAGACCACTGGAGCAAGCAGCTGATGAGAAGCAGACTCTTTTTCTCTTTGGCAGTAAACGGCAATACCTGAAGCACGTCTCCTTCAGAGCTTTCCAAACCACTTCAAAAGCATGCTTTCTGGCACGGGTTGAGAAAGCCAGGCAAATAGCCCCCACGTGCATAGCCGTCAGCCAAGATATTGATGAGGCAAGGCAGCCCCAGACCCAGGCTCAGGGCATGGAGTGGCCCTTCTCAGAGCTCTCTTAGCTCCAGCAGACCTGGGCAGCATCTGAAGGAAGCTGAGTGGTGTTTGGTGATGTGCCGCCAGCCCAAAGGCGGCCAGTTCTCTAGACAACCAATGCCACCCTTCTCTGGACTCTGCCCGCTTCCTGGTGGCCTGCTCAGTTCCCCTGACCCCAGATTTGTCTTGTGTCTCTGCCAAAACCAAGCAGCTGGGGCTTCCCTGGTGGCTCAGTTTAATTCAGTTCAGTTCAGTCCCTCAGTCCTGTCCAACTCTTTGCAACCCCATGGACTGCAGCACGCCAGGCTTCCCTGTCCATCACCAACTCCCAGAGTTTACCCGAATTCATGTCCATTGAGTTGGTGACGCCACCCAACCATCACATCCTCTGCCATCCCCTTCTCCTCCCGCCTTCAATCTTTCCCAGCATCAGGGTCTTTTCAAATGAGTCAGCTCTTCACATCAGCTGGCCAAAGTATTGGAGTATCAGCTTCAGCATCAGTCCTTCCAATGAATATTCAGGACGGATTTCCTTTAGGATGGACTGGCTGGATCTCCTTGCAGTTAGAGAGACTCTGAAGAGTCTTCTCCAACACCACAGTTCAAAAGCATCAGTTCTTCAGTGTTCAGCTTTCTTTATAGTCCAACTCTCACATCCATACATGACCACTGGAAAAACTATAGCCTTAACTAGGACCTTTGTTGACAAAGTAATGTCTCTGCTTTTTAATATGCTGTCTAGGCTGGTCATAACTTTCCTTCCAAGGAGCAAGCGTCTTTTAATTTCATGGCTGCAGTCACCATCTGCAGTGATTTTGGAGCCCAGAAAAATTAAGTTCAGTGGTAATGAATTCACCTGATGCAGGAGACATGGGTTCAACCCCAGATCCAGGAGATCCCACGTGCCAAAGAGCAACCACGCCCATGTGCCACAATTGAGCCTGTGCTCTAGAGCCCGGGAGCTGAAGTACTGAGCCCACATGCCCTGGAGCCCATGCTCCATGACCAGAGAAGCCAGTGCAATGAGAAGCCTGTGCACCACAATGAAAAGTAGCCCCCACTTGCCACAACTAGGGGGAGAAAAAGAACAGCAGAGTATTGTCATGAAGATTGAATATGAAGATATTCAAAATTATTTAATATGTCTAGTGCTTACCATAGGGTTCAGCGTAATCAATAAATATTTACAACCTTCCCAGTTCACACATATCTGCAAATAGTGGAATTTCTGATTGAGACAAGAGATAGTTCCCAGTCGTCTTATGAGAGGCAGTGAAGTTTATTGGTAACCAATCAGGAAGTTTGCTGCTGTGAAAATATCCCTTTTATCACCAAGCCTAGAACTTGGTGAACAAGAGAGGAAACAGCCAATATCTCTAAGAAGACAGGAAAAGATTGACATCGTAACATAATTGGCTCACTGTACTTGTTCGCTCAATCTCCATTTAGATTTCAGTTCCACAAGAGCGAACAAGTCGTCATAATGGCAGTGATTAAGATGGTATTTGGCCAAAGAACCAATCTCCACACAATGTCCCTAAGAAAGATATATATGTACAGAAAACAAAGCACGGGAAAATAACAGTTTATTACGATCTGGAGATTTTCCCCAAACACACAGAGAGGTCACTGAGCTGAGTTAAATGCTGGAAGGGACTCTGTCTTGTGTGTGTGTGTGTGTGTGTGTGTGTGTGTGTGTGTGTGTGTGTGT
>ML660774.1:10977053-10993371 GCA_007570785.1 Antilocapra americana
TGTGTGTGTGTGTGTGTGTGTGTGTGTGTGTGTGTGTGTGTGTGTGTGTGTTAGCTGCTCAGTCATGTCTGACTCTTTGCAACCCCATGAACTGTAGCCTGCCAGACTCCTCTGTCCACCAGATTCTTCAGGCAAGAATACTGGAGTGGGATGCCATTCCCTTCTAAAGGGGATCGTCCCAACCCAGGGATCAAACCCAGGTCTCCCACATTGTAGGCAGATTCTTTACCTTCTGAGCCAGCAGGGAAACCCTTGGTCTGATGCCACAGCAAGCCAGAGACCCCTGCTGTCTACTTCTCCCAAAGGTCAGACCCAAGTCTTAGATCTGGACACTCTCTTAAGAAAGGGATGGAACACCTGTCAAGGAGAGGATGAGGACAGCAACCAGAGAGTCACCTTGGGGATGCCTGGGAAGCTTGCCTCGGTTTCATTTTATTCTCTCATATTTGTTTTAGTCGTGTCCTGGGAAGCTTGCCTCAGTTTCATTTTATTCTCTCGTGTTTGTTTTGGTTGTGTGTTCAGTGAAAGAGAGAGGATATCCTCTGTTGACAAGGGTTAGAAAGCAGATGCGTTTTATCCAGCATTTGAGGGAACGAAGGGGATTCAAAGAAAGAAATGATTAGACTTTTTCCCAAAAGGAGTCGTTGCCAGCTACATTAACTCTTCTGTTTGCCCATAAATCTCCACCTAGACTCTAGAGGGACTTCCTTGGTGGTCCAATGGCTAAGAATCTGCACTCCCAATGCAAGGGGCCCCGGTTCAATCCCTGGTCAAGGAACTAGATCCCACATGCCACAACTAAGACTCAGCGCAGTCAAATAAAATAATAAATTAAAAAAAAACTTTACCTAGATCGAGGAAAGTTCTACCTCTCCCCAGGGGCTCATAAAAGATCCTTAAACTTGACCAATTGTAAAAAGTCCTTTGGAGATGAAGTAAAAGGGAAGGTATGGGTACAAGCTGTGGGCCTTCTGTCCTGCACAGGCCAACAGTGACATCTCTACTCTTACTGAACTGGTGCACAGAGAGCCCTCAAACTATGCTTATCCACTGACGATACTACAGGACTGTTCCTCACCACAAACATTAGATTTCAAAGAACTTTTTTTGTCTGTATTGTGGTGTCCTCTTCACAGATTGATTAAGTTGCTACCCAGAAGGAAGTGAGGTTTCAAAAGGAAGAATGTTAGCATTCTCCAAGTCTTAAAAAAGCATTGTTGGACAATGATAAGTAAGTCCTGGACTCAGAGAGACTTAGGATACAAATTTCAGCTGTACAACTTATCAATTGTGTGATCTTGGGCAAGTCTCTCAAATTCAATTCCTCAGCAAAACTGGACCAGTAAGAGGAACAAGAGGGTTTTATGTGGATTTGTTTACAAATTCTACTGTATGATTTCAAAGCACATGCTTTACCGGTAATGTTTTAAAGCCTCCTATGATAGATTAAGCTATTAGAAGTCTCGCAGGTGTAATTCCGTAACAATCCTGTAACTATGACAGGGCATGGATGAATAAATCTTTCAAGGAAATAGTCAAGTATGCTTTGTTTTTAAGAAATCCAGACAGACAGTTTGGACAAGAATCAAGTCATAATTTTACATGATTTTTAGGGACTAGACCTTATCAGATGAGGTGCTATGGTCTACATGTTTTTGATTTTTCAAAATTCATATGTTAGAGTTCTAACCTACAATGGGATGGCATTATAAGCTTTTGCTTTGGGGAGGTGATTTAGTTTAGGTGAGGTCATGACCATGAGGAACTCATAATGGGATTCGTGCTCTTGTTAGAATAGAAGAGCGCTCTCTCAACAAGTGAGGACAGGAGCCATCTGAAGATCAGAAAGCAGGTCCTGACCAGACACGGGATTTGCCTTCATCTTGGACTTCCCAGACCCTACAACTGAGAGAAATAAGCAGTTTCATGTTTACGATAATATATTATAGCATCCCAAGCAGACTAAGACGTAAGAATCCTCTTTAAAAAAAAAATCCAGTTCAGGGCTTCCTTGGTGGCATAGTGGATAGGAACCCACCTGCCGATGCGAGGTACATGGAAGATTCCACACGGCACGCGGCATCTAAGCCCACACACCAGCAGCTACGGAAGCCCGCGGGCCCTGGAGCCCAGCTTCAACAGGAGAAGCCACTGCAATGAGAAGCCTCCGCACCACAACTAGAGAGCCGCCCCCACTCGCTGCAACTAGAAAAAAGAAAAAGCCCTGCAGCAACGCAGACCCAGTGCAGCCAAAAATAAGTAATAGGTAAATATTTTTTAAAGAATCCAGTTTAAATGCAATCACCTATCATTGGGAGATGCTTTCTCCTCCCTCCTCGCTTGAACTACGAGCTCTAGGACTAAGGCTCCAAGGAGCCAAACCTCTACCCACATCCGAAGAGCATGTCCCTGCTCCTGAAGGATGTCTCTATCAAACATAGACTAGCAAAGAGCATCTTCCAAGTGGAACGAAGCATCCCCGTGCTGCTCGCCAGCTAGCATCTGCAGAGCTCACCTCTGTGGGTTCTGTCAGAGCTCCAAGATGACTCCAGTCCTCCCATCAGACCCGAGTCTCAGCTGCAACTGAGACACTTGCATGCTGGTGTCAGATTTGGGATTAACGCCCTGCTTGGCTTTCTTTCTTTCTTTTTTTTTTTTTTTTTTTGAGGTTTTTCCAGTAGTCATGTATGGATGTGAGAGTTGGACTATAAAGAAAGCTGAGTACAAAAGAATTGATGGTTTTCAACTGTGGTGTTGGAGAAGACTCTTGAGAGTCCCTTGGACTATAAGAAGATCCAACCAGTTCATCCTAAAGGAGATCAGTTCTGAATATTCATCGGAAGGACTGATGTTGAAGCTGAAATTCCAATACTTTGGCCAGCTGATGTGAAGAGCTGACTCATTTGAAAAGACCCTGATGCTGGGAAAGATTGAGGGTGGGAGGAGAAGGGGACGACAGAGGATAAGATGGTTGGATGGCATCACCGACTCAATGGACATGAGTTTGAGTAAACTCTGGGAATTGGTGATGGACAGGGAAGCCTGGTGTGCTGCAGTCCATGGGGTCGCAAAGAGTCGGACACAGACACGACTGAGGGACTGAACTGAGTTAGCTTTGAGCACCAGACTCTGAACACGTGGCCACGCCCTCTGGCCAGTGGCTTCCCTCCCGGTTCCAGTGCCAGGCAACCCAATACCCAGTCAGCCTTGGCCTTCAGTGAAAAGCAGATCAAGTCAAGTCCATCCAAGTCAGAACAAGGTGACCTGCTGGCTCCCCAGCCAGGGTTTACCCTCCAATCCATCAGCATATATACTGGTTTACCCTCCAATCCATCAGCATATATACTAAGTATGTATACGAAACAACCAGGCTTGCTTTATTTTCATTTCTGCATTTTGCCACTTCCTAGAATTCTCTTTTTTGAGAATCCTGACCTCCCAACACTCCATAATCCTCCTGAAAGGGACACAGCAAATATGCTGTCTGCACAGTGCAAACAGAAGATGGTTTCATTTTTCCATCATCTGAAAAGCACAGAAGGTAATTTCTAAGCCAGCAGTAAAATCTATTTATAAAGAATGCTGATTTGTTTTCTGCACTTTCCAGCACAGAGGTTCAATTTATTTCCTTACCATAAAAAGAACTATTACTTTTGTTAAGCAATCGTATTTGGTACATTTTTAAAATGTTTTAATTTCAAAAAGAAAAAAAAACCCAATTTGCAAATTAGAGTGTAAATAGCTTTCTTAAAATGGCCCATTTCAGACCCAGTTTGCTGATTGATGATTTCACTGTGCTTCAGGGCAAATGATTTCACAGTCATTGGGTATATAATATAATGATTTTTTTTATGAAGCCGTTAGTATCACTAAAAATATTATAAATGAAATTATAAGGGAGAGAAATCTTCACTCTGACAATGCCACATTTTGTAGTAAATCATAAATTATGCTTCTATAAGAAAAACAACACGTTTCTTCTGTGGGACAAACCTAATTGCACCCTGAAAACCTAATAATTATGGAAAAGGAACTATGCTGATATTCTGAGTCCCTTGTGTTCCTGAGATCGGCTACGTTGTTATTCGTAGGGAAATAGCACCACCTTGTGGACAAATAAGAAAATGGCTACATTTTTGCTCAAGTAGTATCAGATGGTATTAAAAAATACCACCAGTTCTTTTAAATTTCTGTACCGCTTTCTACATGAATAGTGTTAGATTTGTATTTAAAAGACAGCATAGTATTGCTGATAGAGATTTATAAGTGATATGTATTCAGGGAAACACATCCTCTAAATACAGCTTCAAGGATGCTTTCTAAATTCCAAATTTGGCTATGGATACTTTTTTAAGCAACACTTAACTTTATTACACATTTGCCCAATACATGCCTGCTTTTTGTAGTAATAATCTTTAAGGCGTCTATTGAATTTAGTAGATATCAAAGTGCTTTCACATTTGTCATCATTTTTTTGCATTTCTTATTTTGCACTGGGGTATAGTCAATCAACAAACAATGTTGTGACAGTTTCAGGTGAACAGTGAAGCGACTCAGCCATACACATACACACACCCGTTCTCCCCCAAACTCCTCTCCCATCCAGGCTTCCACGTAACATTGAGCAGAGTTCCCTGTGCTATACAGTAGGTGCTTGCTGGTTATCCACTTTAAATACAGCGGTGTGTGCATGTCCATCACAACTCCCCGGCTATCCCTTTCCTCCAGCAACCGTAAGTTCCTTCTCTAAGTCTGTGAATATCTTTCTGTTTTGTAAGTAAGTTCGTTTGGGTATGGGTACTTTTAAGACAACCAGAAGCTACTTGAGCAAAATGTATCCATTTCCTTAGTTGTCCACAAGGTGGTGCTGTGGGTTGGGACTAAGAGCTTTCCTGATAGCTCAGAATGGGTATTTTTTAACACAGCCTGATGCTAAACAACGGAGAAGGCAGTGGCACCCCACTCCAGTACCCTTGCCTGGAAAACCCCATGGACAGAGGAGCCTGGTGGGCTGCAGTCCATGGGGTCTGGAAGAGTCGGACACAACTGAACGACTTCACTTTCACTTTTCACTTTCATGCACTGGAGAAGGAAATGGACACGACTGAAGCGACTTAGCAGCAGCAGATGCCAAACAAGCAAAATGTAGCCATGTCCTTATTTGTCCACAAGGTGATGCTGATGGCTGGGACTACAACAAACTTTTTAAAAAGTTGCTCACAGCAAAAGAAACAATCAAAAATAAAAAGGCAATCTACAGAGATGGAGAAAATATTTGAAAATCATAATCTGATAAGGGATTGATATCCAAAATATATAAGAAACTCATTCAGTAGAAAAAACTATTGAAAATGGACAAAGATTGAATAGATATCGTTCTAAAGGCCCACAGGTACATGAAAAGACACTCAATGTCACTAATCATTGGGGAAATGCAAATCAAACCACAATAAAATATCACCTCAGACGTGGAAGACAAGAGATACTAGCTTGCTACATTTCATTTGTATCTTTCTCAGGGCACTTTGATAGCTAGAAATAATAGCTCACATTTATGATACACAATTCATCAGAAATTTTAAAAGTCTTTTCCTATATTAACTCTCAATATTTATCATTAGCCTAGGAGATATTGCATTTTACAGCTGAAGAAACACAGTTATGTAGAGGTTATATAACTTACAAATGAGGGAGCCCTGGGTTCGATCCCTGAGTAGGGAAGATACCCTAGAGGACATGGCAGCCCACTCCAGTATGCTTGCCTGGAGAATCCCATGGACAGAGGAGCCTGAAGGGCTACAGTCCACGGGGTTGCAAAGAGTCGGACATGACTGACTTTCACACACACACGTAACTTTACAAGTCATCAAAATCAGAAAGACGGCAAGGTCTGTCTATGGCAGCAGCCTGTCTCCAGCAGCTACACTCTTTTTTTGGCTGTGCTGGGTCTTCCCTGCTGCACACAGGCTTTCTCTAGTTGTCGCGAGTGGGGCTCCTCTTCGTTGCAGTTTGCGGGCTTCCCATCGCAGTGGCTTCTCTTGTTGCAGAACTCGGGTTCTCCAGCACAGGCTCAGTCGTTGTGGCACATGGCTTAGCCGCTCCGCATGCAGATGTGGGATCTTCCCAGACCAGAGATCGAACCCGTGCCTCCTGCATTGACAGGTGGATTCTTTACCACTGAGCCACCAGGGAAGGCCTATACTCTTAATTATATGTTATGCCACCTCTTGCTGCACAGTATTTACTTAGATAAAGGCCCTTAAGATTAGGCCCTGAGTCAAAACATCTTTTGTATTTTCCTACCACTAAGTGGTGTAGGAGACAAGGAACTGGCATCCAAAGGCCCGCTATTCCTTACCCATCCAACATGTCTACTTCTGTTTTTCTATCACAACCCAACCTAGTTAAGTAACACTCTGTTCCACTCCCTTCATTATCACACACCAGGTTTTGGAATCTTAATATTTTAACTGATATTCAGGCAAGGTCTGTTATAAAGCAGGCATTGGAGGTGGGTGTCGATGAGACAAGGATAAATAAGCCCATGGCCCTGTGCTTTAAAAAGCACACAGGTAAGCTTTAGGATGAGAAATGAAGGCTCTTTGGGGAAACACAGAAAGTCATTCAAAGATGGCTTTTTGGAGGAAATGAGCCTGAATTTGTTTTAAAGGCTGAAAAGGTGGGGGTGGGGGGTGGTCATGAAGAGGTTGGGTAAGCAGCTAGAGCATCATTCTAGGCAGAACAAGTAAACACAGTGCTTTCAAGCATTTCCAGTCAGTCTGTGTGGCTGGGACTAAGGCAGCATGGGTTCCCATGGGTGGTGGGAAAGAAGCCAAGACCACCAGTTCATTAAGTGTGTGAGGATTCTCCCTCCTGAAAGCAGTAGGCCTCCCTTTAATAGACTTTAGGTGGGGGTATAATGCCTTTCCATACTGTCCATGGGGTTCTCCAGGCAAGAATACCAGAGTGGGTTGTCATTTCCTTCCCCAGTGCAAAATTGAAGGGGAAGGGGAAGCAATGACAGATTTTATTTTCTTGGGCTCCAAAGTCACTACAGATGGAGACTGCAGCCATGAAATTACAAGACGCTTGCTCCTTGGAAGAAAAGCTATGACAAACCTAGACAGTGTATGAAAAAGTAGAGACATCACTTTGCCAACAAATGTCTATATTCAAAGCTGTGGTTTTTCCAGTAGTCATGCATGGATGTGAGAGTTGGACCATAAAGAAGGCTGAACTCTGAAGAATTGAAGCTTTCGAACTATGGTGTTGGAGAAGGACTGATCTTCTCCTTGGACTGCAAGGAGATCAAACCAGTCCATCCTAAAGGAAATCAACCCTGGATATTCACTGGAAGGACTGTTGCTGAAGCTGAAGCTTCAATACTTTGGCCACCTGATGCAAACAGCCGACTCACTGGAAAAGACCCTGACGCTGGAAAAGATTGAGGGCAAGAGGAGAAGGGGACGACAGAGAATGAGATAGTTAGATAGCATCAACGACTCAATGGACATGAATCTGAGCAAACTCCAGGAGATTGTGGAGGACAGAGGAGCCTGGGGTGCCACAGTACATGGGATCGCAAAGAGTGGTCTAGGACTTAGAGACAACCACAGAAACAAGGGGGATAATGGTCAGCTGTTTCTTTGGAGCCATCACTCGGCACTACAGTAGATGATTTGGAAGGCAGAGAGACAATGGAATCAGGGGACTAGATTACAAAATTGTTGAAGAGATGGGAGCAGGTGACTGAAGCTGTGGAAGCCTCTTAACACCCACCCTGTACGGAGAAAGACCTCTCTGAATGCATTAGCTTTCCCTGTCACCCGCCTGCCCATCTCCACCCAAAATCCTGCAAGCGCTAGTGAAATCGTCTGCCCAAACGTTGGCACTTAATTGTCTTATTTTATTCCCTATTTGTTTCTTCTGCATTACTGGAGCCTCCGTAAGTAAAACAGTTACAATAAACGTTTACGGAATTGAGATGGCTTGTGAAGTCGCCCAAGGCCAAACAATGCGCCCTTTGCTACTCAACGTCCCCGCCGCCCCGCCGCACACGTGGGACCAGCCCTTGGCTGCGGCGCGCAGTCGGGACCAGTCCACCGAGCCGCTTCGGGAGAGCTGATTGAGTCTTCGCTTCCCTGAGTTAATTATCGCCTCCTCCCAAGACCTCGCAGGCGGCCTCTCCAGAGGGGCTCCAGACGCCCAGCTAGGCTGCAGGACCCGCCGCGTCCACCAGAGGGCGCGTCTCCCCCGCTTCCGCATTCGGAAAGGCCCGTTCTCAGGGCGCAGCCGAAAAACAAAAACCGCGGGTCCATTTCGGCCCTCTGCGGTAGCCGTACCCAGGCTGTAAACAGGAAGTGGAATTCCGCTTGAGACTTGACGTTGGGGTGAAAAAAGGCCGGGGAGCGAGGGGAGACGCGCCCACGCCGCTCGCGCGTACGCTTTCGGGGAGCTCGGGCCCGTCTCCGCTTTTGTGCCTCCGCCGCCCGCTCCTGCTCCGGCTCACGGGTTTTGCCACGACCATGGCCGAATACTCCTACGTGAAGTCCACCAAACTCGTGCTCAAGGGAACCAAGGCCAAGAGGTGAGGACGCGGGTTCGTGCGGGAGAGTCTCGCCTCCTTGTCGACGCCGCTCCGCCTTCCCCTCCCCGCGGCGCGGGTCCTGGGGCCGCGGGCAGCCGTCGCCCGGGCTCCCAGTGCTCGGGCCTGGCCTCCTGCCGGGTGCACAGGTGTCCGCGCCCACCTGGGGGGCCAGGAGTCGCGCGGTCGGATTTCCTTGATGAACCCCCACCTCCAGACCTATGCTCGGTAGGACTGTGTTAGTCTGACCGTGTGGGTTATAACAGCAACTTCCTTTATTAGGGATAACTGTTTTCAATGCAGATACGGATTTTGAAAAGGCTATGGGTTCGAACCTGGACTCCACCAGTTACTAATCTTGTGGCAGGTTGGTTAGTATTTTTGAGCTTCCTCTTGGGAGGGGATTAGTGATACTCCAAAAGGGTTGTTTTGAGGATTAAACGAGGTGACGTGTACAGTAACTAAATAGAGCCAAACGCAAGGAAGAAGTTACCCTGGTGATTTATGAGTATGAGATTTTTTTAGGAAAAGATATCTGCCCACTCATACCTACACCTCTTTTTTAATTGGTAGATTTGCTCAGGGTTGATTATTTACACAAATGCTGAGCATTTCATCCTTCTCTCAGTGAAGAGTTTTAGGTACTTTTAGATGGGATGGATGGAGAAGGCAATGGCAGCCCACTCCAGTACTCTTACCTGGAGAATCCCATGGAGAGAGGAGCCTGGTGGGCTGCCGTCTATGGGGTCACACAGAGTCGGAGACCACTGAAGTGACTTAGCAGCAGCAGCAGATGGAATGGAAGGAAAGTGTCAAGAAGCAAACTGAAGCCACTACTCTTAAGGACTCTGCCTAGGGGTCTGGGATTAAGAATTTATTCTGAATACATGGGAAACTGTTACTGTCTGAATTCATAGGAGGGAGGAGAGAGTTAGTTTCTGAAGCTTATTTTGTGATGAAAATACAAACAAGTGTGTCTTATAATCATTATAACCGCCAATATAGTTAACACACATGTAGCATTTCATATGTGCCAAGAACTGTTCTAAGCAATACCTATTAGCTTTTTTAAAAGTCATGGAGGATTCATGTCAATGTATGGCAAAACCAACATGATAATGTAAAGAAAAAAATTAATTAATTTTTTAAAAATCAAAAAAATAAAAATAAAAACCAACCAAAAAAAAATAAAAGTCACTCTTGGGCTTTTTATTGTTGAGATTTACTCCATAAAAAATTCACCCTTTTAAAGTAGAATTCAGTGTTTTTCAGTATATTCACAAGGCTCAGCACTGTTGAGTTGCTGAACATTTTCATCCTCTCAGAAGGAAGCCCCACCATCATTAGCAGTCACTCCACGTTCTGCTCATCCCCTAATCCCTGGCAGCCACTAACCCACCTTTGTCTGTCCCAGTGTGCCTCATAACACCCCATATAAATGGAATCACAGTATGCAGGGTCAGACGTGACTGAGCTATACAGTAGGCAGCCTTTTGTATCTGGCTTCTTTTACTCAGGATAACATTCTCAAGGTTCACCTATGTTGTATCAGTACTCATTCCTTTTATGGCTGAATAATATTCCATTAAGGGCTTCCCAGGTTGGGAAAGACTAGAGATCTCTTCAAGAAAATTAGAGATACCAAGGGAACATTTCATGCAAAGATGGGCTCATAAAGGACAGAAATGGTATGGACCTAACAGAAGCAAAAGATATTATGAAGAAGTGGCAAGAATACACAAAAGAACTATACAAAAAAGATCTTCACGACCCAGATAATCATAATGGTGTGATCACTCACCTAGAGCCAGACATCCTGGAATGTGAAGTCAAGTGGGCCTTAGGAAGCATCACTACGAACAAAGCTAGTGGGAGTGATGGAATTGCAATTGAGCTGTTTCAAATCCTAAAAGATGATGCTGTGACAATGCTGCACTCAGTATGTCAACAAATTTGGAAAACTCAGTAGTGGCCACAGGACTGGAAAAGGTCAGTTTTCATCCCAACCCCAAAAAAAGGCAATGCCAAAGAATGTTCAAACTACCACACAATTGCATTCATCTCACATGCTAGTAAAGTAATGCTCAAAATTTTCCAAGCCAGGCTTCAGCAAAACATGAACCGTGAACTTCCATTTGTTTAAGCTGGTTTTAGAAAAGGCAGAGGAACCAGAGATCAAATTGCCAACATCCACTGGATCATCGAAAAAGCAAGAGAGTTCCAGAAAAACATCTATTTCTGCTTTACTGACTATGTCAAAGCCTTTGACTGTATGGATCACAATAAACTGTGGAAAATTCTGAAAGAGATAGGAATACTAGACCACCTGAAGCAACAATTAGAACTGGACATGGAACAACAGACTGATTCCAAATAGGAAAAGGAGTACGTCAAGGCTGTATCTTGTCACCCTGATTATTTAACTTATATGCAGAGTACATCATGAGAAACACAGGGCTGGATGAAGCACAAGCTAGAATCAAGATTGCCAGGAGAAATAACAATAACCTCAGATATGCAGACGACACCACCCTTATGGCAGAGAGTGAAGAGGAACTAAAGAGCCTCTTGATGAAAGTGAAAGAGGAGAGTGAAAAAGTTGGCTTAAAGCTCAACATTCAGAAAACTAAAATCATGGCATTTGGTCCCATCACTTCATGGCAAATAGATGGGGAAACAGTGAGTGACTTTATTTTTTGGGGCCCCAAAATTTCATGGTGATTGCAGCCATGAAATTAAAAGACGCTTACTCCTTGGAAGGAACATTATGACCAACCTAGACAGCATATTAAAAAGCAGAAATATTACTTTGTCAACAAAGGTACATCTAGTCAAGGATATGGTTTATCCAGTAGTCATGTATGGATGGGAGTGTTGGACTATAAAGAAAGGTGAGTGCAGAAGAATTGATGCTTTGAACTGTGGTGTTGGAGAAGACTCTTGAGAGTCCCTTGGACTGCAAGGAGATCCAGCCAGTCCATCTTAAGGGAGATCAGTCATGGGTGTTCATTGGAAGGACTGATGTTGAAGCTGAAACTCCAATACTTTGGCCACCTCATGCGAAGAGCTGACTCATTTGAAAAAACCCTGATGCTGGGAAAGATTGAGGGTGGGAGGAGAAGGGGATGACAGAGGGTGAGATGGTTGGATGGTATCACGGACTCAGTGGACATGAGTCCACTGGGAGTTGGTGATGGACAGGGAGGCCTGGCGTACTGTGGTTCATGGGGTTTCAAAGAGTCGGACACATCTGAGTGACTGAACTGAACTGAACTGAACTGAAGGTGGCTCGGTGGTAAATAATCCACCTGCCAATGCAGGAGACGCAGATTTGATCCCTGGGTGAGGAAGATCCCCTGGACAAGGAAATGGCAGCCCACTCCAGTATTCTTGCCTGGGAAATCCCATGGACAGAGGAGCTCGGTGGGCCACAGTCCATGGGGTTGCACATAGTCAACACAACTGAGTGGCTAAACAACCACCAGTTCTCCATTGTATGGATATAACACATTTTATTTATCCATTCATCAGCTGATGGACATTTGGGTTTCCATTTTGGGGACTCTCATGAATAATGCTGCTATGAATATTCTTATGCAAGTTTCTCTGCAGGTTATGTTTTCATTTCTCTTGGGTGTAAACCTAGGAGCAGAATTGTTAGATCCTGTGGTTTCCATAAACTTAATTCCATGTTTATCTTTTCAAGAACTCCCAACTCTTGGTTGGACTATTTTACATTTTCACAAGTAATGTATGAAGATTATGCCTTAACTCTTAATCCTTACAGTAAGAGTTGGATTAAATTGTTATCCTCATTTGTATAGGTGGGGAAATCGACAGATTAAGTAAATCTCCCAAAAAAAATCACAGAGCTAAGAAATGACAGAATCGGGGTTCTAAAAGACAGTCTGGCTCCCGAGTCTATTCTCTTTAACTGTAACACAATATGAACAGGATCAGAAGTAACTTCTCTTTATTAGAAGTAGGAGGGTATATCTAGGTATATTGTTTTATGTCAGTAGTTTATATATCAGGGTAAATCTTAGAAGAGTCTTCTAAGATTCCATCTGATGACATTTAGTATGCAAATCAATATATCTAAACTCATCTATATAAACTATCTCCTGTAGTAAGAAGAAAAAGAGCAAAGAGAAGAAGAGAAAAAGAGAAGAAGATGAAGAAACTCAGCTTGATATTGTTGGTGAGTCAATTTTCTATTACTTCATTCTGAGAAAAGTTAGCATTGGTTGAGATCCCCTTAAAAATATTTTCCGAGTAGGGATAAGTAGTAGAAAGTAGAAGGAATTTATGGCCGACTCACATTTGTCTTGAAGTGCTCAAATATTAGAGTTACAGGTTGCTTTTATGCTCTAGCGTGGTCGATGCCTGATGTCTTTTCTTCATCGTCACAACAAAGCACAGGAGAGAGGAAACGTAGGCGTCTGACCTAACAGGTGCCATTGTTAGACTACTTAACAGCCCAGAGATTCTGACATGTCATTTTAAAGGCCTGATACATATAGATATCATTTAACAAATTATTTTCTTTTTGTCCTATTGATATCCAGTTGTCCTAGCACCACTGATGAACAGACTTTCTTTCTCATTAAAGTGCCTTGGTGTCTTTGTCAAAAATCAGTTGACTTTATATGTGTTAGTCTGTTTTTGGACTCGGTTCCCGTGGTTTGTCTGTTGCTCTACTGATACATTTGTCTTGCTTACTGTCATTTCAAAAAGTCTTGAAATCAGGTGGTGTGAATCTCCCAGCTTTATACTTCTGTACTTCTTTATACTCTTGTAGATCTTCTGTACTTCCATATAAATTTTATGATCAATGTATTACTTTCTGCAATAAATCCTGTTGGATTTTCTGGGAGAACTGTATTGAATCTAGAATCTAAGTCATTTGGGGAGAATCAACATGAAGTCTATTTGGTCAGTATAGCACAGAACATATAAAATACAAATAATTCTATATCACTAACTACTACATTTTTAAGAAAGAATTAATGATCATGGGATGTTGATAATGATTCTGAGTAAAGCATTTTTTACTGAAAACAATTATAGCTATAAGTCAGAAATAACTCAAATTATCGTGGAAACCTCTCACTAAATTATCTGAATTGTAGTAAAATATACCTAACATAGAATCCATCACTTCAGCCATTTTCAAGTGCACAGTTCAGTGTCATTAAGTGCATTCCCACTGCTGTGTAGCCATCACCACCATCCATCTTCAATTCAAGATGAATTTTTTTCATCTTGCAAAACTGAAACTTTACACCCATTAAACTATAAATGCCCATACCTCACTCTCCCCTAATCCCTAACAGCCACCATCCTGTTTTTTATCTCTGAATTCAACTACTCTAGAACTGCAAATTTAAAAAAAAAAAGAGAGAGAGAGCTAATAAGTTATAATGACAACAGCAGCAAGTAAGAGCCTTCTGTCACAAATACAAAATGTAAATTTAAATGGCTGGTTTTATCTTTAGGAATCTGGTGGACAGTAACGAACTTCGGTGAGATTTCAGGAACCATAGCAATTGAAATGGATAAAGGAACCTACATACATGCACTTGACAATGGACTTTTTACTCTGGGAGCTCCACATAAAGAAGGTTTGTGTCTGGTAGAGGCAATGGGATGGAAAAGACCACTTGAAGTTAATATTTTATGGCATTCATTCACTTAGGTAACTAATCGCAAATATATTCCAAAGGAGTGAATTCATTGATTTGACTCTTCCACTTTTTTCTTCCTCACTATTTACCAGTTATTGGCAACTCCCTCTTTTAAGCATTTGAAAACATTCTGTGTAGTTTCAAAAGGGTATCCATGGCAATCAAAACTAATGTGAATGATTAAAATAAAAAAAGGAAAGAAAAAGAAAACCTAGATGAATCAAAAGTTTGAATTCCTTTACTGTTTAGACCTTTTTGCCACAGCTAACCCGAGGCACTATTAATCTGAAGTTTTCTCTTTTCTTTTAGCCCCTGGGAAGAAGCACTAATGAGACACAAAGTAATAGAAAATTACAAAGAGCTTTTTGTCCAAATGGTCATCCCTTGAATAAATTAAAGCATTTTAGATTTTTAAACATTAAGTGCTTATTTGTCTATGTGCTGACTGCATTTTAAAACACAAAGAGATAGTATCTTGGAAGTAACTAAATAAATACGCATCATGCTGACTTATCTCATTAGATATGTAAAACTAAACTTCAGGGTTTTTTTTAACATATGCTCATTGACTGTTAGAGACTTTCTAACTGAACTAACTAAAGTTTAGTTTTACATATAGAAGATGAAGTATTTCTTTTTTTTTTTGGCTTACAGTAACACAAATTTATTATTACCACACAACTGTAGAGGTCAGAAGTCCAAAGTGAGTCTTGATGATCTAGAATCAAGATGTTAACAGAACTGCATTTGAAGATAAAGTAACTGTTGATACTATGAATACTACGTCATGTGTTAAGTTGCTCAGTCATGTCTGACTCTCTGTGACCCTGTGGACTGTAGCCCACCAGACTTCTGTCCATGGGATTCTGCAGGCAAGAATACTAGAGTGAGTTGCCGTTTCCTACTCTAGGGGATCTTCCCAACCCAGGGATTAAACCCACGTCTCCTGTGCTGGCAGGTGGATTCTTCACTGTCTGAACCACCAGGGAAGCCCATATACTGTATTATAATTACATAATATAATATTCTTACGTTTGGTTTAGAGTATTTTTACATGTATGTTTGTAAGAAATGTCAAATTTAACTTCAAATGTTTTCTCTTGTAGTTGATGAGGGCCCTAGTCCTCCAGAGCAGTTTACAGCTGTCAAATTGTCTGATTCTAGGTAAGTTTAAGTGGAAATATAATTAATACATTGTAATACAACATGATACATTATACTAGGATATATCCATTAAAAGTGGCGTTTTGAAGAATAATGAATTTGGGAAAATGTTTGCTACAAAGTATGTTATATAGTACTTGTATTTAAAAAGTAGAATATTAAACTGTAGGCAAGGTAGCCACTTGCTACACATGGCTTTTGAACATTGGAACTGTGGTTAATCTGAATTTTATACACACATTTTTATGTTCCACATTTAATTTTCTCTTGGTTTTTAACATTTATTTTATTAATCTGAAGAATTGCCCTGAAATCTGGCTATGGAAAATACCTTGGTATAAATTCAGACGGACTTGTTGTTGGGCGTTCAGATGCAATTGGCCCTAGAGAGCAGTGGGAACCCGTCTTTCAAGATGTAAGTACTGTTATTTTTTTTTTGACAAGCTCCTCAGTGTAGGAGAAAGTCTCTAACAGTCAGTAAGAGCATATATTCAGAAAAACAAAAAAGTAGAGTGCAATAATATAACGCATTAAATTTTACAAACTACCATGAATTCATAACCTTCAAAAGATCTCAAAAAATAGTGCAACAGAGGAAAAGAAAGCACAACAATCAACAGTGAAAAGACATGCTGTAGATCGAAGAAAAGTACATACAAGCTAGATATCTGTTAAAGGGTTAATGTCCACAACATATAGGAAACTCATTCAATTCTCTGAGATCTGCTGTTACTGAAGTGGATCAATGATGAAAATAGCCAAATCTGAGCATCAGAAGACCTTTTAGTCTACCTGATACATGATCTCTGTAGTTCTGAGAAGCTAAAGAACTTAAAGTGTGTGTGTGTGTGTGTGTGTGTGTGTGTGTGTGTGTGTGTGTGTG